>CM019751.1:3175677-3775677 GCA_009761775.1 Ficus carica | reverse complement strand
AGTTAAGAGAAAGTTTTTATACAGTTCATTTAAACACAGATGAATTTTGGACTGCAGTTCAATTAACTAATACTGAGTATAAGTGAATTCAGTATTGGAATTACCTGTGATAATTAAAGAATGGACTGTCTAATATTAAAAGGTGGCAAACAAGCCTTAGGGTGGCTTACCTCATTAACTTTTTGATTTTTACATCATTATGTTAATTAATTTTTGTTGGAAAGTAAAAATGGAAGTTTCTATGTGGCTCTAGCCAAGGATGGCCGACCACCTACACACCCCCCTCCCCTACAATTTCTGATTTTTTCTAAGGACCAAGTGGTGCAAATACTTGAAACTTCCAACCTCTATAAATAGGGGTGGTTTAATTCAAAAAAAAAAATTAGAAAAAGCAACCAAGTTCTTGCCAATTTCTTTGAGAGCAAATCCGGATTTTGAGAGGAGAGAAAGGGAAGAAATTTTAACTAGGATCAAGAGAGAATTAAGCTTAGGGTGTTCGGTTTTGTGAGGAAAGCAAGCAAGAAAGATTGGGAAAAATTTTGGAGACCATTTCTAGCCAAAGAACCGACTGTGGGCAGCAAGGAAAAAGGCAGGGAAAAAAATTCAAAACCTAAGGGGGAATTAGGGTTTTGAGTGCTGAATTTTGGTTTAGAACATCACCCTTGGGCACAAAAATTTTGGTGCTCAAAATAGGCCAAAAGGGGCGGCTATAAGGGGGAGAAACCAAGGAGGAATCAAGTGTTTTGGTGGCTGGAAAATGCAGCAGCTTGGTGGCCGAACTTGGGGCTAGGAGAGCAGCAAGAATTGGACTCCAATCCACCATTTTAACCGGCTGTGGTGAAAGAAGAAAAAGGGGAAAGAAAGGGCAGCCAAACCCTTGGTTGTTAGTAAGGTAAAACCCTTGAATTCCAAGCTTTTCATTTAAATTTCATTTGGAGAAATTTAAATGTATTTAATGCAAGTTTTGTAAGAGCATAAGCTCACCATTTCTTGCTGCCCTAGTTTAGAAAATTTAGGGTTTGTGCTTGGTGAGTTAGGGTTTGGTGTGGTGGTTGTAAATGTGCATGTTAGGTGCTTGTGTTTTGTTTAGGGTTTTGTATATTTGTGTAAAATGTTTAGGTTGATGTGTTTGTTGAATATTGAACGTTAGAAACGCCCTGCATGTTTGAATTAGGCTCCCGATGCGTTCGGTTGAGGTAGGGTGAACGTAATTGGACGTAAGCGAAATCAAAACCGAAAAACTGCTTTCTCGGGTGAGATTGCCCAGTTTCGGGAAAAGCAAATTTTAAGACCTTTAGAGGCCGAATTAGGAGAAACTCAAAACACAAAAGTTGTAGATTAGGGTTTTTCCTAGGGGGTTACATGAACAGTTTTTCAAAATAAGGCTCCAATGGCCTTGGTTTTCTGCAAAAACCGAGCCTGACCTGCCCAGGAGCCATGCACGGCCAGAAATAATTCAACAAGGAATTTGAACGAGTTAAAGTCCAAACTGGGTTTTATGTAAAACATGGAAGTTGTAGGGTTTTGCAATAGCTAAAACTTTCGTGAAGACAATTTTTCCAAAATCGGCTTAGGTTTTTTTAAATGAAATTAGTTTTCGACAACGGTACAGGAAATAAGAGATTCCTGTACAGGATTTCCAAAGTTTATACAGAAAAAGGATGTTTTTGTGTTTTTAATGATTGATTGGCATTGTAAAACTGTTCCAAAGGCAGTTGTTAATAGTCAATGATTTTTACAAATTGTACCTTATGATTTTCTAAATTTTAAAAATAAAATGAAGGATTTTATGCCAAAAACATAAGGTTTTCTAAAAAGAAAACAAAAATGAATTTTTGGAATTTAAAGTCAAAAATAATAATCTGAGTAGGATAGATTTAAACCTTAGGGTTACTCAAAGTAACCAAGTAGGTTCACGTAACGCAAAGTAAGGGAATATAACTAAGGTTATATGAGAATGTTGGTTTACCAACAATTCTAATCCTTACTCTTTTTCGATAACAGAACACGATAGCAACGGTGTCCCAGCGAGCTTGAGCTTATAACTGAACACAACAGTTTTAAATAAGGTAAGTACAACCACCGCCTACAGCATAGGCTTTGATTTGATACTTGCCTAAGTATGTTTTAGATGTATGCTTTATTGTATGTCCTGTGGTGTTACTTTGCTATGTTATTTATATGTCATGTTAATTATATGTTTTATATTAGGTGTTAAGAAAAGTTTTATGTTATGTTTTATGTGTAAAATGCTATGTTTAAGTATATGTCATGAAATGTTATGATCATGTTAGGGTTACAGTATGTTTAAATTAAGATTATGATTTAGTTGTGTGAAACATCACGAAATATGTTCACCAAATAACAAGAATGAAATGAAGTATAAGATAAAGAACGGTATGAAAATAAGTAAGTTATCTGTGTCGTACCAACCCGCGTGAGGTCGGGTATGGATTGAGTTGGAAAAGGACTGGCCGCCCCAACCAATTCATAGTTGCGCATCCGGTACGAACACCTATGGGGCCCATATGTTAAGATAAGTTAAGTAAGCAAACTATGTATGATAAGAAAGAATAAGAAAGCATAAATGGCTCATGCATATGTAGGATAAGTTACGATAAATTAAGATAAGTAATGTTAGGCTATGCATAGTTTATGTTATGTATGTATATTGTTTTGTGTTGTGTCGCGGTATAGGATAGTTGTACTTGCTGAGCGAAAGCTCACTGTCTTACGTCTATGCTGTAGGTAAACAACCTGCCAGCAATTGCTGATACAAGATGAAGGGGCGAGGCTTGGCGGACTGTGAACCGTGGGAAATTTAGAACCGCTACGTATTTTGAATTTATTTTATTTATGTTTATTAAGTTAAGATATGCCAAACGACTATGCCTAATAATTGTTATATCTTATGTACGCTTTCGTGTGCGAGTCGCACTGTAAAAAAAAAAATTTTTTTTTCCGTTGTTTATGTTAGCTAAGTAAGTACGAAATATACGTATGTATGTACGGTAACGGCCTGTGCTAGGCGGGTTGTTACACGCTCAATGCATGTGATTCACCCGGATAAAAAACATCACTATTACCTTTCTTTTTTTATTTTCACTATTATCATACTTTATATCATCAAATTTTTTTTAAAACTTTTGTCATGCCTTGTACCGATACTACGCATTTACATTATGCTTAAATTTACATGAATTATCTCTACTATTTGGTACTTGTATTCGAAATTTTCTAAAGTAATCATAAATTTTATTAACATATATTCTCTTACTAATTTTCCAGAAAAAAAATTCTCTCTTACTAATTTTTATCCCTTCATTTTCTCATTTAGAGATAAAAACCAAGGTATTTACCTAAAGGAAACAAGTGCCGTAGGCATGGTTACAAACTAGTATCTATACATATATAAGAAATGTCAAAAAAAATTTACTATTTGCAAGTTTTTCATCCAAAATGCACGTTGATTTTGTTGTTGTTGTTGTTTGTTTGTTTGTTTGTTTGTTTTTTTTGTTTTTTTTTTTTTTTTTTTTTTTTGGGTTTCGCTTTTGGCTTGTGTTAGGAAAAGGCGGGAGGGTGAGAGAGAAAGATAGACGTGGGGATACATTGTCGAAAAAAGGAGGGGCAGGTGGTGGTGGGGGGGGGGGGGGGGGGGGGGGGGGGGGGGGGGGGGGGGGGGGGGGGGGGGGGGGGGGGGGGGGGGGGGGGGGGGGGGGGGGGTGTGGGTGGGTTTGGGGGGGGGTGGGTGGGTGGGGGGGTGTGGTGATGGGGTGGTTTGCTTTTGGTTTGAGTCAGGAAAAGGAGGGAAGGTGGCGGGGGGTTTTTTGCTTTTTTTTTGTTTTAATTGAGAAGACTTTCTTCAGCTTTTTTGGAACAAGTAATGCTTTTCCTAATTGTGGTGGGGTCTTGGCTTCGACAAGAGAGGGAACATGGGAGCTGCCGAGTTCCCTTTGTCACTAAATTTTCTTGATTTTATATTTTTCTGTTCAATGTAAATTTTTTCATTTTTCACTAAGACTAACTTTTATATTTTGCTGTTGGTTGTTGCTGTTGTTGATGATGTGCTGTTAACTTGAGTTTTTGAATCCAGTTTTATTTTTTGGTTCTGCTGTACAATTATATAGCAACCTTAAATACTATCCACTGCACTTATATGTTAGAAATGGAAATTCAATTATAATATATAACAACGTGTGTGCCCGAACTCGTATAATTAAGAGATAGACACAAAGTGAAATCCTACAAATTATACACAAAACGACGCTTGTGATCATCCCTATTTTGTAGATATATATACCAATGCATGTCGAAGATGTGATCGTAAATAAATTGCAACCTACAAATAGAGAAAGAACACAAAATGTAGAGGTCCAATAACAATCCGTATTTAGTACTAATGTATCAGCTATTGGGCTCAGAAGTCAATCATTTTCACAAAATACTAGTCAATTAAAAAAAAAAAGGTCAATTAATTGGTCCATGCATTATTTATTTAAATTAAACATCTAAATATTTAGTCTGATATATATATATATATAGTATATATTTAACAATGATGATAAGGTTGGGACTGCAATGCTTTCTGTGTCTATTATATTGGAATATAAGCGTCATGCCGTTCAAGATTGCAAGCCATAGGCATGTATCTATTAGCTAATTAACTAAAGTTGAGCTCCTTTTTGAGTATATGCCCCATATCTGGATTCATCTGCAACAAGCTTTTATGTTATAATTTCTTATTTTGTATTACTAATAAAAACTATTCTTAGTCATTATTTGTTCAATTTTAACAGTTTGATTTATGAATACACTAATTAAAAATTTGGTGATAAACTAATATTTAATCAATGATTGACTACAAAATTAGTGATTTACGTTATAGTTAATTAATAATTGACCATATAGTCAATCATTGATTGACTATCATGACCGTAAGTCAATCACTGATTGACTACCATACGGTCAATCACTGATTGACCATTTAAGACAATTGATTAACTATTTTAGAAAAATAATCTTTTAACTATTTTTTTAAAAAGTTCGGTCATTTATTAAAAACTTCTTAAAAAAAGATATTTTACTATAAATCCCTTATATAATATTAGTGTATTTGAATTAAACACTCAGTTAGTATTGTATTATAATACAATGGAACATGCATTTAATTCACCATATATTAAATTTCAGTACAATTTTATTTAAACACACCAAATAATTTTACTATTTACTTATTCTCTTTTTCTATTCACTTTTTGAAAAAGACCAGTGTTGAATATCAGAATACATATATGTATTCTATATATGTGTATGCAAGTTATATATATATATATGTAATAAATGAAAAGACATAGTAGTAAAATAAAAGATACGTAGTATTATTACATTCAACAAAACTATGATCTACAATTGAATGCAAACTAAAAAATAGAAACCTTTCACAAAGACTGTGGCCTATTATTTCATTCATTATCAATTACGTTGAGCTGTGATCTACTTTTTGGAAAAGGAGAGAACGAAAAGGTTTTCACAAATGGCTGTGGCCTTTTCATTATCAATTACGGTTCATGAATATTTTTACAATTAGGACATACATTCAAATATATATATATATATATATATTAGGAAAATTAAATTATATTGACTTAGGAAAATGACTGTTTGTCATTTTTCAGATTTAATTAGTCAATGATTGACAGTGAAATTTAATGATTAATTATCAATCAGTGATTTACATTATAATTAATCAGTGATTGACTATCCTGCGGTTAATCACTGATTGAAATAATTTAATTATTTAATTATACTCTTTTTCTATTCACTTTTTGAAAAGACCAGTGTTGTCTCCAATCCCATTTGAAATTGACAATCAGAATATATATATATGTGTGTGTGTGTATGCAAGTTTTATATATATGTAATAAATGAAAAGACAGGACATAGTAGTAAAATAAAGGATACGTAGTAATATCTAGCAATAATTTTTTTGAACTATGATCTACAATTTGAATGCAAACTAAAATAGAAAAAAGGAAGGAAAAGGAGAGAAGGTTTTCATAAAGACTGTGGCCTATTATTTCTCAATTACGTTGAACTATGATCATACAATTATAGAAAAAGGGAAAAAGGACAGAAGGAGAGAAAGAGAACGAAAAGGTTTTCACAAAGACTGTGGCCTATTATTTCTTTCATTATCAATTACGGTGCATGACGCTACCACTTTGACCGTGAATTAGTGCGCAATATTTTTACAATTAGGACATACATTCATATATATATATATATATATATATTAGGAAAATTAATTTATATTGAATTAGTCAGTGATTGACAGTAAAATTTGGTGATTGACTAATGATCAATTAGTGATTGACCATTATACGGTTAATTGCTGATTGATCATTTAAGGCAATTGATTAACCATTTTAAGAAATGACCTTTTAACTAATTTTTAAAAAGTTCGGTCATTTATTAAAAATCTTCTTAAAAAAATTTAAATATTGATCCCTATATATTAGTGTATTTTGAATTAAACATTTACTTTTGATGGAATGTGCATTTATTTCAATACAATTTTATTTAATATTCACTTTTTGTGTTGTTTGTAAATTAATAGACCCATGTGTATTTTATTATCAAAAGAAAAAGACCCATGTGTATGCAAGTTAAAAAATTTATTAAAGATTTCTCATACATTTGGCTAATTCAAAAGTGTTATAGATATACATATATTTTAAATAAATGAAAAATAAAGGATACGTAGTACTATTACATTAGAGATGAACAACAAGTACTCCTCCCAAATTCCAATACAAGGATACGTAGTACTATTACAATACTAAACCCTCCAATATTATCAATTATGCTCATGATCAAAGAAAAGAAAAAAGACAAAATAAAGTACTTTAGCAACAAAAAAAAAAAAAAAGGTACTACTTTATGAACTAAGCAAAACAAACATATTTCTCTCTAGTAATAATTTTTTTTGAACTATGACTTCTTTTTGGAAAAAGGAGACAACGAAAAGGTTTTCACAAAGACTGTATTGTTATTATTATTAGTTATTATTATTAAATAAATGGGTGTACCAAATCTATTGGTAGTGTTCAACGATGCGTTAAATATCAAAATAACCAACAAATAACACAAATAAAAATTTTATTGAAAGCATACATTTGGCTAATCAGTTCTTTCTCTCTCACTAACAAAATTCTATTGAAAGCATATATTTGGCTAATTCCAGTTATAAAACTAACGTGAGTAATTAAGGAAGACAAAAAAGAAAAAAGAAGAAGAAGAAGCAAAAAAAGAAAAGAAAAACCCAGAAACCCAATGATCTCTCAACGAAAGTACTTCAATGGAGGAAGGTGGTGCCGAAGAAGAGCTTGCTACGTACGAGGAGGCTCATCAGCCCTAATTCTGAGACTGCCACGGTCATCCTCATAGAGACACAACAAGGAAATTAAAGCTTTCTCATACATTTGGCTAATTCCAGAAAATAGATGAAGAAGAGGCAAAAAGAAACAACAACAGGACACAAAACCAGAAACCCAATGATCTCTCTCAAAGACATTATTAGTGACGTGCGTAGCCTGTGAAGGAGAACAAAATTTAGCGCAACAAAAGTACTTCAACGGAGAAAGTTGGTGCCGAAGAGCTTCCAAGGAAGAGGTCAATGATGAGCCCACGAAAGCACTTCAATGGAGGAAGTTGGTGCCGAAGGAAGAGGACAATGATCAGCAGTAATTCTGAGACTGCCATGGTCATCCCACCAAAGATTTTCTCATAGAGACACAACAAGGAAATTCTCATACATTTGGCTAATTCCAGAAGATAAATGATGACATAAAACTGACATTAAAAAGGAAGACAAAAAAGAAAAAAGAAGAAGAAGAAGCAAAAAAAGAAAAGAAAAGAAACGACAACAAGACACAAAACCACAAACCCAATGACCTCTCTCACAGACATTAGTGACGTGCGTAGCCTGTGGAGGAGAACAAAAGCGCAACGAAAGTACTTCAATGGAGGAAGTTGGTGCCTAAGAGCTTCCAAGGAAGAGGACAACGATGAGCCCTAATTCTGAGACTGCCACGGTCATCCCACCAAAGGAAGATCTTCTCACCGACCTTGAGCTTTTTCTCTACAACGAACGCACGCCGTTCCTTGAACATGAATTCAGGCTTCTTGTCATACCTTATTTGACCAGTCTTCCTAGACCGAACCTTCAAGTAGAACGTATAGTCCTTCCACCGCTCGTCCTTAAATGAAAGTGGAATACGCTCTGAATCAGGGTTGGGGTCAGGGAACAGATTGCCAAGCAAATCCATCGGCACTATCAGCTTCTGATTGATGTCTGTGCTTGTGAGGATTTTCTCATGGCACTTCGGCGCCATTTATCTCTCACAAATACTTAAAAGTGGTGAAGAAGAGTGAAGAGAAGAAGCAAAAGAGTGATGGTATTTATAGGCTGGTGAAGAGAGTGAAGAGAAGAAGCAGAAGCAAAAGAGTATTTATAGGCTTCAGAAAGGGGTCATAATCATTATTATTATAATAGCCGACCATCATTTATTTGTCGGGTCTTTCCTGATGATATAGTGAGATAAATTAAGGGATTATAAGCGGCGGCCAAACCAAACTAACTTGAACGAAACAAAATTTTTTTTTTTTTTTTTAATTTTTAAATAGATTGATAGTTATATTCATTTCGATAATATCTGATATTAGGTAATCAAGGAAAGTAATTAAAATTCACATGCATCAAATATTACTAGAGTTTAAGGGTTCGTTTGGTAAGTGAATTTACGTTGAGTTTTTGAAGTTGAAATAGTAAATTTTGTTGACTTTTTAGAAAAGACAAAAACTTTTTAAGAAAAAAACAAAGACTTTGAGGAAAAAGACAAAACTTGAGTTTAGAAAACCAAGTTTGAGCTTGGTTCTCTAAATATAATATACCTTTCTTAAAATATATATAAATTATGTATTATAAATTATGGCAATGGATAGTAGATTTTCAATTCAGTTCACACACTGACGCTGACACTAACAATCACCATGAGCATGAAATTTAATTGAAAAATATAAAATCAACGACTCGTCTACGGTAATCCCATGCATTTGAAGGATTGCATATTATGCATTTAATTAAAACTAGGAGGTATAAATATTGTATAGTTAACACACACACACAAAAAAAAAAAGAAAAAAAAAGAGAGAGATAGAGAGAGAAAGAAAGAGAGAATAAGTGATATGGCATATTTGAGTCTAAGGTTTTAAAATTATGATAGGATTAAAACTAATATAACCAAATAGCATATTTAAAATTAATTACATACTAAAATACCAAATTTACGCTTTTTTTTTTTCCCAAAAATCTCCAAATCCCATTCTTTTCTCTCTCATCTTCATCCTCCCTCTCCACTGCCTCCTTGCCATTCCGGTCATCGTTGCCATCAACAACGAAGCGCCGTCGACGGATCTTAACGCTAAAGGAAGTTGAAAAGTGAGTTAAAACTCGAGTTAAGTCTAGTGAGGGCCTTAACGTTATTATACAAACTTTAAGGGAATTTCTAACATAACCCATAAAATAGGGACTAAACAAGAAAGGTCCACTTTACATAAAAGCGGCAAAATAAATAGATTAAGGGGACATAGATTAAGGGCCTCTATATTTGTATTTGTATGTCAGAGGATCCTTTACTATTTGTCTATATCTGTATTTGTATGTCATTTGTCTATTATTTGTATTTATATGTACTATTTGCATATTTGCCTAAAGGAAGAGAGAGAGAGAGAGAGAGAGAATAAGGCGAGAGGGTCTACATATTTGTATGTCGAGAGGAGATTTGTGTATTATGTGTACTTTTGCATACGCGTATTATTTGTATATAGAGAGCTTTTGGTACACAGGATTAAGGGGTATTATGAACAGGATTGGGATAAACAATTTTAATCCCATATTTGATTCAAAATTTTTAAAGGATTGGATTCGATAAAAGTTATCCAGCACATGATCTTGCCCTCTTAATCCCCTCTTAAGGCTGGCCATTATTAAATCCCTGCCTTTGTCTTCTTGTTAATCTCTGAGTCTTCCTTCAAAGCTAGTGATCACTTAGCCTTTCAGTTTCTCTTTCAAAGCTAGTGATTTGCAACAAGCTTTTGTAATATAATTTCTTATTTTGTATTATTAATAGAAACTGTATTTTTAAATATTTACTTAATTTTTTAACATTTGATTTATGAATGTAGATGTTAAAATTTTACAACATGCGATACAAGATATATACTCTAATCATAAGTAAAACTATTTAAAAATAATCAAATGATTCAAAGAATAATTCCTACTGCTACTAGGTCTTATAGTAAAAACTCTTAAATTCACTAATGTTTTCCCTTTTTTTCCGTATTAAAAAAAAAAAAAAAAAACACACACACACACACACACACACACGCACACCTTTCCTCGATCATGAAGAGAGACAATTAAGTTCTTTTATGTTTTTTGGGTTTGGGACCGCACCCAAATAGGCAGGTCAAGCCCAAAAATTTATATGAGCAAATTGGTTTGGGGTTTGTCCCTATAACCAAAAGGTTGATTGTAATTAATTGATTATTTACGTGCTAACAAAATAAAAAAGATTATTAATTATGTGGATGCCCAATACTCCCTTGTAAAAGTGATGATGCCAAACCAAGGAACACTACAGGTTGATGTTTCAGTTCAGTTCACACTGACACTGACACTAGAAACGTCCTTGAGCACATTTATAGAATATTTAAACTGAAAGCCGTCAATGCTAAATTACACATGTGTTTCGACCTTGAGATTCAATTTAATCCAAAATATATATATATATATATATATATTCAATTCGTTTTCATTTCTTTTTAAAAAGTTAACATCAGTTTTACTATTTACAATTTTTATCACTTAAATTTTAAAAGTCCATAATTTTTCACATACATATCCAAATATGATAAATATTTTTTTTAAAAAAAAAAAATATATATATATATATAATTTCGAGACGAACGAAATAAGCTCTATAGTAGTATATTTTTCCTAACAAATTTTAAGTTTTTATACTTTTTAGTTTTGATAGTTTAAACGCCTCACCAAACGTACATTCATTTCAACTCAATTCCAACATAAAAAATTCAGTTTTAACCTGTGTACTAAATGCATGCTCAATCACGTGCATATTTTTTTTTTTGGTTCAACAATCACATGCATTTGGGAGAAAGATGATAATGGTTGTTTAATTTTAGTTAAGATGAATATCTTGCCTCCAAAAGGACGAATGTAGTGATTGTGAATTTGCTTTTAATTAGACTCTTGTTAAGAAAGTGATCTAAGTTTGAGTCACCTATTTTATCTTAGAATTTGTTTAATATGAAAAAAAAAAATAAAAGAGTGCTACTCGTGGGATCCATTTTCCTTGAGGGCAAAAAAAATCCATATCTCTCATGCAATAGTGCCACGTATCCTTTCTCTTCATTTATTTAAAAATAAATATATACTTTCTACATGTATGTTCTGATTGCCAAGCTAGAAACCGTACGCGTCTTTCTAAATGTATGTTCTGATTGTCAAGCTAGAAACCGTACGTACGCGTCTTTTCTTCTTCTTTTTCGAATTGGATTAGAGAGCTTCAACACTGGTATTTTTCCCATGAACCATTTGTTTGTTGATAAAAGTATCAACAATTAATTCACAAACAATACAGACTTCGAGCAGTTTCACAACTACGCACAATTAGAGGTATTTAATACAAGACCACATCATATGGCAAATATTCATATGACATATATACATATAAAACGGTAATATCGTTTTTTAATCATGTGATACTTAACAACGGTTCTAACAAATTACATAATTGATAACAAAATCAATGACAATTAATGAACATTGAACTTAAAGAGTATTTTATTAAACTCAATCTTGAATGGACAACTTATTCTTAATCTGTCAAAATGACTTATTATTATTATTTTTATTTAAATAGAATTTAAATAAAAAATTCAGTCCCTTATTTATGAATCCCGTTCGTCTTTTTCATCATGGGTTTTTTTTATTTTTTTGTAAAAAAATGCTAAGTAGCTTTATAGGCTCACGATCCTGCGGATTAACAAAAAGAAGTGAAAATGGACAGAACCATTAACATAAAAAAGAAAAAAAACTGATAATAAAAATAACTCAATTTTCTTTTGCAAAAACACACGGTATATTTGCAGAAAAAGAAAAACTGTAAATCAAAATAAATAAATAAATAATTTTCGTGTGCATAAACACACGGTATATGAACATTTTAAATTAAAAATGTCCTAACAAGGACATAGCTTCTATCATAAGCAATGCCATTTGGGCACTCATAAAATACAAGCGATGTATATATAGTTACATGTATATAAATTATAATTCATCATTTTCCCCCTCTTATAAGGGGTTTTTAATTGATCTTTTTCCCATTCTATATTAATGGCGCGTTTCTTATAGTTGATAGATTAATTAACGGACCAAGATTTGGGATCAGAGAATCTTTAGCTTTGTCAGTGAAGTTGCAGAAACACCAACCAGTTATAATCGTCCGTCGGCTTGAGTGGGTTAACTGTCAGTACATGCGAGAGGCTGAATCCTGCTAAAAAAAAAAAAGGTAACAAAAAAAGATTCTTCTTTTGGCGATGGTTTAAAATTTTCTAGATGATACTTTGAGAGGGAGAGAGAGGAAACTGTTTTTTTTGCTTAATTATTCTAAAAGGTTTGAGATTCCGTCACATGGGATGCTCCAGGTAGTGCTCCCTATTACAATTTCTATTTTAAAGATGGACCACAACATTTACCATATGTAATTGATTTGTCTTCAGTTAAAAATATTACTACTGATTTGAGTATTATGTGTATTTATGCATACTTATTATTTATATATATAGAGCTTTTGGTACACAGTACATCATCTAATCATCTTGTTGTTAATCTCTGAGTTTCCCTTCAAAGCTTGTCAAAAGCAGGCACTTATTCAATCACTGCCTCTCTCTTTCTCTCTTTAGAACTTTAGCCCACACCACAAGCAAAGGACGATCTAAAGGCCCGTACTAAAATCTCACAAGCATGAGTGTAAGCATATGCATGGAAGCAAGCAATCCATGCAATTTGCATATATATATATATATATATATATATTATGACTTTAATAATGCTATAATGATATCAAACTTAAACATTAATCATGAATTAGGTCCTTTTTTCTACTAGTTTAAATTACTTTTCAGAATTTTTCCTTAACAAAATAAATTTATTAATTTTAGAAATAAATTTGATCTAATTACATATATCTTCGTCTTCTTCCCTTATTTTTCAGCCACAAAATGCATGGGAGATCTGAAATTGAAGCAAGTTTTTCAAATTATAGCTTTGTAATTTCTATATAAAAACATAAGGATAGATTGAGAAATAGTCAAAATCAGGAGGGATAGTTATGTAACAACAAAAAAAAAAAAAAAAAAAAAAAAAACATATTATGGCATAGTTTTAAGATATTTATCTTTTTACATCATGTACTTTGTTTTAATCAAAAGTATACCCAACATTTTAAAGTTTTGCATTTTTATATAATCATATAATGTTCAATATACAAAAGATATTAGCCCTCACTTAATTTGACCTTAGAAAAACACACAATACCCTTAAAACAAAAAATTAAAATTAAGCGCTATTTATTTTTTTGTACCTAGTATTTTCTTTTTACTAAGAAAATATACCACAAAATTTTAAAGTTTCATATTTTTATTTCTTTTGATTACATTTACAATATAAATCTTTAAATTTTCTCAATCAGTACTTAATTTTGACATCAAATATCTAATATACCTATTCAATTAAAATAAAACAAAATAATTGAAGAAATTCTAATTTACTTTAAACTGAAAACTAAATAAAATACTAATCACATTTTTATTATTATTTTTTTAGTAGAAAACCCTTATGATTTATCTCACCTAAACCTTCGCACAGGCCCACATGATCAGCCTATTGCCGGAACATACACTATCTCATCTCACCTCCCACTCCCGCTCAAGCTCTAATAGCATATCATCTACACCTCTTATGGACAAAGATTTCAATTGAAAAAATCACTAGTAAAAATTATGGATTCCACGACGGGTTTTTCCCGTCGTGTAAAGTTTACACGACGGTTCATCAACCGTCGTGTAATCCAGTGTCGTGGTAGATAACACGACGGTTCAGTTACCGTCGTGGTATTTCAATGTTACACCAAGGTGGGGGGTCCTCAAAATCACATTACACGACGGTTCTCTCGCGAACCGTCGTGTAAGGCGGAGATTAACACGACGGTTCTCTGCCGAACCGTCGTGTAAGGCGGAGATTACACGACGGATCGTCCCGAACCGGTCGTGTAATGCGGAGATTACACGACGGTTCTTGGCCGAACCGTCGTGTAACGCTAGATTACACGACGTTTGTTACCGAACCGTCGTGTAAAGCCGGAGGATTACAACGACGGTTCTTGTCCGAACCGTCGTGTAACGGAGATTACACGACGGTTTTGGCCGAACCGTCGTGTAATGCGCGAGATTACACGACGGTTCTTGGCCGAACCGTCGTGTAACGAGATTACACGACGGTTCTTGGCCGACCGTCGTGTAAGGCGGAGATTACACGACGGTTCTTGGCCGAACCGTCGTGACGCGGATTACACGACGGTTTCTTGGCGAACCGTGTGTAACCTGAATAAGGACACGACGGTTTCTTGCCGAACCGTCGTGTAAGCGGACGTTACAACGACGGGTCTTGGCCGAACCGTCGTGTAATGGACATTACACGACGGTCTTCGAACCGTCTGTAATCGTTATTTAATTAAAAAAAATGGATTTTTTTTTTATTCCCGTGCTAGCCTAAAACTGTATGTTATCAAATAAAAATAAGACACGTCCAAGTGATCAAATTAAAAATACATACCAATATTTACATTACAAGTTTACAAAACATAATTAATGAATTGTATTACATGGTAGCCCATTCTCCCCTAATAAATCCAAATCATCAGAAGTAAAAAATTCTTTACTTTCAAGTACATCAATTCCATTCAACACTATGTCCCTCATAAAACCTAAAATAAAATAACCACATTCAACACTTCCCTCTTGGATAGGACAAGGACGGTTCTAGGATTTTGGTTTTATAGTCTTGTCTCCTTCTAATTCCTTCTCCGGCCATAATCTTCCAATCCGATAGGGCCCTAGCAAATTGGTTAAATTCAAACAAATAATTAGATACAATAATAATTAAGATTAAAAAAAAACATATTAAAAATTGACTTACATGTTCAATTAGCGCCCGAAAATCTGGCCCGTTCTTCTCTCGAAGAGGATCAAAAAAAGGACGAGGTCATCCCATGGGTCAATGACTCCCAAAACCCAATGTCGCCCTCTGTTATGTGGCACAAGATAAAGCCGGCCTTTTGGTGCGTCCCGCAAAAAGCTGATAAGATTGTCGGCTCGGTCTCTCAGCCAGCATCTTCAGTATCTGTCCTCACCGGTGAGATCAAGGTTGGAGACACAAACGCAAACTTGTCAGCTTGCCCGTTAATCCTACATAGTTCCTCCAAATATCTGCATATAAGCGTACAAAATTGTTACTGTACCTGACATATAGAAGAATTTTTAAAAACAATTATTGAGATAGAATATCGTACCTCATGTAGACTAATATACAATTTGCACTGATTTCTTGTAAATTAATGAACTCATAAATATCTTCATAGCTCAGAAAGACAGGCATTTCAAAGGTCATGATCGTGTATGGTATTGGGACCTCAATCTGATTACCTTGACGCATGGAACTATGGGCATAATAAGCCAAAGGCCTCAACGCAATGCTCATGTTATTAAAGTCGAACAAAGGTTGTTGTTGTTGTTGCACACCTTGTTGTACCTCTGTCCGAGAGTCGATGGTTTTTTTTCCAAGCTTTCTTTGGCGTTTTTTTTCCAGATTCTGGGTCGCAACGTGACTAGGCCCCTCGACTCGCCTTGTTCATACTCGTGTCGAGCTCGAACTAATGTTTTAGGCCAAGCAACAAACCCATTAATAGCATCCTCCACAGTTGTTGCCTCATACGTCGGTATAGGTAATGGTGCTTTTTTTATGTTGGCACATTGATTGACACTCGCACGTTCCCTTCCCCCAGGGGAATCCCATGCACCGTTTCGGTGGGAAGGCTCTCCAGCCATGCTCTTCCAAACGCAACAAGCACCTGTCCACCCTGCACTCATCGATAATATAGAGCTTACACTCTGACTGTCGACTGCCATCGTTGGCGAATCAGAATCTCCATGTGGTTTTCCTTGGGCAGAGTAACTAGCCTTAACACTGTTGTGTTGGTCCACAGTGGCACATTGTTGGGATCAACCGACGGCGCCACATCTTTGTTCGCACAATACCACGCACCCAATGCCTTTAATTCTTCTATTTCACGTCTCATTGACTGTACTTCAAGGTCTTTACTCGAACTTCGATTTAGGTTAAAGTACTGAGACGGCTTTACGAACTTTGATTGTCCACGGACACGCCCTTTGTGTTCGGTCTAGATAATGCATGCGACAATACATCACTAGTGGCCAACTGATTCGAAAGTGCCTTGACTCTCCTGTGTGTTGAACTCCATCTACAAGATAATAAACATAACTCAGTTAAGATTAAGGGTTGTAAGTACATATACTAATGATGAAAATTCATTGTTAGTTAGCAAACTTACTATCAACTCGCTAGCTTTTTGACATGCTACATCTTTCAACTCTCCATCAAGTCCCATCTGTTGCTCAAGCCATAAACAATCTCTTTTTACATATTTCCCAGTCTTCTTAAAAACTGCATGTAATTGAACATTATTAGTATAAATGATGGCATAATGTTCTATACATTAAATGACATATGATTTAGTTGAACAAAATTAATTGACATACCTTTTCCTGATCGAGCTTCCTATATCCGTCTCGGCCTCTCTTGATGAGTATTCGTTGTTTGTCCTTATTTCGCTTCCACGATCAGATAGCTGTTGGAATTGGGAGGATGTTCTATACTGAACGAATTTCACCCAATCCTCTTCTTCTATATTAGGGTAGTTGTCAATACTTTTTGCGGCCGTGTCCAAAACACTTTCTTCTTTTAAAATCCTTCGACAAAACGTCTTGTACAGATCATGCCGGAAATTCCGTGCAGCTTCACCACCATGATTTTATACACGCAGTCCGAAAGCTTCCATCAACGGTGAAAGAAGTAATGGTTCTTTCCAAATAATATCTTTCACTTGGTCTAAATCACGAGATCGCCAATCTTGTATCCATATTGGAAACATGCTCTCTCGCGCTAGCACACCAATCCAACTCATCAATTCGTCACCGTGCTTCCTTCCGGTTGTCCTTTCTCGTCAAACGTGACGGGAATTCGTTCACCCCTTTTCCTCGCCATATGGACGCGTTTCATTATAGTTGCCTTCGCACCCCTTCGACATTGGATCCGAAGGGTTTTTTCCTCCGTGCTCGTCCCTTTTTGGAATGTTCCATTGTAGTCGTTCACCTATAGTTATTGTACAAAAAAAAAAATACAACAAAACAAAATAATAATTATGTCATACCAATATAATAGAAGCAATTTATATTTAACTACTAAGTACACGATGCATTAATTTTTAAAAAAAACTGGCAAAGGTACACAAAAGGTAGATGTCCGGCCCCCACCACACGGTCGCCAGGCGGCCCCCACGGGCGGCCAGGGGCGCCAAGCGACGCACACTGGGGGCCAGGCACCCCATACTGGCGCCACGGGGGCCGAGGCAACCCCATACTGGCGCCCGTGGGGGCGCCAGGCGCCCACACGGGCGCCAGGGGCGCCAGGCGCCCCCCAGGCGCCCCCCAAGGCGCCAGGGCCCCCCAGGTGCCCCCCACGGGCGCCACGGGCGCCAGGCGCCCCCATGTGCCCCCCACGGGTGCCACGGGCGCCAGGCGCCCCACCCCAGGCGCCCCCCACGGGCGCCAGGCGCCCCACACGGCCGCCCAAGAGCACGGGCGCCACGGGCGCCATGCGCGGTCTCCACGGTCAATGCCGTTTGAGTCATTATTTTTGTATTTTCATGGTAAGAAAGTCATTAATTTTGCATTAGTTATTCTATGAATATGTTATCAAACTCTATTATGTTTTTTGAAAAGAGAAACTCATTATGCATTTCGTCGAGCATGATGTGTGCGAGAAAAAAGCATGTTCATAAATGGTGGTAAAGTGCCAAATTTGAAAACCAACAAGCCTATTTGTTTCTATACAAAGAGAAATAGTAAAAACAAAAACACTAAGTTTAAAAAAATTGATCTTTAGTGACAAACAACTATACAAAGAAGCAAATGGTTTTTTGTTATATACGAAGTTACCTTGCTGTACTTGAAGATAAAATAAGGCCACACCACTAAGGAGGCGGCGGTGGCGGCACAATGACGGTAGTGCGGGTTGATCGGATTTTAAATTAATAGAGCGGCGGGTTGGTGAAGGATATGGGCAGTTAAAAAATTTGGAGAATGTGAGGAAGAGTAAAGAAATTCGCGCTCAAATTTGAAGAGAAATGAAAAGGCTATTGTGGTATAAGTAGTGGGTCTTCGCGCGATTTCGAAAAATGAAGATTTGAAAAGTTTCAAATTTTTTTACAAAAAAAAAAATGATTGGACGACGGTCCCTTTGGGACCGTCGTCGTTTCCCACGCAAATGGGAGGGAAACGACGACGGTCCCTGGGACCGTCGTCGGTACCCCTTATGCTGGGAACGACGACGGTCCCTGGGACCGTCGTCGTTTCCTCCATCAGTGGAGGAAACGACGACGGTCCCTGGGACCGTCGTCGTTTCCCCCTTATGCTGGGGAAACGACGACGGTCCCAGGGACCGTCGTCGTTTCCTCCACTGGACCGGTCGTTTCCTCCTTGGTTGAAACGACGACGGTCCAAGGGACCGTCGTCGTTTCCTCTAACAGGGGGAAACGACGACGGTCCCCCAGCGGCCCGTCGTCGTTTTCCCACGGTTACCCTTTATTAAACGACGGTTCTTGGACGAACCGTCGTGTAATCCTTGTAATTCTGTTTTTATCCAACACATACACGGCCTTATAACCCTGTGTAGTTTCCAAAAATTACTGATACTATATTATTTATCTTTATGCAAAACTAATTTTCAAAATATATATAGCAATGAACATGTAAAAAAAATTAAATAATACAATGTTTGTATATATAATAAAAACAAAATAACTGATGTACAAAATAAATGTCATAATATTGTTCAAGTTTTTTCTTTTTTCGCTTGGCTTTCTCAACACGTGTCCATTCAACATCTGGTCGAACCAAGTGGGAAACAATCATCATCGAATTCGTCGATATCCTCTACCGGGGCAAGCCCTGTGTGAAAGATGGAATGTCGGAGCCATCTTCCTCATCTTCTTGACCACGGATCAATTTTGGCTTCATCGGCACTACTAAGGACAACTCTACATTACTGGGGTCCGTTGTGTAAAATACTTGGAGTGCTTGTGATGCCATAATGAATGGATCATTTTTGTTACCCCAATCGTCTAAAGTCCACCACTGTTATCCCATCATTGTCAATCTTTACGTAATTATTGTCGGCCCATTTGCACTTAAATAGTGCGACATGTAAACCACAATAATCGAGTTCCCAAATATCTTCAATGAAGCCGAAGTAGTTCATAGTTCCATAGACTGGATTCTTGTCCTTTGCAGATGAAATGTGCATGGCTGTAGCATGGATACTGACACCACTATTTTGAACAGGATTGCTTCTCATCTCTTTCAACGAGTGTAGAATGTAAAACCATTGACGAGTATGATGTATAACCGTGTAACAAATCGTTCGACGGACCTCTAGCGAGGGTCATTAGCTCATGCGAAAAGCCACCATTCTGAATGAGAACATGTCTTCGTAGCCACTGACGAAAACGTCCGATTGTGTTCATCTTGTAGCAAACCTTTCATTTCTTCCTCTTTTTGGATTTCTATCTCTTAATTCCTGTAGGGGGACCTCAATACAAGGCTCACTTCTACCCTATTATGTAAAGTATAGAGACAAGCTTCTCCCATTCAACATCGATTTACCGGCGATGGAATGCCGACGGATAGTCCCTTCCAGTCAATGTTTGTAGGCTTGGGCAAACCAATCGCTTCCGCGGTGGCCAAATATTCAGAGCAAAATTCGACCGATTCCTCCGCAATGTAGCTTTCTACTATACATCCTTCCGGGCCTATTTCGGTCTTGACATACCCCCTTCAAAACCTTCATGTACCTTTCAAAAGGATACATCCATCTCAAGTACAACCGGGTCCACATAGCTTCACGTCCCGACTAAGTGCACCGTTAGATGAATCATT
This sequence comes from Ficus carica, assembly GCA_009761775.1. NCBI lineage: Eukaryota > Viridiplantae > Streptophyta > Magnoliopsida > Rosales > Moraceae > Ficus > Ficus carica. The sequence goes on along the minus strand of CM019751.1, from coordinate 3,755,241 downwards.
AGGTCAAAAAATGAGGGTGAAAGTACTTTTCAAGCAAGCACAAGTCTTACCAGACTCTGACTGTAGTGATTCTAGCGTCAATGGATCAATTACCTTGGAGCATATCGAGTTGAAAAATGAGCATATCATTGGTAATTGCAAATCTCACGTCCTCGTTAGAACTCCTCGCAAGGCAAGCGGTAAAAGCGGTTGCATCAATATATGGCAATCATGTGTTTTCATTCCAATCAACCTCATATCCTTCATAGCACCAACCTTTTGAAGTTAGAAGAATAACCGTGTGGGCACTTTCACAGAGGCAAGCCACTCACAAAGCTTTCTTTTTTCTGGTCTTGATAAGGTGTACTTCGCCGGAGGTAAATAGTTGCATTCCCTTTTTTTGTAGGGATCAATTTAAGTCTAATGTTCAACTCCTTAAGATCCAGCAGCCGTGCTTTTCACCATCTTTGCTCTTATTAGGAATGTCTACAATGTTCCCACTATTATGATGTCACAAACATTTTTCTCAATATGCATCACATCCAAGCAATGACGAACAAAAAGTGTCCTCCAATATGGAAGTTCGTAGAAGATTGACCGCTTTTTCCAAGGTCCATCAACCACGGGAGTATGGTTTGCTTCGTGTTTCTTTTCCCGAGCACCACTTCCAAATCCTTAAACCATCTCGTAAACGTCGTCGCCCGTCAAAACTCGGGGAGGGGTTCTTTCTTCCGTGTTACCATCGAACGCCTTTTCTTCTGTTTGCGGTATCGATGATTTTGGTGTAAGAATCTCCTATGGCCAAGGAAACAGTTTTCTTACCGTTCTTCAATCGGATGGAAGATGTTTCTTTCATGCAAACGGGACAACCGATAGAACTCTTGACTGAATAGCCAGATAGATTTCCATAAGCAGGAAAGTCATTAATTGTCCACATCAACATTGCACGGAGTGTGAATGTCTCTTGACGGTGAGCATCTCTAACTTCTATCCCCTTTTCCCATAAGCTCTTTAGATCATCGATTAGTGGTGCTAAGTACACATCAATGTCATTCCCTGGTTGTTGAGGACCAGATATCAATAAGGTCAACATCAAGAACTTTCGCTTCATGCTCAACTTCGGAGGGAGATTGTAGTTGACAAGTACGACGGGCCAAGTACTATGCCTACTACTCATATTACCATGTGGGTTCATTCCGTCCGCCGACAAACCAAGACGTAGATTCCGTGGTTCCGCACAAAATTCAGGATGATCGGCATCAAAGGTCTTCCATTGTGGTGCATCAGCTGGATGTCTAAGCATGCCATCTTCGACACGTTTATCGTGGTGCCAAGTCAAATTCTTGGCATGCTCGGCATTACGGAATAAACGCCGCAGACGCGGTGCCGGAGGAATGTACCATAACACCTTTGCCGGCACACCTTTGCTGCAATTCGTTGGATTCTTGCCCTTCTTCCATCTTGACTCCTGACAAACCGGACATTCATCCAAATCCTCGTACGCATTTTGGTAAAGGGCGCAATCATTTGGACATGCATGAATTTTTTCATATTCCATTCCCAAACTGCTCAACGCCTTCTTAGCTTCGTACATACTAGCAGGTATTTTATTATCAACCGGTAGAACATCTCTTAGAAATTCTAAAAGAGCCGTGAAACTAGAATTTGTCCACCCTCCCGATGCCTTCATGTTCCATAATTTGACCAATGCGGACAATTTCGTATATTTAGTACACCCGTCATACAAGGGCATCTCGACATCATTCATCATTGCTTCAAATAACTCCGGACGATGCACAAACTGTTCTTCCAAATCATTAACCATATCAAACAAATTATCTCCTACATCTTCCTCACCAATCGGTTCTTTGGCTTTGTTGTTCGATGATGGATTAAAAAACATTTCACCGTGTAAATACCACGTTTGATACGAACAAATAATCCCACGAGCAAGCAAGTGTCTTCTAACTTCATCAACTGGATGAGATCTATGATTTCCACAATCCACACAAGGACATCGAATCTTATCATTCTTCATGTGAGTTTCCGCAAATGACAAAAATTCTTCAATCCCATCTCGATATTTTCTAGTCAATCTATTAGCCCACATCCATTTTCGATCCATTTCCAAGAACCCGACCTAAATCGATATTAAATTTATCATACAAATTATTCAATAATCAAGTTTTTGCATTTAAAAACACAACGTATATTCAACAACTAATCAAACCGAAAAAGAAAAAAAGAGAATATATACCATTATTGACATCTACAATAAATCGCCCATAAAAACAAATAAATAAAATAAGAGCAAGTAATAATCACAATACTTACAAATATTTAATATACGCGAGTGTTGGTTTCGCAGTGGAGAAGACGTGTTCGCAGGTGTCTGTGATGTTTTTCGCGGCTGCGCGATAGATCTGTAATAGATGAAATGAGGGCTGATGAAGGGTAAAAAAGTTAGGAATACACGACGGGTTCTTAAAAACCGTCGTGTAAAGTCGCACTTTACACGACGGTTTTTTTGGAACCGTAGTGTAAAGTCGGACTTACACGACGTTTCTTTGGAAACCGTAGTGTAAAGTGGCTCCGCCGAGTGCATTTTACACGACGGTTCTTTAGAACCGTCGTGTAAAGTAGCTCCGCGAGACACTTTACACGACGGTTCTTTGGAACCGTTGTGTAAAGTCCGACTTTACCGACGGTTCATTGGAACCGTCGTGTAAAGTTGCTTCCGCGAGGCACTTTACACGACGGTTCCTTGAAACCGTCGTGTAAAGTCGGACTTTACACGACGGTTCTTTGGAACCGTAGTGTAAAGTGGTTCCGCGAGAACACTTTACACGACGGTTCTTTGGAACCGTAGTGTAAAGTCGGACTTTACACGACGGTTTCTTTGGAACCGTTGTGTAAAGTCCATGTGGAGCGCTTTAACACGACGGTTCCAATGAACCGTCGTGTAAAGTCCGACTTTACACGACGGTTTCAAGGAACCGTCGTGTAATCTCCGTCGTGTAATATACTTTTTGTAGTAGTGAATGTTGCATGAATTCGTTTAGAATTGTCCCCAACCTAGTAATCTGTTTTCACAGGGTATAATAGTAATTTACCTGGTGGCATGGGGAGACAGATACTATAAATTATATTTTTATCATATAAAATCTGGTAGGCGAAGCAGTGTTTCAGTAGAATATTTTTTTTATTCAACATAAAATATATAACTCTTTTAGGAGGCCAAAGATTCCATTCTATCTTGTCTTTTAATTCATTCTATTATACAAAAGAATATACTTCTTTTTGCTTACTTATTCTATGAGAATCCGAAAGAGTGGGTGTGTGTAAATGCCCTGATCATGTAGGGTTGTTACCGTACTTACTTAACTTAAATACTTAACTTACTTAAATAATTAAACAGCTCTCGTATTTCATAAAATACGGAAATATTTTTTTCCTTGTAAACTCATTTTAAAGACCTAAAAGATTTCTCATACTTATTTTATGTACTTAACTATAAGTACTAAGTTTTAAAACCATCTAAACACATTTGATAAGCCATACTAATTACCGTTGTAGTAACATTATCCCAGTACTAATACTAAGTACCGATACCATCAAATCAGTATAATATATCACAAACATATTTACAAAATACGTGACGGTGTCCAACCAAAGTTTCACAGTCTCCCGTGTTATTCTCCACAGTCTTATATCATGCATTACGGTAGGTTGCTTACCTACAGCATAAATATAAGTTATGAGCTTTCACCTAACAAGTACAACTTTCTATTCCGCAAAACTTTTTCGGTAAAACAATGTATGAATTGATAATGCATGAACCATTTATACTTTCTTATGAATCAATTATGATTTTTTATGTTAACTTGGTTCTGGTCCCTTTAAATATCATGTGTGCATGTATCGTGGCGCATAGTCATGGAGTGGTTGGGGCGGCCAGTCTAATCCAACTCAAACTATGATCAAACCGTTTAACATGGAATGGTTGGGGCAGCTAATCCAATCCAACTTAAACTATGTACCAAACCGTTTAATCCCGCCCTCGTGGCAAGTCGGTATGACATAAGAAAATTTGCTTGTCTTATCTTATTACAGGAAAAGTTGTTCTTGGTTGATCATTTGAAAACTTACATGTTTATTTTTCTTACTTGAAAACTTGATCTTATTCTTGTCATGTGATTTATTATTAGTGAGCATGCTTACGTGATGCCACAATAATAAACATAAATCATATGCATCACATATATTAATACATGATGCTTTGACAAACATGTAAAGTAGTAAAAACATTTAAATCGATGCATGAGCTTTTGAAAAACATGCAAAGCAATAAAAACATTTGCCTATGCTGTAGACGGAGTTGTACTTACAAGTTATCATATGCTCTCGGTCTATCGTCCCAACAAGGTACGACAATAGGTTATACTCTTGTTTTCAAACTAGGCATAAGAATCATAATCATTCTGCCGCATAACTCAATAAACCATATTATACTAGATCAGTATCCAATTCGATTACCATTGGTAATCATAAATGCCAACCCTAATAATAAATCGGTATCCCATCCAATTACCATCAGTTATACACTTGTTACCATATTCTTATGTTTTGAAATATCATAACTTTGTAAATAAAGTATTTCCTATCATAAAAACTTGAAATTACCTTTCATAAAACATAGTACGTTTTAAAAAATCATTTGGAAAATTCCATTGGATTTAAATCTTTTGAAACTATTTTGTAAGCTGTAGTTCCTTTTTAAAAGAAATCATAAAACCTTAAAAACTGCTTTTAAACAGCCTTTTAATTTACTGGAATGCATGTGTGTGCAGGAAATTTCCTGTACCATGTACAGTTTTGAAAATCCTATTTTATCTTTAAATTAATTTAAAATTTAGGAAATCTTTCTTCACAGAAGTTGTAGATCTCGTCGAAAGCTACAACTTTTGTTTTCCTATCCAAAACTTAAATCTACCTTTAACTTGTCCGTTTTCTCTTTGAAAAATTCTTGCCGTGTATAGTACTTGGACCAGCCAGTTTGAAACTAATTAAAATGAAGGCTTTTGGAGCCTAGTTTCAAAACTATCCATGTTACCCCTTAGGAGTTTCTGTGTTCTAAAACTTTTTAGTTTTAACATTTTCCAAATTCGGCCTCAAATGGGCTCAAAATCTAGTTTCCAGAAAACTGTCCAGATTATTTTTCAAAAACCGGCAGTTTAGATTTTGTTGATTTTGAGCTTAAAAATTTGCACACACTACCTCAAACAGTCAAAACCATGAGCCTACATGAACATGCAGCATGTAGGATTCATTCTTAACATTCAAACATACACTTATCTCATGTTCTTGAAAAACATAATATCGATAACTTACTTGTTTACCAACATGTCTCTTTAGGTTAATTTCTTAATCAACATACACTTAGCATTCACATCATCATCATTATCATCATTATTCATAAAATCTCCCTACTTAACATGTGAAGGCATTTTCACAAACACATGGTGAGTAATGAGCACACATAACCTTAAACTCAACATAGAGCATAAAAATCAATCCATGCTTAGAGCTAGCAACCAAGATAACATAAGCATAGATCTAGCATAAACAATCACCAAAAACCATAATATAAGAAGTATGAGCTTATGCTCTTACAACCCATAGCTTGAAATACGCATAAATCCCATAAATCAAAACTTAATGAAATTCTTAGTTAGAGGTTCAAGAATAATACCTCTAAGCATGGAAAAGAATGGTTCTAGACCTTACATGAGCAACAATTCTTGCTCTATCTTCCACCATAGCAACCGGCCAACCTCGCACTCTCTCTCTCTCTACTTTTTTTTTTTTCCTAAGGGCTAGAGAGGAAAAGTTGAGAAGAAACGAAAAGGTGAGAGACTAACTAAAGTCATTCAATTCTCACAACCCACATCTATTTATAGGTGGAAATTTTCAAAATTTTCACAATTATTTTTATTTCTAAAATTCTCCTTGAATTTACATATTTGGCCTTAAAAACAAAATTTTGCCTTCCATGTCCCTCCAAGTGGCCGGCCATGCAATGTATTGGAGCCAAAAATATCTCTTCAAACTTATTTCTAATTTTTTTCCTTGTCCCCCAAGGCCACCAAGACAACCGGCCATGTGAAGGCTTTGGTTAAAAAAATCCATAAATTCTATAAATCAAAAATTCTGTATTTCTCCACAATTACTTGGCCTCCAAGTCAAGTAGAGCCATGTTTGGCATTCTTCCTATTATGCAGTCTAATTTCTTAATAATCCAGATAGTGTCAATACTGTTTTAACTATCAACAGTACTGTAAAATGGGACTGCAGTTCAGAATTTAGCTGCACTTAAGTGGACCGCGTATAGGTCTGTCTTAGGACTTAAAGCCACTTAGTCCTTGTTGCTCCAAATGTTATTCCTGATTTTTCTAATGTGATCCCATTCCTTATTCTTACTTCTTCATCCGTAATGACGGTTGGTCATAGTATAATTTCAATACTGCTTATTATACAGCAGTACCGTTTTAATCGTGTCGTAAATTATCCTGGTCATTCATTGGCCAAAACAAAATCATAAATCATGGTTTGGCTTTTTTCCATCATAAAGCCTCATACTTAACTTAATGAATTATAATTGAGTCTTATGACACTATAAAACTCAAATATATTCTGATAATCAAATCAGATCCTGAGCTTCATATTGACATACATAATATAGACTTAGATTTTCTTTTATGTCTAAGGAAATCACGTCTAAAGTGGATTGTACAGTGTGAGCTTCTTGAAGGTATTTATTTTGTATTGTCTACTAGTGGACCCGAAACTTGTAATTCCTTAACTTTAATATTTGATTTGTTTTCAGGAGAGGAAAAAGAAAAAACATTGCTACTAATTGTCGCGTATGTGTACTTTAATCTTTCATCTCGTGCTTCAATTTTATTCTTTTTTAACTTAATTTAAGTATCTAATTATTTATATAAAATCCTCTGACTTGTTTATAATCTAACACCTCACACTACTCTCACACTTTATACTATATATTGTTTTTTCTCTTTTAACTTCTTCAATGGCTTGAGCATATCCACCATGTGTATAACAATCCATATATATATCTCTATTCTATATACGAGATGCATTGTATATATTTATATTAAAACTATTTCCATGAGCTATCTCTAATCTTTTATATTCGTATTCTAGAATATGAGAGCTAAATTTTCTCGAATAATTGTAAATTCTGTTGACAGATCTTCTCTTACTAATTTTTTATCCCTTTAATGTTCTTTCTAACGATAAAAACCTAAAGTAAACTTGTGCCGTAGACACTACTACAACCTGGCACATATAAATATATATAAATGTATAAATAGAAATGTTACGTGTCGTTTTTCGTTGGCTAATGGTCTATGAGCTCAATCGTCCAGGAGACCCGTTCTAAATCAAAATACTGAATTTTATACACACACACACACATATATATATATAATTCATCTATATACATAGCATATTATTCAAACCAAAGTTGTGTTCAGTTGAATTGAAAAGCAAATTCAATAGCAGTGACGACGCCCATAAGTTCCGCCTCAAATGCATGCAGAATACAAAGAGATTTAGCAAAATAGCCTTCACAAAAACCTCTATAAAGTACAAAAGATTCCCCCACATCCAGTATCGCCAGGAGAACCCTTAGCATCACAATCTGTATTAACTTTTATCCACCCTAGAGTAGGGTTATTCCAATGGACTTCAATAATTTTTGGCGCCTTTGATATCCGGTTGAAAATTTTGAAACTTTTAGAATCAACAAGGCATCAATAGAATTATGCATAGTATTAGAATCCAAAGCATACTGTGTGATGCCCTAGAAATTCATAAGCTTAATTCATGAATTATTATTATGGATTTTTTCATTAATATGCTTCTAATAAATTACCTTGATGAATATCAATTTCAAGATCATGAATGATAGTAAATGTATCATCGGTGTGATTATGTCGATGATTTTACAATGTTGAATTTCTCTATTCAAATGAGAAATTTTAAATATATAAAAGATGAGTTGAACTATATATAAATTTATACGAAAAATTTTATTATGTCGTATTAGAGGTATATCGTTAATTTTGGGAAGGATCCCGATTTATTATTCGGTCGACTTAATGACCTTGGAATTTATTTTGATCATACTAATAGCTAAGCTTTGAGGGTGTGATTAAGAATTAATGTGTCACATAGGTAGAAAATGAATTGTTAGTATTATCTTTTAGGAAATCCAAAGGTGGAAAATTGATCAAAATTTTTGCTTGATTTGAAATCAATAGTGTAGATTTGATGCTAGAGAATCCTAGGCAAATCAATGGCTAAACTTTGGATAATAAGTGACCAATGAGAACTTAGGGTGAGGATAGATGTGATGGAAGATCCAATGGATGAGAATGAAGATGATAACTTGGATCAAGGGTGGAAAATTGAAAGAGAGAAAAACAAAACAAAATTGACTAGAACAAAGGGGGGGGGGGGGGGGGGTCGGTTTTTGAATTACAAAGCAAAGGGAAATGTGAACAAAGGAGAAAAAAAGAAAGTGGTGCATGCAGGCAACCACATGTAAGAGATGGCATGGTTTATTTTGGCAAGTTGACTTAAGGAAATGACAAGTGAAAGTGACCTTTCATCTCAACTTTATTGAACCAAATTTCACCCAAAAACTCTCCCCAAAGTGCCGGCCATTCAAGGGCTAATTCAGCCAAATATTTTTCAAATTTCTGCCCTCAAAAGACAGCTTTCTCAAGGCCAAAGTTGGCTAAGCACAAACCCCTAACACCTCATTTTCTTTCTCACACAAGTTAAGCTCTCAAACCCTAACTCTCTAATCACCACCAAGCTCTAAACAAAACCAAGAACCACCAACACTATTCTCCATCTCCAACACCCCTCAAGCACTCTCCTTCATCCATTTTTGAGCTCTAAGAAACCCCGTTCCGAAGATCGAAGAAGTGAGAGACGGAGTTAGACGACGTTTCACTAAAGGTAACCTAGTCATATTCTTTGTGTTTTAGTCTTTTTGGGAGAACTAAAGCATGATGTTTAGTTATGATCTTAATATTAGACTTCTTCTTACCTAGGAAAATTTTTGAGAAGAACGCGTGAGGTTCGAGATCTCATAGGACCCCCGGAGCATTTCGGTAAGATTTATGAACTTTGTTGAAGTTCGTAGTTGTTGTTGTCATATAGTATGCATTAGAAACTTTAGTATGAAAATAAACTATATATTAAGATTCTACAGAGGATAAGCTTTATTTTAGGCTTTGGAATCACTTGATTTGCTTTTATATGTCAAAAGTTATGTACCTTTGAAGTTGTGACACAAAAATATAGAGAAAATGAACCTCCGAGACACAGTATAGCCACGGGTTTATTATACTCCGAACCCTTTAGACTCAAAATTTTGGATTATAAGTTTTAGATTTAAAAACTAGACTCTTTAAGCTTTCCAACAAGGTATCTTACGCCTTGAACGGATAAATGTACAATTTTTGACGAATTTTATAAGTTTGGGCTACGAACCGAAAATCCTTACTGGAACCCTGTATTAGCCACAGGTTTGTAGATTTTGAGTTAGTAAACCATAACTTTTTACAAAACTGTTTTAATCATGCAAAATAGACATTATAAACTTTCTAATAATATATCTTTTGTCTTATTTGAACTTGTAAGTAAATTGTTATGATTTTTCTAATCTTACCAATGAATCTAGACTTATTGTACAAACGTGAGACCAATAATGACAAAACCTAAGTTTATGGTGTGAAATACTCAAGCACTAAAGGAAATAACTTATCATTATAAAGTAGACATCTTAAGCTTCAAAATGAGATATCATGCATTTAGAACGGATATGTATATAAATTTTAATAAATCTCTCAAGATTATAGTGTAATCTGGTAATCTAAGATTTTACCATAAGACACTTAGAAAAACGTCCACATTGATATTTGAAATACTTGAAATCTTGGAAAACAAGATATAAGACAGAAACTAGATGTTTCAAGCTTTCCAACAAGTCATCTAGTATCGAAAACGGAATTATACTCAAATATAAAAAAATCTTACAAATTAAATCCTACACCGATAAAATGATTAAATTAACATTAAAATGTAACACAATGGTAAGTCTTGACATATGAATGTATTTAGTTATGAAATGAATTAATTTTAAGTGTATGATCAAATAATGTGAAAACCTTAACTTTATAAAATTAAATCATAAGTTTTAAATGGCCAAGATAAAGTATACTGGATGGTTATTAAGTATATACTAAGAGATTACCTTAGCCTAACTAAATGAATATAACTAAGGGGATTAGACTAGCCCAATAGTAAAGAGAGATATACCCGTAGGTGACCCCTTGTCACCTTAATTAGTTAATTAATTAATTAATTAATTAATACATAACTTAATGTAATTAATAAAGTAATTAATTAACTAATTGGTTAATAATTAATTAATTAATAATCAAGATTATTATATTGGATAACTACATAGTTAAATATATGATTAATTAGAGATTAGTTAATCATTAATTATTAATAAATGATTTAATCATCAAAATAATTATGGATAATTAACTAGAGATTAATCAAACATCAATCATTAGACTAATCAAATTATTAATTATTACTATTCGAATTAATAATTATTAGTTATTATATGAGAATGAATATTTAAGTAACATAATTAAATTATTAACAAAATAATTATTAATAAGTCAATTAAAATTATATAATTTAATTATAATTTCTCAATTAAATAAAATAATAATTAATATTAGTTAATTAATTAATTAATTAATTAATCGATTAATTAATTAATTAATTAAAATAATTAATTAAATTTAATTAATTAAATAATAATTAATCGAAATTTATTTAACACTTAATAATTAATAAGAATTAATTATTAAGGTTAATTATGATGTAAGTAAATTAAGTTCACTATAGTTTATAAAAAAAATAAATAAAGTAATATTACTATAACTCTATCTAATAATGAGATATTGTTAATCAGGACAATTTCTCAAATCTGCATAGCAGGAGATATAACTCCGGAAGTTTAAACATATAAGACTAGTAAGTACAAACCTCACCTATAGCATGGAACAAAATATTTTCTTTGTTGAAGCTCTATGTTTGCTATGACTTGACTTGTTGATGTGATGAGTATATGAGTTATACGTATTGCTTTAATTAAGTATTTAATGTGCATAATTGCTCTTGCACTGACATGATCGACATGCCTCACATATATTTACGCCATAATGATAGATGCATAGTGACATATAAATCTACATATTGTCACAATTAATAAAAATGAGGTAAATAAAAGATAGGATTAAGTGTCGTACCAACCTCCAATTAGTCTGAGGATATGATAAGAATGAAAGTTATATAATATGACCTTGGAGGCTGTTGGAGGGTCACTCCCCTAACTCCCCATTGGTTGTGCGGATATGGTTACGGCATAAGGGCCCTTAAGTGGACAAGATATGTAAATAATAAAGCATAATCGAACGCATATAGTTCACATGCATTTTTAAACATTCATGGTGCTACATATGATGATATGATTTTATGAAAATGATTTGTGAGATATTGTTTATACTTGCGGAGCGAAAGCTCATCAGTGTATGTTCGTGCTGTAGGTAACGTGGGTAAGCAGCCCATCACTTAGATGTTTTATGGACTGGCGAAGCTGTGCGGAGGCGATGAAAGACGGGCATAATCTATTTTGTATCGGCTATATTTATAATTATATTTGAATATTTTGGTACTACTAAACTAATATGAGTATTTTACAAGAAAAGACTTTAGACTCTCTTGTTATAATTTATATGAAGTTATAACTTTTTAATATATCATCTAGTTACGATTTTATATTGGATAATTAGTTGTTAGAGGATTTCAATTTTCTCAGTTAAAGATTTTAGTGATTCTATCTTTTGTAGTATGAATATGATAAAAAAAAAATTTCTGTATTTTCGGAACCAAATATAAATGAGTGTTAAGAGTAAATTAAATAAGAATAAGTAAGTTAGTTAACGGTCCAAAAGTCAGGTCGTTACATACTGCTACGGCATTCACTGTATTATTTTAACAACTATAGTGAAACCCCCGGAGCCGCCACAGAAGACTAGCTCTCATATTAACCTCTATAAATCTCTTGTGTTCTTTGTCTCCTTTATGTAATTTTACTATTATTTTGCAGCTAACACATTCGGTTAACTCAACACACGTTTAGTTGACTTAATAACACAGCCAGAGACCCTAACCCGACTCGATCCAATTCGACTATAGATTTTACCCTCTACAAATACAATAGAAGAAACACACAGAAAATTAGTGGAAGAAAGATGTAATTTAGCTTTTATAATTTAGAGAAATAGAGTTGATAAAAGAAGAAAGAAAGAGACATCCGGTATCGAGAGGAGAGAGAGGCTTTCGAAATGGTAAGGGAATAGACTCGAAGGGTATCTAACTTCAGAAGATAAGGAAGAACTTGAATAACCGACTTAAAAAAAAAAAAAAAAATCTCTTGCTTCTATTATTATTATTACTATTGTTATTGTTATTATTATATCACTCAAACTCCTATCTGCCACAATAACATAAAAATGTTATATATAATAACAAAATTACTTACACTAAATTTTCATAAACCCAATAAGAAGTAGTATGGGTGCTAAAGGGATACCGACCTAGTCGGGATATCTTGATACATTTGTTGATTTTTGTCTTATACGTTTATTCAAAAAAACAAGAAGTAGAATGAACGAACATTTAGAAAACACAATAAAATGTCAATTAATAAATTATCGTCAATTAACAACACTTTTTTTCTTTTTCCCCTAGCACATCAAGCTTCTTCCACGAGGAGATTAAGCCTTCACACTGCACCAGATAACTCAAAAACAAAATCAATTATATTAGTTCATAAAATGACATTTTATGTATTTAAATAAACAATATCAACATTTGCTATATCAGGTAGTTCGGTAAAAGCTAATGATGCAGTGCCATCATACTAATATTATTGACTATACTTGTATGTGAGAATTATGAGCACCATATGAGCCCGGTGAATCAGGGTATGACATGAAACCCGAATTCATGTTGAAAGAATGGCACGCCTTCGTTGTGGAGAAAAAGATTCAGGTCGGGGAGAGCATCTTCCTTCGGTGGGATGTTTGTGACCTTATCAGAATTAAGGTTCGGGTTCCACCTCGCCATTGCAGGTTGCTCAGCACGACCTTCTTGTATTGACGTAGGTTGAAGTACTAGATCATCAATTGCATGAATTTCTGCGAGAGAAGAGAGAGAGAGGGGGCAAAAAAAAAAAAAGTTCAGTTTTAGGGTTTACTTTTTCGTTTGTTTGTGTGGTGGTTGTTTTCTAGTACATGAATGAGTGTTATGTCATTGTGTGAGTGTTTGGCTAGCTTAAGAATCAATTTTAACTTTTTGATTTGACAGAATAGCTAGCTAATATTTTCTCCACATAGTGTTTTTGTCTTTATGTACATATGTTCAAATAAATTGTTGGTTAATTTAGTATAAACCTTTTGGATTGCATCAAGTCGAAAGACCCTAAATTCCTATTATGTTATTGCGCTAATTACTTCAGATTAATCTTTTGCTATTGTTAGCATTATAATTAAGGGGAGTTATTATTTACATAAGAGTCTCAATTGAAGACTATGATTTAAAAAATATTAATTTTTTATTTATTTACATGAATGTCTAAATTAATACTTATAAAGACCCCATTACCCTCTCATCAAGAATTGAAAATAAATAAATAAATAATTGATTTAAAAAAAAGGAAAGAAAAAAATCTCTAAAACATTTCAGATTGAGCAAATCTTTTATTAAAAAAAAAAATCATTTTACTTGATTTATTATAAGGAAAAAAGAATCGTAACAGATATTAATTGTCTGACATATAAAAAACGTTCATTATGATAAATAATTACTCATCAAGGTAAATTCACAGCAAATATTTTGAGAAATGATATTGTAAAGAAATATTAAATGCTTTAAAACCTAAAAAAGACATCATAATCATATACTAAATTATCATAAAGAAAGAACATCATAGTGATATATTAATATCGTAAAGAAAAAATATAACACATTTTAAAAAGTATCATAATGATCTAATAATTACCATAAAAATGTAAAAAGTTTAATATCACATTTAAACTTTACAAACTATCTCTTTATCAGAAAATAAAAATAAAAATTGAAACCATCTATTAAAACAATACCAATAATAACATAAAAAATAAATTATCATAATAACGTAACAATTATCATAAAGAACCTAAATGATATATTTTTTAAAAAGTTTCTAAGAAATCTAAATCATACTGAAGAAATATGACTATAGAGAAAAACCTAAATTATACTAATAGGCAATCATTGTAATAAAAAAACTAGTCATTAAGATATATAAATATACAAAAATAATGAACAAATAAGGAAAAAAATAATGAATCTAACGATGGAAAATATGTTAAATATGAAAAAGAGCAGATTCGGTGGTACAAGTGGTAGTTTTATTTGAAAATAGACATTTACACAATATTATTAAAAAAAATGGATATATTTTAAAATGAGATTCTAAAAATAGACTTTTTATGTAATAATTTCTTTTTTTTTTTTTTTTTTTTTTGGTTCTTTAACCACACATCCAAAGATAAAGAATTCATGTATTTGTCTTTTATTTTAATAGAATGGCGTATACTCATACACATGACCTATTTCTTTTTTCTTTTTCTTTTTTTTTTTTTTGACACGTTACACTTGAATTTTACACTTCATTTGTGTGTGAGTGTGTGTGTGTGTGTGTTTTTTTTTTTTTTTTTGTCTTTTCTTTTGAAATGACATATACTATACTTTTATTTTCTTCATCATCTCGGGTAACTTGCTCGTTTAGTCCCTAAATTTTTAACATTATGTAACATTGATCCTTAAACTTTTTATCATAACTGAAATGCCCCTAAAGTTTTAAATATTGCTACAATAATCATTTCCATTAATTTTTCGATAGAATCTGTTAGTAATTTGATCAAAAAGTTGTGCTAACTATGGATTCCGTCTAAAAATTAATAAAAAAGACTAATGTACCTATGTTTTTAATAGTCTATGGTCTTTCCAGCTACGAACAAAGAGCATAGAATGCTGCTAAATTATTAAATATCAACAGTCACTTTTATTAATTTTTAAATGAAATCCGTTAATAATTTGATCAAAAAATGAGGCTAACTATAGATTTTGTCTAAAAATTAACATAAAGGACTATTGTAACAATACTTTAATAGTTTAAGGCATTCTAGCTACGAAAAATTCAGGAACTAAAGTTGTACAAAGTCAAAAATTCAGGACTAATCTAGCAATTTACCCTTTTTTTAGTGAATATATATATACATATATATATATTAACTTTTCTTTAAGTAAGTGTCTTTTGTTTACCATAACCTACTTACTAGATTATTTTTTGTTATATACCTACGTAAACATTTTTGATGTAATTATCTAAAATATCATTTTCTCATATACAACCTTAATAATTACTTTTTGGGCCTGATTGTCATATCAAAATAGTTTTACTCAAATTTTTTTAAAAGTAGCTTTTAAAATCATATGTTAATACTTCAATATGTCACTACGACAAAAAAGCCCTTTCACGAAATTTAAAAAATGTCGTAAAATGGATTCCACGACATTTATGAAAAGGTCGTGGAATGGGGATGCCGTGGAAAGTATTACATTTTTTACGACATTTTTTTTGATGTCGTGATCCATGTCGTGAATTCTTTGTCCTCGACATTAAAGTGGTGTCATCTATTACCTTATGTTTGGTATGTCTGTACATATGACAACAATTAAAAAATGTTGTGATTGGTATGTATCACATCAGCTCAAAAATGTCGTAATAGATATGTATCATAGCAATTTTTAAATGTCGTGATTCATACATATTGTAACAATTGAAAGACGTCATGATTAGAATAATTTACGACATTGAAAGAATGTTGTTTTTGGAAAACCATGACATTCATAAGACGACATGGGAATCACATCCATGACATTGGATAACTGTCATGAATTGTTGAATTATTATTTTTTTATTGTTGATTATTTATAATTATAAATACAAATTTTGGAATACACAAATTATTGAAAAAAATAAATTTTACTAAAATAATATTATCGATTATTTACAATTGTAAATACAAATTTTGATTCATATAGTTAAAAAGAATACATTATTACACAACATGAAAAATAAAACTTTCGGTGTTAATAAATTTCCAAGAGCCAATGTCAATGCATTTGAATTGGAGGTATTTCAAGGAATTCCTTGGTTATCTTTTGCTTGTTCTCAT
Source organism: Ficus carica (assembly GCA_009761775.1). Classification (NCBI taxonomy): domain Eukaryota; kingdom Viridiplantae; phylum Streptophyta; class Magnoliopsida; order Rosales; family Moraceae; genus Ficus; species Ficus carica. Next base: position 3,738,796 of record CM019751.1, on the reverse strand, counting down.
CTTCAAAGAATTGCTTCAGTCTTGCTCTTCTTTTTCACCATTTCGGGCAAGCTTTCTTTCCCAACTTGGTTCCTCCTTTGGCTGCAATACAATAAAAATCAAATTATTCTCTCTCTCCACGGCACATGTGTGCAAGTTCATATGCATGGAAACATGTAATGATACTAGGACTAATACTTCAAGATATGACTTTCTCATAAACATACCTCAACATAGCGCCGAAGGTTGTTCGATGTATGGAAATCCCCTGTGTTAAAATATGAATGAGCAAATTCTTCAATACTCTCAAACCTGCAAATCATTGTCCAAATTATATTATAGTTCTCATTCAGAGAAGTCGTCATAGGAAGGAAATGAAAGAAAAAGTTGTTGGATCCAATTAGAAATGGAAAGGTTTATACTTGGTTTTGATGAGGAAAGCTAAAGTGCCTAAAAACAATGCACAATGATCCAGAGATTTTTTTCATTTTTTCTCTTCCGAAAGGTACCAAAAATCAGAGAGTTGGCCTCTATCAGCAGAATAGAAATCTAGAGACACAAATGCAAATACAGATGTAAAACCGATTTCTTGTTCATACGAATTCTCACCGAGATAGAATCTAACAAACATTCAAAAATATATACATATGCTGGCTTGCCTTCAAATCTGCGAGAGGGATGTATTTTTGCTTATCAAAACGTCGACGAATAGCCTGCATTCACTTTGCATTAGCCAACCTCAACATAAATAAGATTTTTGTAGTTTTTCCACCCCCCTCCCCCGGCAAGAAACACAGAAGATTAGAAGGGTGATATTATCTAACCTGATCAAGAGCATAAGGAGTCTATTGAGGAGTAAGACAAACATCCTGAATCAAATATGTCGAAGAAACATATTACACAAACATCAGAGGAAAGGAACATAATTTAATACAAAGTTCACGTATATGCACCAAAAACGAGTATCATTGAAGTTAGAAATTGTAATATGAAGTTTATGTATGAAGCATTTCACTCAAGTGCATTAAGCTTCTAAAAATACGAAGGTACAATGATGAATGTCTATTAAGAACCGTAAAGTCAACAATACAAGCCTATGCTGAAATCAATGTCAACATTATATAAAACCTTTTTGATTAAAGCAATAGTGGAGGTTCTGTTTATTAGAGGGCGGGAAAGAGGGCGTTTGATTTCGATCCAGCAGACGATTGTGGACAAGGCTCTGTTTTGGAATTGCAAAAACCATTACCACAAAATTGAAACTTGAAAGCAAATAAATTTGATAAGAAAAATAAATTACCTATGAGCATATTGGGGGGAGATTCTTGTGTGAAGCAGAGATAAAAGAAACAAGGAATAGCGGACGATTGTGGACGATTGATAACAGCGGACGATTGTGGATGATTGATAACAGCGGACGATTGTGGACGAGGCTCTGTTTAAACGCGGACGATCATGGACGATTGATAACAGCGGACGATTGTGGACAAGAGCCATAGAATTCTGGGTGGATCTGTTGGCTAAGAAGAGATGGAAAGAATGGAAGGGTGTGAGAGGCTTTTTGGGGGAGTTTCTTATAATGAAGGGGGAGAAGTTGAAGGGAGGGAATAACGGAGATGAGGGAGGAAAAGCAACACAACAAATTTAAGTTGGCGGGAATTTGAATTTCGCCAAAAATTTTTTTGCCTTCTAATAGCTAAGAAGTTTTAAGTTGAATTGCCGCCCACTGTTTTTGATGAAGAATTGCCGCCCTTTTTTTAGTTTAATTTTAATTTGTTTGCTCTAGAAGACTATGTCAAAAATTTATAATGAATTCAATATTTCTTTAAAAAAAAAAAAAAAAGTCTAAACTTTATGGTTAGAGTTTTTTTTTTAATCGTATTTATATGATGTATATAGGTAGAAAAAAAAAATCGAGATTTATATGTACAGTGCGAACTAAAAAAAATGTTGGATAAGAGTATAAATAGCAAAAAAATATTTGACTAATTATTTGCATTTATAATGTCATGTATCTATCCCTTAAAAAATGTCTTATTTAACATACAAGAATATCTCCTGTAAAGCGGTAAAGTTAAATTTCAACATTTGTGGAGGAAAATTATTCTTCAAATATAATAACTTTAAGCACAATGTAGAATAACTATAAAATGTTAACGGTAAAAATTTGTCTAACAAAATGTATGATATGATATATCTGAAATTAATGGAATAAATAAGTGCAATAAAACAGAGAATATGAAGATTTATAGAAGTTTATGATTTGATTCTTTGAAGAATGAGTACGTCCTTTACTATCTTTAGTATTTAGTTAGTTACCATATATTGTAATCTATCAAAAGTCAATTAGGGCTTTAAAAAGCTTACAAACTTATTTATATCTTGCTATGAGATAACCCTTTATAATATTTGAATTAATTTTAATATATTTCTATTATTTATAAAAATAACAATGTGAGTGCAGATTTCGACTATGTAAACCTTATCTATCGATCAAGGTGTGTTCAAACTTTTATATTTGTGATAAGACTTGCAATACTTGAATATCAAAGTTCCGCTTAATTATCCATTTCCCATTGAGCATCCGTAAGCATCATAAATAACTTCTTTGATAAAGGCATCGAAACCTTAGCATGCATTTGCCTCTCAGGTCCGGACTTAAGTTTTTAATCTCAATTTTTGTTTTTTGTATTGTGTTTTTTTTTTTTTTTTTGAAAAGTCAACAAAATTTATAATTAGTTTTAAAAAGTCAATCAACTACAACATAAAAATTTCAATTTAAACCCGTGTTCCAAACAAAGCCTTAGTCTTAGCTATCTATCAACTTCAAACATATGAGTTTCATCGTCTTTTAACTTCTTTTTTAGATGGCATATTTTGTGGTTTTGATTGAAAGCTCTTCTTAAAAACTAAAGAACTTCTAACTGATTATTCAAACACTTTTAAAAGCAAATTTTGAACCTAAAAAGCCAAAAGTAGTTTCCAAGAAACTTTGTCGCTTGATTTTTGGGATTGCCCCTAAGAAAGGACACCTTTGGATTATTACTTCATCTATAGTGGTTTCTGTTTTTTGACCTCCAATTAGATAAATCAAAGGTCAACATGACATATCTTACTGAAATTACCACATACTAATTAAAAAGGTAATAATAGATTACCACCGGTAATCTACTGGATGTCATCAAAATCAACATGGGTCACTTATGGTCTCTCGTTGCCGAAGTTGATCTCCAATCACTGAAGAGTATTTTGAAAAGTAATCTTCCATAATATTTTCATTTTAAACACAAAATAACCAGCTGTCTCAAGCTCGATCACCAAAAAATATCCTGATACATTACTTACAGTAGTCTACTAACGTTTCCAACTCCAACTGCCGGAAAGTATTATCGTAGATTACTTTTTGTAAGCTACTTGATTATATTTTATTACCAACACAAAAGGGACAGAGTCGATTACTAGAAAGCATTGGATCGAAACCAACCTTTTTTTTTAGCATCCATTGTCCAATTCAATTATGAAAAAAATCTTTTAAAATCCAATCAATTTGGTCCAATTTATTATATCATTCAATCCAATCTAGTTAAAAATCCATTGAATTGGATGATTGGATTATACTAATATTTTAATCAAAACTTATTAAAACTTGCTCAAAAGACAAATGACATTTTGTAAACATCAATTTAGCCCTCCATCATCCATCCATCATATTGCACTAAACCAAAATCAAGTAAAAACTTTAAACTAATAGTAATCATTGTCTGTATTTAAAAGAAAAAAAATACTAGAAAAAATATAAACACAAAAATAAATATCATCACACAGTTAGCAAGACAAGCCTGCCAAGTAAAAACATTTTCCAATTTGTCAATCTACTTTCAATTCTTCAATATATAATTTGTTGATAGGTAGCTGAGATTCCGCATATCTCGGTATTTGGTTGTGACTAGATTCGCTTGTAGCGGGACCAGCATCTAAGTATCTTGGAGGATTTGTTTCACACATCTGAATTTCAAATATTGGTAAAGACAATCGGATTTCCTAGCCAGAATCTACTATTTTGAAGATTATCCATACATTTAAATTCAAATATGTAATATTTTGTATTTTAAATGTTGCTAAGTGTTATCTTTTAGGAGGCTATAAATACATGATAAAATGACTTCCGGAAACCCCATCTTATTCTTTGGTAGGTTACACTGCTTACACTAGTAAAAATTGTGGATTCCACGACGGGTTTTTTCCGTCGTGTAAAGTTTACACGACGGTTTATCAACCGTCGTGTAATCCAGTGTCGTGGTAGATAACACGACGGTTCAGTTACCGTCATGGTATCTCAATGTTACACCACGGCAGGCCGTCATCATAATCACATTACACGACGGTTCTTGGCCGAACCGCCGTGTAATGCGAAGATTAAACGACGGTTCTTGGCCGAACCGTCGTGTAATGCGAAGATTAAACGACGGTTCTTGGCCGAACCGTCGTGTAATGCGAAGATTACACGACGGTTCTTGGCGGAACGTCGTGTAATGTGAAGATTAAACGACGGTTCTTGGCGGAACCGTCGTGTAATGCGAAGAATACACGACGGTTCTTGGCGGAACCGTCGTGTAATGCGGAGATTACACGACGGTTCTTGGCCGAATCGTCGTGTAATAATATTTAATTTTAAAAAATATATTTATTTTTAGTGATTCCCGTGCTAGTCAATATACGATCAAAGTGATCAAATTAAAAATACATACCAATATTTACATTACAAGTTTACATATCATAATCAATATTTACATTACAAGTTTACATATCATAATTAATGAATTGCATTACATGGCTAGCCCATTCTCCCCTAATTAAATCCAAATCCTCAGAAGTAAAAAATTCTTTACTTTCAAGTACATCAATTCCATTCAACACTATCTCCCTCATAAAACCTAAAATAAAATAACCACATTCAACACTTCCCTCTTGTAGAGGACAAGGACGGTTTGAGATTTTGGTTTTATAGTCTTGTCTCCTTCTAATCCCTTCTCCAGCCATAATCTTCCAATCCGATAAGGCCCTAGCAAATTGGTTAAATTCAAACTAAATAATTAAGATACATATAATAATTAAGATTAAAAAAAAATGAACATATTAAAAATTGACTTACATGTTCATTAGCGCCGTAAAATCTTCCCGTTTTTTCTCTCGAAGAGGATCAAAATAAATGACGAGGTCATCCCATGGGTCAATGACTCCCAAAACCCAATGTCTCCCTCTGTTATGTGGCACAAGATAAAGCCGGCCTTTTGGTGCGTCCCGCAAAAAGCTGATAAGATTGTCGGCTCGGTCTCTCATGCCAGCATCTTCAGTATCTGTCCTCACCGGTGAGATCAAGGTTGGAGACACAAACGCAAACTTGTCAGCTTGTCCATTAATCCTACATAGTTCCTCCAAATATCTGCATATAAGCATATCAAATTTGTTACTGTACCTGACATATAGAAGAATTTCTAGATTAAACAAATTTTTGAGATAGAATATCGTACCTCATGTAGACTAATATACAATTTGCACTGATTTCTTGTAAATTAATGAACTCATATATATCTTCAAAGCTCAGAAAGACAGGCATTTCAAAGGTCATGATCGTGTATGATATTGGGACCTCAATCTGATTACCTTGACGCATGGAACTATGGGCATAATAAGCCAAAGGCCTCATCGCCATGCTCATGTTATTAAAGTCGAACAAAGGTTGTTGTTGTTGCACACCTTGTTGTTGTACCTCTGTCCGAGAGTCGATGGTTTTCTTTCCAAGTTTTCTTTGGCGTTTTTTTTTTTTTCCAGATTCTGGGTCAGCAACGTGACTAGGCCCTCGACTCGCCTTGTTCATACTCGTGTCGAGCTCGACTAATGTTTTAGGCCAAGCAACAAACCCATTAATAGCATCCTCCACAGTTGTTGCCTCGTACGTCGGTATAGGTAATGGTGCTTTTTTTAATTTTGGCATATTGATTGACACTCGCATGTTCCCTTCCCCCAGTGGAATCCCATGCACCGTATCGGTGGGAAGGCTCTCCAGCCATGCTCTTCCAAACGCAACAAGCACCTGTCCACCCTGCACTTCATCGATAATATAGAGCTTACACTCCTGACTGTCGACTGCCATCGTTGGCGGATCAGAATCTCCATGTTGTTTTCCTTGGGCAGAGCAACTAGCCTTAACACTGTTGTGTTGGTCCACAGTTGGCACATTGTTGGGATCAACCGACGGCGCCACGTATTTGTTCGCACATAGACCACGCACCAACACCTTTAATTCTTCTATTTCACGTCTCATTGACTGTACTTCATGGTCTTTACTCGAACTTCGATTTAGGTTAAAGTACTGAGACGGCTTTACGAACTTTGATTGTCCACGGACACGCCCTTTGTGTTCGGGTCTAGATAATGCATGCGACAATACATCACTAGTGCCAACTGATTCGAAAGTGCCTTGGCTCTCTTGTGTGTTGAACTCCATCTACAAGATAATTAACATAACTCATTTAAGATTAAAGGTTGTAAGTACATATACTAATGATGAAAAATTCATTGTTAGTTAGCAAACTTACTATCAACTCGCTAGCTTTTTGACATGCTGGATCTTTCAACTCTCCATCAAGTCCCATCTGTTGCTCAAGCCATAAACAATCTCTTTTTACATATTTCCCAGTCTTCTTAAACTGCATGTAATTGAACATTATTAGTATAAATGATGGCATAATGTTCTATACATTAAATGACATATGATTTAGTTTGAACAAAATTTATTGACATACCTTTTTCCTCGTCGAGCTTCCTATATCCGTCTCGGTCTCCTCTTGATGAGTATTCGTTGTTTGTCCTTATTTCGCTTCCACGATCAGATAGCTGTTGGAATTGGGAGGATGTTCTATACTGAACGAATTTCACCCAATCCTCTTCTTCTATATTAGGGTAGTTGTCAATAACTTTTTGCGGCCGTGTCCAAACACTTTCTTCTGTTAAAAATCCTTCGACAAACGTCTTGTACAGATCATGCCGAAAATTCCGTGCAGCTTCACCACATGATTTTATACACGCAGTCCGAAAGCTTCCATCAACGGTGAAAGAAGTAACGGTTTCTTTCCAAATAATATCTTTCACTTGGTCTAAATCACGAAATCGCCAATCTTATATCCATATTGTAACATGCTCTCGAGCTAGCACACCAATCCAACTCATCAATTCGTCACCGTGCTTTCCTTCCGGTTGTCCTTTCTCGTCAAACGTGACGGGAATTCGTTCACCCCTTTTCCTCGCCATATAGACGCGTTTCATTATAGTTGCCCTTCGCACCCCTTCGACATTTGGATTCGAAGGGTTTTTCCTCCGTGCTCGTCCCTTTTTGGAATGTTCCATTGTAGTCGTTCACCTATAGTTATTGTAAAAAAAAATGCAACAAAACAAAATAATAATTATGTCATACCAATATAATAGAAGCAATTTAGATTTAACTACTAAGTACACGATGCATTAATTTTTTTAAAAAACTGCAAAGGTACACAAAGAGGTAGATGTCCGGCCCCCACCACACGGCCGCCTGGCGGCCCCCACGGGCGGCCAGGGGCGCCAAGCGACGCACACGGGCGCCCAGGCACCCCATACTGGCGCCACGGGGGCCAAGCCCCCCCCCACGGGCGCCAGGGGCACCAGGCGCCCCCCACGGGCGCCAGGGGCGCCAGGCGCCCCACACGGCCGCCAAAGCGCACGGGCCCCACGGGCGCCCAGGCGCCCCCCACGGGCGCCAGGGGCGCCAGGCGCCCCCCAGGTGCCCCACACGGCCGCCAAAGTGCAAGGGCGCCACGGGCGCCAGGGGCTCCAGGGGCGCCAGGCGCCCCACACGGCCGCCCAAGCACACGGGCGCCACGGGCGCCATGCGCGGTCTCCACGGTCATAGGCCGTTTTGAGTCATTATTTTTGTATTTTCATGCTAGAGAAAGTCATGTAATTTTGCATTAGTTATTCTATGAATATTTATCAAACTCTATTATGTTTTTTGAAAAGAGAAACTCATTATGGCATTTCGTCGAGCATGTTTTGTGCGAGAAAAAAGCATGTTCATAAATGTGTGTAAAGTGCCAAATTTGAAAACCAACAAGCCTCTTTTTTTCTCTACAAAGAGAAATATTAAAAACAAAAACACTAATTTTAAAAAATTGATCTTTAGTGACAAACAACTATACAAAGAATCAAATGGTTTTTAGTTTATATACGAAGTCACCTTGCTTGTACTTGAAGATGAATATACGGCCACACCAAGAAGGAGGCGGCGGCGGTGGCAATGGCGGCAGGGCGGGTTGATCGGATTTTAAAATAATAGGAGCGGCGGGTTGGTGAAGGATATGGGTAGTTAAAAAATTTGGAGAATGTGAGGAAGAGTAAAGAAATTCGCGCTCAAATTTGAAGAGAAATGAAAAGGATATTGTTTATAAGTAGTGGGTTTTCGCACGGATTACGAAAAATGAAATTTGAAAAATTTCAAATTTTTTTACGATTCCACGACGGGTCCGAAGAAACCCGTCGTGTATTACAAAAAAAAATAGATGATTAGACGACGGTCCCGGGACCGTCGTCGTTTCCTCCTGAAAATGGGGGAAACGACGATGGTCCCAGGGACCGTCGTCGTTTCCTCCACAAATGGGAGGAAAGGACGACGGTCCCGGGACCGTCGTCGTTTCCTCCACAAATGGGAGGAAACGATGATGGTCCCTGGGACCGTCGTCGTTTCCTCTAATTCAAGGGGAAACGACGACGGTCCCAGGTCGTCGTTTCCTCCACAAATGGGGACCGTCGTCATTTCCTCCTGAAAATGGGGGAAACGACGACGGTCCTTGGGACCGTCGTCGTTTCACTGGTAGAAACAACAACGGTCCCCCAGCGGCCCGTCGTCATTTTCTCACGGTTACCCTTTATTAAACGACGGTTCTTGGACGAACCGTCGTGTAATCCTTGTAATTCTGTTTTTTTCCAACACATACACGGCCTTATAACCCTGTGTAGTTTCCAAAAATTACTGATACTATATTATTTATCTTTATGCAAAACTAATTTTCAAAATATATATAGCAATGAACATGTAAAAAAAAAAAAAATAATACAATGTTTGTATATATATAATAAAAACAAAATAACTGATGTACAAAATAAATGTCATAATATTGTTCAAGTTTTTTTCCTTTTTCGCTTTGCTTTCTCAACACGTGTCCATTCAACATCTGGTCGAACCAAGTGGGAAACATCATCATCGAATTCGTCGATATCCTCTACCGGTGGCAAGTCCTGTGTGAAAGATGGAATGTCGGAGTAATCTTCCTCATCTTCTTGACCACGGATCAATTTTGGCTTCATCGGCACTACTAAGGACAACTCTACATTACTGGGGTCCATTGTGTAAAATACTTGGAGTGCTTGTGATTCCATAATGAATGGATCATTTTTGTACCCCAATCGTCTAAAGTCCACCACTGTTATCCCATCACTGTCAATCTTTACGTAATTATTGTCAGCCCATTTGCACTTAAATAGTGCGACATGTAAACCACAATAATCGAGTTCCCAAATATCTTCAATGAAGCCGAAGTAGTTCATAGTTCTATAGACTAGATTCTTGTCCTTTGCAGATGAAATGTGCATGGCTGTAGCATGGATACTGACACCACTATTTTGAACAGGATTTTTCTCATCTCTTTCGCGAGTGTAGAATGTAAAACCATTGACGAAGTATGATGTATACCGTGTAACAATCGTCGACGGACCTCTAGCGAGGTTCATTATTTCATGCGAAAAGCCATCATTCTGAATGAGAACATGTCTTCGTAGCCACTGACGAAACGTCCGATTGTGTTCATCTTGTAGCAACCTTTCATTTCTTCCTCTTCTTGGATTTCTATCTCTTAATTCCTGTAGGTGGACCTCAATAAAAGGCTCAACTTCAACCCTATTATGTAAAGTATAGAGACAAGCTTTCTCCCATTTACATCGATTTACTGGCGATGGAATGCCGACGGATAGTTCCTTCCAGTCAATATTTGTAGGCTTTGGCAAACCAATCGCTTCCGCGGTGGCCAAATATTCGGAGCAAAATTCGACCGATTCATCCGCAATGTAGCTTTCTACTATACATCCTTCCGGCCTATTTCGGTTCTTGACATACCCCTTCAAAACCTTCATGTACCTTTCAAAAGGATACATCCATCTCAAGTACACCGGTCCATATAGCTTCACTTCCCGGACTAAGTGCACCGTTAGATGAATCATTATGTCAAAAAATGATGGTGGAAAGTACTTTTCAAGCAATCACAAAGTCTTAACCAACTCTGACTGTAGTGATTCTAGCGTCAATGGATCAATTACCTTGGAGCATATCGAGTTGAAAAATGAGCATAGCTTGGTAATTGCAAATCTCACGTCCTTCGTTAAAACTCCTCGCAAGGCAAGCGGTAAAAGCTGTTGCATCAATATATGGCAATCATGTGTTTTCATTCCAATCAACCGCATATCCTTCATAGACACCAACCTTTTGAAGTTAGAAGAATAACTGTTGGGCATTTTCACAGAATCGAGCCACTCACAAAGCTTTCTTTTTTCTTGTCTTGATAATGTGTACGTCGCCGGAGGTAAATAAGTTGCATTTCCTTTTTTTGTAGGGATCAAGTTAAGTCTAATGTTCAATTCCTTAAGATCCAGCCGTGCTTTTTCACCATCTTTGCTCTTATTAGGAATATCTAGCAATGTGCCCACTATTGATTCACAAATATTTTTCTCAATATGCATCACATCCAAGCAATGACGAACAAAAAGTGTCCTCCAATATGAAAGTTCGTAGAAGATTGACCGTTTTTTCCAAGGTCCATCAACCACGGGAGTATTGTTGCTTCGTTCTCTTTTCCCGAGCACCACTTCCAAATCCGTAACCATCTCGTAAACGTCGTCGCCCGTCAAATCCCGGGGAGGGATTCTTTCTTCCGTGTTACCATCGAACGCCTTTTTCTGTTTGCGGTATCGATGATTTTGTGGTAAGAATCTCCTATGTCCAAGGAAAACAGTTTTCTTATCGTTCTTCAATCGGATGGAAGATATTTCTTTCATGCAAACGGGACAACTGATAGAACTCTTGACTGAATAACCAGATAGATTTCCATAAGCAGGAAAGTCATTAATTGTCCACATTAACATTGCACGGAGTGTGAATGTCTCTTGACGGTGAGCATCTCTAACTTCTATCCCCTTTTCCCATAAGCTCTTTAGATCATCGATTAGTGGTACTAAGTACACATCAATGTCATTCCCTGGTTGTTGAGGACCAGATATCAATAAGGTCAACATCAAGAACTTTCGCTTCATGCTCAACTTCGGAGGGAGATTGTAGTTGACAAGTACGACGGGCCAAGTACTATGCTTACTACTCATATTACCATGTGGGTTCATTCCGTCCGCCGACAAACCAAGACGTAGATTCCGTGGTTCCGCACAAAATTCAGGATGATCGGCATCAAAGGTCTTCCATTATGGTGCATCGGTTAGATGTCTAAGCATGCCATCTTCGACTCGTTTATCGTGGTGCCAAGTCAAATTCTTGGCATGCTCGGCATTACGGAATAAACGCCGCAGATGTGGTGCTGGAGGAATGTACCATAACACCTTTGCCGGCACACCTTTGCTGCAATTCGTTGGATTCTTACCCTTCTTCCATCTTGACTCCTTACAAACCGGACATTCATCCAAATCCTCATACGCATTTCGGTAAAGGGCACAATCATTTGGACATGCATGAATTTTTTCATATTCCATTCCCAAACTGCTCAACGCCTTCTTAGCTTCGTACATACTAGCAGGTATTTTATTATCAACCGGTAGAACATCTCTTAGAAATTCTAAAAGAGCCGTGAAACTAGAATTTGTCCACCCTCCTGATGCCTTCATGTTCCATAATTTGACCAATGCGGACAATTTCGTATATTTAGTACACCCGTCATACAAGGGCATCTCGACATCATTCATCATTGCTTCAAATAACTCCGGACGATGCACAAACTGTTCTTCCAAATCATTAACCATATCAAACAAATTATCTCCTACATCTTCCTCACCAATCGGTTCTTTCTCTTTGTTGTTTGATGATGGATTAAAAAACATTTCACCGTGTAAATACCACGTTTGATACGAACAAATAATCCCACGAGCAAGCAAGTGTCTTCTAACTTCATCAACTAGATGAGATCTATGATTTCTACAATCCACACAAGGACATCGAATCTTATCATTCTTCATGTGAGTTTCCGCAAATGATAAAAATTCTTCAATCCCGTCTCGATATTTTCTAGTCAATCTATTAGCCCACATCCATTTTCGATCCATTTCCAAGAACCCGACCTGAATCGATATTAAATTTATCATACAAATTATTCAATAATCAAGTTTTTGCATTTAAAAACACAACGTATAGTCAACAACTAATCAAACCGAAAAAGAAAAAAAGAAAAAATATATACCATTTTTGACATCTACAATAAATAGTCCATAAAAATCAAATAAATAAAAAGAAGAGCAAGTAATAATCACAATACTTACAAATATTTAATATACGCGAGTGTTGGTTTCGCAGTGGAGGAGACGTGTGTTCGCAGGTGTCTGTGATGTTTTTCGCGGCTGCGCAATAGATCTGTAATGAGATGAAATGAGGGCTGGTGAAAGGTAAAAAAGTTAGGAATACACGACGGGTTCTTAAAAACCGTCGTGTAAAGTCGCACTTTACATGACGGTTCCAAGGAACCGTAGTGTAAAGTGGCTCCGCGAGTGCATTTTACACGACGGTTCTTTGGAACCGTAGTGTAAAGTCAAACTTTACACGACGGTTCTTTGAAACCGTAGTGTAAAGCGGTTCCGCGAGACACTTTACACGACGGTTCTTTGGAACCGTCGTGTAAAGTCAGACTTTACACGACGGTTCCAAAGAACCGTCGTGTAAAGTCCATCGTGAAGCACTTTACACGACGGTTCCAAGGAACCGTCGTGTAAAGTCCGACTTTACACGACGGTTTCAAGGAACCGTCATATAATCTCCGTCGTGTAATATACTTTTTGTAGTAGTGTTATAATTATGAAAATATAGTGAAGCCCCCAAACGATAAAGAGGACGTAACTAGCTTTTAGACGGTGAACCTCTATAAATCTTTGTGTTCACTACTTTCATGCAAGATTACTCTTCCTTTTAAATACTCAAAATATTCATATTGACATAAAAAAAATAAATAAAAAAAAAAAAAAAAGCATTAGACAATATCATAAATAAATTAAAAACAAAAACAAAAGACAAAAATCATTGTAATGAACCAGTCAGCAAGAAACAACGAGAAAATTGGATAAACAACCTCTCAAATAGATATTTTATGGCAACTTTTAATATTTGTTTGAATATTTGAATATTTTTATCATTTATACTTATTTAAGTGGAAGTCTAAAAAACTGAAATTATTCTTTAAAATTTAGAGACAAAATAAAAACAAAAGTTTTTAAAGTTTAAAGACAAAATAAGATGACTCTTAGACACAAATAAAAATATTCTAAATATATTTAATATTTTGAATTATTTTTATGGATAATAGAATAAAAATAAAAATAAACGAAAAAATCTGCAGCCCTTATTATTTTTTCTTATTTTTTGCTAAAGTATAAGTATTAATAATAATAATAATAATAATATTATTATTATTATTATTACTATTATTATTATTAGTATTAATTAATTAATTTCTAAGAATATTTTGTTTCTTCTTTTATATACGGACATATTCCATTCCTTACCCATATCTTCCCGATGCATATGTTTTTTTCTAAAGAGAAATATTGATTACTGTCGTGATTTGTGAACAATTTTAGAAATTGTAAAAGCTTGTTTATAATATGGTTAAAATATCTTTAGTTTCAAATTTTTAAAAATAATCTAGATAATGTTAAAGATCTACTATTGTTTACAGAGGCATGGAAGCAAGTGGTATGAAGGGCCAATTCCTCGTAGTCTTCCTGTCCTAAGCAATTTAATAGAATTGTAAGTCTTAAATTACACTATAACAAATTACGATAATCCTAAGTAAATCTTAAAATATATAATCCTAAATTCATATAATGTATTTAAAAAAGAATACAAACGAATTAAAAAAAAAAAAAAAAACAATAGAAGCCTCTATCCTATCATCTATTCACTTCTATCAATCATGTTTTTTAAAATTTTCTTGTAGCTAAATTTGAAAAATAAAAAAACAGAAAAGATAACAAAGGTAAATGTCTTCTTTATATGAGATAAATCTTAAAATAATTATGATTCAAGATCCTAAATTAAATATAATTTTTAATATTTAAAATAACACTATAATAGATTACGATAATCCTAAGTAAATCTTAAAACATATAATTGTTGGGGTTGTACTTCGTCTTCCATTTGCAACGTTAGCTTTTAACAGTTTATCTAACGAATGATGAACTCTCGATTTTAGCATCTTCATACTTGGGCCGGACCCAATCCATTGCTTGTCAATCATGAACATAAATTGCTCGTATAATTGGGCCGGACCCAATATAGCACTCTAAACGCAATTATTCACATTTAAATCGTCGAGCATTGGACTGATGTATCAAACACGATCTTTCAGACATTAATTTTACATGCCACGAACGATCGTTCACAACGACGAGGTTGTTTTCTAGCTACCGTTCGTCACTCATTCTTAACGCAGAATGCAAGGGGTGTTTCCCACTGTTCGAATGTGATGCCCTAGAAATTCATAAGCTTAATTCATGAATTATTATTATGAGCTATTCATTAATATGTTTCTAATAAATTGTTTTGATGAATATCAAATTTCAAGATCATGAACGACATATGAATTTATGCGATATGTCGTATTAGGGGGACAACGATAATTTTTGGGAAAGACCCCGATTTTTATTGATAGGTCAATTTAGTGATCTTAGAATTTATTTTGATCACACTAATAGCTAAGTTTTGGAGATGTGATTAAGAATTAATGTATCACGTAGGTAGAAGATGAATTATTAGTATTTACTCTTAGGAAATCCAAAGGTGGAAAATTGATCAAACATTGTGCTTTATTTGAAATCAATGGTGTAAATTTGGTGCTAGAGAATCCTAGGCAAATCAATGGTAACTTTGAGTGATGATTGACCAATGAGAATTTAGGGTGAGGATAGGTGTGATGGAAGATCCAATGGATGAGAATGAAGATGATAACTTGGATCAAGGGTGGGAAATTGAAAGAGAGAAAAACAAAACAAAATTTGACTAGCAAGGGGGGTGGTCGGTGTTTGAAGTGCAAAGCCAAGGGAAATGTGAACAAAGGAGAAAAGAAGAAAGTGGTGCATGCATGCAACCACATGTAAGAGATGGCATGGTTTATTTTTGACAAGTTGACTTAAGGAAATGACAAGTGAAAATGACATTTCATCTCAACTTTATTGAACCAAATTTCACCCAAAGACACTCCCCAATGTGCCGACCATTCAAGGGCTGATTCAGCCAAGAATTTTTCAAATTTCCTCCCCCAAAAGACAGCTCTCTCAAGGCCAAAGTTGGCTAAGCAACACTCCATTTTCTTTCTCACACAAGTTAAGCTCTCAAACCCTAACTCTCTAACCACCACCAAGCTCTAAACAAAACCAAGAACCACCAACACTATTCTCCATCTCCAACACCCCTTAAGCACTCTCCTTCATCCATTTTTGAGTTCTAAGAAACCCCGTTCCGAAGATCGAATAAGTAAGAGACGGAGTTAGAGGACGTTTCACTAAAGGTAACCTAGTGGTATTTTTCGTGTTTTAGTCTTTTTAGGAGAACTAAAGTATGATGTTTAGTCATAATCTTAATATTAGACTTCTTCTTACCTAGGAAAAGTTTTGAGAAGAACGCGTGAGGTTCGAGATCTCAAAGGACCCCCGGAGCATTTCGGTAAGATTTACGAACCTTGTTGAAGTTCGTAGTTGTTGTGGTCATATAGTATGCATTAGAAACTTTAGTATGAAAAATAAACTATATATTAAGATTCTACAGAGGAGAAGCTTCATTTTAGGCTTTGGAATCACTTAATTTGCTTTTATATGTTAAAAGTTATGTGCCTTTGAAGTTGTGACACAAAAATAATGAGAAAATGAACCTCCGAGACATAGCATAGCCACGGGTTTACTGTATGCCGAACCATTTAGACTCAAAATTTTGGATTATAAGTTTTAGATCTAAAAACTAGGCTCTTTAAGCTTTCCAACAAGGTATCTTACGCCTTGAACGGATAAATGTGCAATTTTTGACGAATTTTACAAGTTTGGGCTACGAACCGAAAATCCTTGCTGGAACCCTGTATTAGCCACGGATTTTATAGATTTTGAGTTAGTAAACCATATCTTTTTACAAAACTGTTTTCATCATATAAAATAGACATTATAAGCTTTCCAATGACATATCTTTTGTCTTATTTTGACTTGTAAGCAAATTGTTATGATTTTTCTAATCTTACCAATGATTCTGGACTTATTGTATAAATGTGAGACCAACAGTGACAAAACCTAAGTTTATGATGTGAAATACTCAAGTACTAAAGGAAATAACTTTACCACTGTAAAGTAGACATCTTAAGCTTCAAAACGAGATATCATACGTTTAAAACGGATATGTACATAAATTTTAATAAATCACTTAATATTATAGTGTAATCTGGTAATCTAAGATTTTACCATAATATACTTAGAAAACGTCCACATTATTATTTGAAATACTTGAAATCTTGGAAAACAAGTTATAGAGACAGAAAATAGATATCTCAAGCTTTCCAATAAGTTATCAAACGTCAAAAACGGAATTATACTCAAATCTAAATAAATCTTACAAGTTAAAATCATACACCGATGAAACTACTAAACATTAAAATGTAACACAAGAGTAAGTCTTGACATATGAACGTATTTAGTTATGAAATGAATTGATTTTAAGTATATGATCAAATAATATGAAAACCCTAACTTTATAAAATTAAATCATAAGTTTAAATGGGCCAAGATAAAGTATACTAAAAGGTTACTATACATATACCAAGAGATTACTTTAGCCCAATTAAATGAACATAACCAAAGGGATTGGACTAGCCCAATAAATCTAAAAGAGGTATACCCTTAGGTGACCCATCATCACCTTGATGGATTAATTAATTAATTAATTAATACATAACTTAATGTAATTGATAAAGTAATTAATTAATTAACTGATTAATAATTAATTAATTAATTATAAGGGTTAGTATATAATAATCAAGATTATTATGTTAAATAACTATATAATTATAATATATGATTAATTAGAGATTAATTAATCATTAATTATTAATAATTGATTTATTCATCAAAATAATTATGGATAATTAACTAGAGATTAACCAAACATCAAATATTGAATAATCAAAATTTTCAATTCTTAATATTAGAATTAATGATTAATAACTATTATATAAGAATGAATATTTAAGTAACGTAATTAAATTATTAACAAGATAATTTTAATAAGTCAATTAAAATTATATAATTTAATTATAATTTCTTAATTTGATAAAGTAATAATTAATTAATTAAAATAATTAATTAATTAAAATAATTAATTAATTAATTAATTAATTAAATTAATTGAATATTAATTAATCGAAATTTATTTAACACTTAATAATTAATAAGGATTAATTGTTAAGGTTAATTATGATGTAAGTAAATTAAGTTCACTATAGTTTACAAAATAATAATAATAATAAAAATAAAGAAAAATAATAAAGTAATATTACTATAACTCTATCTAATAATGAGATATTGTCAATCAGGACAATTTCTCAAATCTGCATAGTAGGAGAGACAACTCCGGAAGTTTAAGCATATAAGACAAGTAAGTACAAACCTCACCTACAGCATGAAATAAAATGTTTTTGTTGTTGGTATTCTATGTTCTCTATGATTTACCTTGATGAAGTGATGAATCTATGAGTTATAAATACTGTATTAATTAAGCATTTAACATGCATAAATTTTCATGCACTGATATGATTGATCTGCCTCATAAGTACGTATGCAATAATGATAGATGCATAGTGACATATAAATCCATATATTGTCACAGATAATAAGAATGAGGCTAACGAAATATAGGATTAAGTGTCGTACCAACCTCCAACTAGTGAGAGGATATGATAAGAACGAAAGTTATAAGTTATGACCTTGGAGGTTGTTGGAGGGTCGCTCCCCTAACTCCCCATTGGTTGCGCGCATATGGGTACGACATAGGGGCCCTTAACTAGACAAGATATGTAAATAATAAAGCATAATTGAACACATATGGTTCACATGCATTTTTAAACATTCATGATGCTACATATGATGATATGATTTTATGAAAATAATTTGTGAGTTATTGTTTGTACTTGCTGAGCAAAAGCTCATCAGTGTATGTTCATGCTGTAGGTAACGTGCGTATGCAGCCCATTACTTAGATGTCTTATGGACTGGCGAAGCTGTGCGGAGGCGATGAAGGACGGGAGTGGGATACCACTACGAGTTAAATTTCCACATTTAGATTTCGTAATCTATTTTATATCGACTATATTTATAATTATGTTTTAATGTTTTGGTACAATTAATCTGATATGAGTATTTTACAAGAAAAGACTTTAGACTCTCTCGTTATAATTTATATGAAGTTTTAACTTTTTAAAATATCATCTAGTTACGGTTTTATATTGGGTAATCAGTTGCTAAAGGATTTCAATTTTCTCAGTTAAAAATTTTTAGTTACTCTATCTTTTGCAGCATGAAAAAAAAATTTACATTTTCGGAACCAAACATAAATGAGTGTTAAGAGTAAATTAAATAAGAATAAGTAAGTTAGTTAACGGTCCGAAAAGTCGGGTCGTTACATCGACTCCACAGTCGATGGTGATGTGTCATGCCTATTATGAAAACTGACAAGTTCATAACTGGCAAAGGCAACATATTAATAACCGCTAAACCCACGATCTGTGGAACATTACAACAACTGCTGAGTTCGCATCGTGACACGTGTCCCCAGAGGACAACAAGCGAAAACCATTCAACCTCAGTCATTGGTCCAGATCCATGGTCCTTTCTCTATAAATAGAAAAAGACCACCCCTTCAGCAGAGGACGACTTCTTTTCAAAATTTACATGCCTTTACTCTGCCAAAACATTCCCAGAAAGAATCCATTGTACCTGAAATACTCATACAATGAATACATTATACTCGGAGGACGTAGCACACAGTTTGGCGAACCTCTTTACATCTTGGTGTTCATTAATTTACCTTCTATTTTTGATTTGATTATCTAATTTTATATTCATTTTCTGACATGAATATTTATGTTCTTTTGTTGTTTTATGAATTTCGTCACGGTGTCCAAGAACCCAAATTATCGATTACTACATTCACTAAACTGATGTTTCTGTTGAAATTTTGATTGTAGAATCCCGACATCTACAGTTTGGTGCCCACCGTGGGGCCCTTGGCCATCTTACTTCAGAAATTCAAAAAGTGACAATGACAGCAGAACTTGAACACCAACAGGAATTTCCCCAAGAAAGCTCGGTTGACCATCAAGAATCTTCAACCTCAGAAGCAAACTCTCAGATAGCCAATCTGACACGATTGGTTGAGGAGTTAACCAGGAAGCACGACAGCCAGCAAAGTCAGATGGAGAACATCACTGCAGAGAACCAGATTCTCAAGAACCAATTGATGTCTATCAACTCCCAAGCCGCCTACTCATATTACTACCCATACTTCAGGTACTCAACAGGAACGAGCGCTGGAGGCTGGAACCCAGCCACATCCCAGCATCCCCAAGGTATGAACACTGGGGGCTGGCGAACATCCATATCCCATGACCTCCATGGGATGAACACTGGGGGCTTACCACAAACATCTCACCAACAACGAGCCTCGAGGGCTACTTACAGGCCTGTAGCTCCAATGCAACCCCAGCTCACACTTGAAAACACTCCGACTGTAAAAGAGTGGTGAGCCCAGCAGAGGCATACAACATCAGGATCCGAGGCCAGAAGGCAGATCACTCTCACTCGGCGTTCAACGTCCGACGTACCGGTACCAACATCAGGTCCAATTCCACAAGGGACTATGAATGTAGAAGATATGATGAGGAGTATAATGTCTGAAGAAATGAAGACATTAGAAGCACAAATAGAGCAGCGCTTTTCTTCCTAGTTACACAAGGCAATGACTTCGACATCGGGGTTCGATGACCTTGCCCGTGGTGTCCGCGAGACGCCTTTGACAAAGCAGATCACCAATTCAATCACACCCGAGTTCAGCAACATTTCTTTTCCTCGGTTTGACGGAATGTCAGACCCACATGACCACCTTCTCCAGTACAAGAACGTCGTTCAATCGACGAACATTCCCACCAACATGCTCGATGATATGATGTGCAAGTTGTTTGCGTAAAGTTTGAAAGGTGCAGCATTGAGATGGTTCTGCAACCTCTCTCCAGAGTCGATAGACTCGTTCCATGAACTCTCTCTTGAGTTTATGCGGAGCTACTCTGTTCATATCCAGTCTGGAAAGACAACTAAGGATCTCTAGGGTGTGATTCAGGGACCACATGAGCCGCTACATGCTTAAAATAAGCGCATTAGCAAACCAATTTCTGAAATTTTCGGGCTTGATGATGGCACGGCGAGAGAAGCTTTGAAGAAGTGCTTAAGGCACAAGTACTTATGCAAGAATGAGATCTGTGCCCGGTACCCACTGATGATCCAAGATGTCCTGCATCGAGCGAAGGGATTCATTGAACTTGAGGAGGAAAACGAGTGAGTAGAACGAGATCTTGCTCGGACGAGGAATGAACTGTCAAAGGTTCGCGAAGAGCGAGAGCAGACTTTTAGATGCGAACGCCCGCACCCGCAATGAAGAACAGAGACAAGGGTTGAACGATCAACCAGATGTGACCACAAGCGTCCCCTCTTACCGCTAAAGTATGCGCTTGGCATCAGCCCATCGAAGCTGATCGCTCACCTTAGGTGCCAGGACTTCGTGACATGGCCCAAGAAGCTGCCAGAGAACTCGACTAGAGATACAACAAAGTACTGCGAATTTCACAAAGATCATGGTCATCAGACCATTGATTGTAGGGCACTGAGAGCAGAAGTGGCCGAGCTATTAAAGAAGGGCTACCTACGCGAATTCCTCACGGAAAAGGGCAGAGAAACTTATGGACTTGGCAACGAGTCCAAAGAACGAAAGGTGGTGCAACAGATTGAAGACACACCCTCTCCTCCAGCCGTCCGAATAAAGATCAATGTAATCTTTGATGGTTCGATTTACAGCGGCGAGACTGTATCCACTATCAAATCCCATAGGAGGAAAGCCATACAGCCAGTTGTGGCGACATTACCTGACGATCTCGTCGAGCACTCAATTAGTTTCTATAGCAGTGAAGCCACAAGTCTTAGCCGACCATACGATGACGCGTTGGTTCTAACGTTGAACGTGTCGAACTGCGAAGTAGGTCAGATTCTCGTTGATAATGGGAGTTCAGTAGATGTCCTTTTCCTATCAACTTTGAAGGAAATGGAGTTGTCAGAATCAGATATTGAGATTTCGACGACAGTTTTGACTGGCTTTAATGAAGAGTCAACCACTGCAGCTGGCAAAATTAAACTTCCTGTCTTCGCGGCAGGAGAGAACAAATTAATAACTTTTTTGGTTTTGGATTGTCCATCGGCTTACAACATCATTCTTGGTAGGCCATGGATACATGCGATGAAGGCTGTACCCTCTACTTACCACCAGCGCATCCGATTTTCCACAAAACGAGGAGTAAAGGAGATAAAGGGCCAAGAGGTAGCTAGGACTTGCTACCTTCATTCTTTAAAAATGAAGAAGGCCGATCAGTTATAGCAATTAGAGAAGAAGCAATAAGCGAATGTTCAAGCCCAGCCAGACGTGGAACGGTTAGATGAAATCCAGATTGATCCAGAGCGTCCTGATAGAACAGTCAACATTGGCTCTCTGCTCGAAGACACTATTCGTATACAGCTACTGAGTTTTCTTCAGAATAACTAAGACTGCTTTGCATGGTCGCACAAGGACATGCTAGGTATTAATCCAGAAGTGACAACACATCGACTGAACGTTGATCCAAGCCACAAACCTGTCAAGCAGAAACGTAGAAAACTCGGTATCGAGCGAAACAAGATCATAAACGATGAGGTACGGAAGTTGATCGAGGCTAGATTTATAAAGGAGGTGCAGTATCCTGACTAGCTAGCGAACGTTGTATAGTCAAAAAGAAGAACGGAAAATAGAGGATCTGTATCGACTTCACAGACTTGAACAAAGCCTGCCCGAAAGACAGTTTTCCCCTTCCACATATCGATCGTTTGGTTGATGCCACCGCGGGACATGAACTGTTCTTGTTCATGGACGTGTTTTCAGGATACAATCAGATCCTCATGCATCCCGACGATCAAGAGAAGACAGAGTTCATCACAGAAAGGGGAATTTATTGTTACAAAGTCATGCCATTCGGACTGAAGAATGCGGGTACTACCTATCAAAGGCTTGTCAATGCAATGTTTGCTGATCAACTCGGTCGAACGATGGAGGTATAAATAGACGATATGCTGGTCAAATCATTAAAGGCTGTGGACCACATTGGATACCTTTCAGAATGCTTCTCGGTACTTAGACAACATAACATGCGTTTGAATCCCTCCAAATGCTCGTTTGGTGTTTCGTCTGGGAAGTTCTTAGGTTGCATTGTCACGCAGCGAGGAATCGAAGCAAACCCTGACCAGATACGAGCGATAATGAACATGCCTTCACCAAAGAATAAGTGAGAGATCCAGAAACTGGCTGGACGAATAGCGGAACTGAACAAATTCATCTCTTGATCGAATGATAAATGTCAGCCCTTTTTCAAGCTTATCAGAGGAAACAAGAAGTTTGAATGTAACGAGTAGTGCCAGCAAGCCTTTAATGAGCTCAAAAGGTATTTATCCAGCCCTTTTTCAAGCTTATCAGAGGAAACAAGAAGTTTGAATGTAACGAGTAGTGCCAGCAAGCCTTTAATGAGCTCAAAAGGTATTTATCCAGCCCTCCGATCCTAGCCAAACCTCTAACTGGAGAAAGTTTATTTTTATACCTAGCATTGACCGAAGAAACAGTTAGTACCATTCTTGTGCGAGATTCGAACGGTGAGCAGCCAGTCTACTACATCAGCAAGTCACTACTTGATGCGGAGACAAGATACTCGGTAGTTGAGAAATTAGCCCTTGCCCTCATAACCGCTGCAAGGAAGTTGAGGCCGTATTTCCAATCACATTCGATTGTTATTATGTCGACCTATACCCTATGAGCCATTCTCCATAGCCCAAACTTATTTGGACGCTTGACCAAATGGGTGGTCGATTTGAGCAAGTTTGACATCGAATACCGGGTAAGAACTAGCTTGAAATTACAAGTACTAGCTGACTTTGTAGCTGAACTTACTCCAGATCCTTCAACACCAAACACTCGAGAAGAATGCTGCTGGACGCTCACGGTGGACAGAGCATCAAATATTATCAAATATTAAAGGAGCTGGAATAGGAGTATTTTGCCAGTCCCCTGATGGCGAGATAATCGAGCAATTATTTCGATTGGGATTCAATGCCTCGAACAATGAAGCCGAGTATGAAGCCTTAATTGCTGGGCTACAATTGACAAAAGCACTAGGGGCTCGACATTTAAAGATTCATAGCGACTCACAGCTCATTGTGAACCAAGTGCTGGGAGAGTATACAGCCAAGGATACGAGAATGGAAGCTTATTTGAACATTGTTCGTTTGCTTGTATAGCATTTCAAAGAATACGCGATTGAATAAGTATCGAGGGATCATAACACAAAAGCGGACGTCTTGGCTTCATTTGGTTCAACATTAGAGCTGAACTTACGTCGAAGCATCCTAGTCGGTTATATTGAGAAACCAAGCATCCAGGTTTAATCCTTAATCATCGTCGATGAAGCTACAAAAGAGTGGCGAACACCTATAGTTGCATATCTGAAGAAAGGATTTTTGCCAGAAAAGAAGCAGGAAGCTCGAAAGCTCAAGACCAAAGCCGCAAGATTCTCACTGATCAAGGACATCCTCTTTCGACGTTCGTTCAACGGCCCCTATATTCGATGTCTCAATGACACAGAAGCTACTTACGTTCTGAAGGAAGTGCATGAAGGCGAATGCGGAAACCATTCTGGGGGATGATCCTTATGCAACAAAGTCAAGCGACAGGGCTATTACTGGCCCGATATGTTTCAAAACAGCAAAGACTTTGTCAAACGATGCGACAAATGCCAAAGGCACTCCCTCGTTTTCCATCAACCAGCGGAACGATTATCGAGCATCACATCTCCATATCCATTCATTAAGTATTCAATGGACATAGTAGGCCCATTACCCCGAGCTAGCGGTCAATGCAAATTTTTTCTTGTGCTCACTGATTATTTCACCAAGTGGGTCGAGGCAGAAGTATTTGCTGACAATAAAGATTCGGACGTCGAAAGCTTCATTTGGAAGAACATTATTTGCAGATTTGGTGTGCCCCAAGAAATTGTAACAGATAATGGGTCTCAATTCATTTCAGGCAACTTCAAAAAATTCTGTCGAAATTGGAATATTGAGCTTAGCTTTTCTACCCCTAAGTATCCTCAAGGGAACGGACAAGCTGAAGCAACTAACAAGACGATTGCTCAGAATTTGAAGAATAAGTTAGAGGCTCGAAAGGGCCGATGGGCAGACGAACTTCATGGCATACTTTGGTCGTACAGAACCACCCCCTGAAGAGTGAACGGTGAATCTCCATTCTCGTTAACCTTCGGAGGAGAAGCTGTTGTCCCAGTAGAAATCGGTGTCCCTACACTCCGGCGTCAATTGGCTTTTGGAAATGAAAGCCAGAATCAAGAAATGCTAAACGATAGTCTAGACATTCTTGACAAACGACGAGACCAAGCCCTGGTTTGCATGGCAAACTATCAGCAATCGGTGGCGAAATACTATAACTCCAAAGTTCGACCGAGAACTTTCAACAAAGGAGATCTTATGCTTCGTAAAGTATTCCAGAATACTGCCGAGCCAAACGCGGGAAAGTTGGGAGCAAATTGGGAAGGTCCATACAGGATCATAAAGGTTATCCGACCAAGCATCTACTGTCTGGAGACGAGTGATGGAGTTGAGGTCCTACGCAACTAGAATTCGCATCACCTCTGTAAATATTACTTGTAATTTTGAACTTTTTTACCAAGACTTGTAATTTTTTCATTAGTTGTTTTGTAAAGGCTAGATCCGTTACAGCGAGCGTTCGATACACGTTCGAAACTGTAGGTCTATGCCCCAGACTACTTCGAGCTTAACGCTGGTGAACTACGTTCGACTTGATCCCTAAACACTGGGTACGTAGGCAGCTCGTATATGTTTGTACGAGTCCAGTCACAAAAAAAAAAAAAAAAAAAAAAAAAACAAACAAACAAATAAACAATCTCATTGTATTATAGAACTACGAATGGCTTGATCCCTAATCATTGGTTATGTAGGTAGCTCGTCACACATGAACGAGTCTAGGTACACTTATTAATCAAAAACATGTGTTCAAAAAAAACACACGTTTAATAAACGATATGGTTCGATTTAACGTTCGTCCTAACAAGCTATATGATTCATTATAGTACAACAATCATCGCAGTTCAATCATTGCTCGGTTCATACATCACGGTTTCATTTGCATCAACATCATACAAAAAGATGTGAACAGAAATTGCAAGTTTTCAATTAGTGAACAAAATACAAGTGTCTACAATTCATAAATAAATAAAACGTCTACAAAAATAAAACATATATATATATATATGAAATCTATTCTCGCGCCTCGCGATCGTCAGAAGGATTTGCATGGACTGGGGGCTCGACATCGGAAGGTACTGCCTCTGTCGGCGCTGATGCAGGAATAGATGATGGACGCCTGGCTTCATCGGGACAATCTTTCTCGAACATCTCGATCTCTTCATCGACTTGAACTTCGTCAAGGAGTCCTTCTTTGTAATCCTTGAGGATATCATATTGAGCCTTAAAAGTTGCCTACTCGAACGCATCCATATTTGAGTGGCGAGCGCTGCATTTTCAGCCTCGAGAGATTTGATTTTGGCTTGAGCCTCATCAAATCTTTTGACCAAGGCTTCCATCGCGGGCGTACCCTCCCTCGCTTCATCCATGGACTTCTGAAGCTCGAACATCAACCCCTCAGTGCCCATCTTGACATCTTCGAACTTACGTTCGATGTCTTGCAACTTCTCCCCGCGCGCGAGATCGTTCTCCTCGAGCTCTTTCATTCGATCCTTCTGTTCGACAACTTTGTCATTCGATAGAAGAGCCCCATCGTCCGGACATTGATCTGCAATGTAAGTTTACAATCTTTAGAAACGAGAGAGTTTGCGAGTTACAAATTGCAATGCAAAATGTATGTTCGTACCTTCAGGCCTTCCCACAGAATATCGTCCAGATGTCTCTGAAGTGGACCTTGTTTTATAGTATCTGTGTCCACCTCAGATAACAGCTGTCGCGCGATTTCGATGCTCGTCTGCATATCATCGAGAAGACTCATACTAGGAGGCAGGTCCACCTCAATTCTCGGACCTTCGACTTCCGGTTCGGGGGTCAGGACTTTTGATCTTTTATTCCTCCTCGCAAGAACTTTCCTCTTGGCCTTTTCGACCACCTTCCTCTTCTTGACAGGAGGCGAAACAGATTTTGGTGGGGGTTCCGGAGATGACTCGAGAACAGGAAAAGATGCGGGGTTCATTACTTTGATTAATGTTCGCTGACAAAGCAGCAACTGCAGCTGCAGCAGCCTTTTCGGCTTCCTTTTTAGCCTTCCGTTTTGCCATTATATCTTTGGGGTTGGGGAGCTCCATGACCAACGAATCCAAGGCGAAGTCTGCGATCAAAGCTTCTTCATCAGTAAGGGTCTTGTCGAACAATGGAGTGCCAAAGAGTCTCCTTAGTGCTCCCCTAATAACAAATGGCCAATCGACCCAGGAAGGAACTCGTTTAGCAATACCTGTCGGGAGTTCGACAAAGTTCTTCCACAGGCTCGATGCTCTAAGTCTTTGAGGAGCTTGAATTTCGTCCTACTCTCGATTCAAGAGTGAAAGTAAGCTTTCAAGCTTCTCCTCAAACAACAGAGCCTTAGGTGGTGGTTTCTTTAACTCCTTGCCTTCAATACAATAGAAAATTACATTAGAAATCATATGCAAATTCCAGGCTTAACCCTCGATGTTCTTCATTCGATACTTACGAAGAGTGCCCCACAGGGGGTAAAAAGCATTAGCCAGATCGCCCATTGATTTCTTGTTTACATGTATGAAGAAGTAGCGATCCTGCCAATATCTGTCGACGTTCTTCATCTCGCCAACTACTTGCTTCTTTCTCTTTGGGTACATCGAGTACCGTCCATGATCTTTCGAATTTTCTTGAGGATAGTAAATTGCGAGCACATCGTCTACCGATAGCTCGACACCCATTCTTCCGATAATACAATTAATCCCAAAAAAACCCTCATCCCATTCGGCATAAGCTGAGGAATGGCGAGTTGATAGTGATGCATACACTGAACGAGAAGAGAAGGAAGAGGAAGCCTAAGCCCATACTCAAAATAGATGGTATACATATATATCCATCTTTCTGACACCGTGTGTACTCACTCGTCTGGAAAGGGGAGACGAAGTTGAACTTCATTTGGAAATCTGAATCGACCCCTAATATCGGACAAGTCATCTTCTATCAAAACTGAGCGAGCATTCGACGTTCGAAGAAATGACTGGACACTCGAACGATGAGGAGGTTTTGTTAATCGAGCGATAGGGGAAATCGATAAAATTTCCTCTCCCGATGTCTTCGCTGGTCGATTCCTTTCTGATGCCTCATTACTCGTCTCAGCGCTTCTTCGACTCTGTTAGTACTCGTGTTCGATCCTTGAACGATGGATGGTCGATGCCAGTTCATCGTTAGAACTACTGTCACTTGAGTCGGTACTCGTCCATTCGACATCAACATCATTGATAACTTCCTTTTGTTTATCCATGTCAAAAAACTAGTTTTTGGGCGAACGACAGAAGTATTATGGATCTAAAAGCTTCTATTTTATCAAAACCCTATTGAAGTTTTGGATGAACACGAAGAACACAGGACCAAAAATCTAATAAAAACCCAGAAAAACTTCGAAAAATCCCTCAACCGAATCACTCACCCAAAAGAAATGCAGAAAATTAACCAGAAAGACTCGAAAACAGAGTAGAAACAATTCTGCCAAATCAAAAATTACTCAGAATGGAGAAGAAGAAAAGAAATCTTGCCTAAGCATTCAAAGAGCTTGAGAAACTCGGACTCTGAACTTTTGAATGCTCTATGTAGAATAAGAAGAGGAAATAGGAATATGAAGAGTTATATAGCTTCCCAGTGCATCCAATGGTTCAGGGAATGCATGATCAAACGGTGTGTATTACCCAACTTTTCATATTCCCGCTTAATAGACTGTACGACGCAACGGTTCGAATCCCGAAATCTCACATACACCAGCTCAGATTTCTTACGTCACAATGGTACGAATTTCAAAGAAAACAATAATACCGTTTCAAAACGCCCAATCAATGCACGCCACGTGTATACAGATGACATTTCTCACAGGGCTCGAGATTTCCCATCAATTGATTCGTCAGTCCATTCAGATTTCCTCGATCTGATCTAACCACGACTGATGCGACTCGCGAATAATCAAACACTCTATCAAGGTTCCATCGCTCGATAGAGTGGGGGGCTATCTGTTGGGGTTAGACTTCGTCTTCCTTTTGCAACGTTAGTTTTTAACACTTTATCTAACGAACGATGAACTCTCGATTTTAGCATCTTCATACTTGGGCCGGACCCAATCCATTGCTTGTCAATCATGAACATAAATCGCTCGTATAATTGGGCCGGACCCAATATAGCACTCTAAACGCGATTATTCATATTTAAATCGTCGAGCATCGGATCAACGTATCAAACACGATCTTTCAGATATTAATTTTACAAGCCGCGAATGATGGTTCACAACGACGAGGTTGTTTTCTAGCTACCGTTCGTCACTCGTTCTTAACGCAGAATTCAAGGGGTGTTTCTCACTGTTCGAACCCACAGTCGATGGTGATATGTCATGCCTATTATGAAAACTGACTAGTTTATAACTGGCAAAGGCAACATATTAATAATCGCTAAACTCACGATCTATGGAATATTATAATAACTGCTGAGTTCACATCGTGACACGTGTCCCCAGAGGACAACAAGCGAAAACCGTTCAACCTCAGTTATTGATCTAGATTCATTGTCCTTTCTCTATAAATAGAAAAAGACCCCCCTTCAGCAGAGGATGACTTCTTTTCAAAATATACATGCCCTTACTCTGCCAAAACATTCCCAGAAAGAATCCATTGTACTTGAAATACTCATACAGTGAATACATTATACTCGGAGGACGTAGCACATAGTTTGGCGAACCTCTTTACATCTTGGTGTTCATTAATTTACTGTCTATTTTTGATTTGATTATTTGATTTTATATTCATTTTCTAGCATGAATATTTCTGTTCTTTTGTTGTTTTATGAATTTCATCACGGTGTCCAAGGACCCATATAATCGATTGTTACATTCACTAAACTGACGTTTCTGTTGAAGTTTGATTGTAGAATCCCGACATCTATAATAATCCTAAATTCATATAATGTATTTAAAAAAAGAATACAAACGAATTTAAAAAAAAAAAAATAGAAACCTCTATCCTATCATCTATTCACTTCTATCAACCATGTTTTTTAAAACTTTCTTGTAGTTAAATTTGAAAAATAAAAAACAGACAAGATAACAAAGATAAATGTCTTCTTTATATGAGATAAATCTTAAATAATTATGATTCAAAATCCTAAATTAAATGTAATTTTTAATATTTAAAATAACACTATAACATATTACGATAATCCTAAGTAAATCTTAAAATATATAATCCTAAATTCATATAATGCAGTTAAAAAAGAATACAAACGAATTAAAAAAAAAAAAAGAATAGAAACCTCTATCCTATCATCTATTCACTTCTATATCAACCATGTTTTTTAAAACTTTCTTGTAGTTAAATTTGAAAAATAAAAAACAGACAAGATAACAAAAGAAAACGTCTTCTTTATATGAGATAAATCTTAAAATAATTATGATTCAAAATCCTAAATTAAATGTAATTTTTAATATTTAAAATAACACTATAACATATTACGATAATCCTAAGTAAATCTTAAAATATATAATCCTAAATTCATATAATGTATTTAAAAAAGAATACAAACGAATTAAAAAAAAAAAGAATAAAAACCTCTATCCTATCATCTATTCACTTCTATATCAACCATGTTTTTTAAAACTTCTTGTAGTTAAATTTGAAAAATAAAAAACAAACAAGATAACAAAGGTAAATGTCTTCTTTATATGAGATAAATCTTAAAATAATTATGATTCAAAATACCACTATAACATATTACGACAATCCTAAGTAAATCTTAAAATATATAATCCTAAATTCATATAATGTATTTAAAAAGAATACAAACGAATTAAAAAAAAAAAAAAAAGAATAGAAACCTCTATCCTATCATCTATTCACTTCTATATCAACCATGTTTTTTAAAACTTTCTTGTAGTTAAATTTGAAAAATAAAAAACAGACAAGATAACAAAGGTAAATGTCTTCTTTATATGAGATAAATCTTAAAATAATTATGATTCAAAATCCTAAATTAAATGTAATTTTTAATATTTAAAATACCACTATAACATATTACGACAATCCTAAGTAAATCTTAAAATATATAATCCTAAATTCATATAATGTATTTAAAAAAGAATACAAACGAATTAAAAAAAAAAAAAAAAAAAGAATAGAAACCTCTATCCTATCATCTATTCACTTCTATATCAACCATGTTTTTTAAAACTTTCTTGTAGTTAAATTTGAAAAATAAAAAACAGACAAGATAACAAAAGTAAATGTCTTCTTTATATGAGATAAATCTTAATACTATTATGATTCAAAATCCTAAATTAAATGTAATTTTTAATATTTAAAATAACACTAAGAGATAAAGATAATCCTAAGTAAATCTTAAAATATATAATCCTAATTCATATAATGTATTTAAAAAAGAGTACAAACATATTATAAAAAAAATAAAGAATAAAAAAAAAAAAAAAACTCTAAAACCGCCAAAAGCAGCACGTAAATCAACACGCTACATGTAAGTTGCGGTTGATCTCCCACGTTGCACATATATACATATATATATATATATTAATATAGTTTATAGGTTTTTTTTTTTTAATTATTAAACATTTTCCTCCATCCCCACTAAAACACTCTCTTATTTATCAACCTTCCCTTTCTCTTCCTGACAATCACGCACATTCTTTTATTATCTCTAACTGAGTACCATAAGCCAAACGGCCAAAGAAAAGAGAGAAAAAAAAATTGCCTCCTTATTGTGTTGCCTACAAAAATTTAAGGATCATTTAAGGATCAAGGAAGTGATCATACACAACTTTTGTTATGGCAGAGGTACGGTATAATAATCTTCTTCATAATGTAATTTTTTTTTTTTTTTTTTTGCCATCATTGATTTTATATATGTTAATGTTATTATTTATTTTTAACATATAACCTTTGTGAAGACCTCTAAAAAGGGAAAAAAGAAACAAAAAACGCAACTGCAAGCTGCTATATTTGCTGCTACAAGTAACAGAGATGAACTTTAAGAATCCGTGAAAGTTCAATTCCAAACGACAGGGAGAATCAATAAAATTTTAGGAATGCTTTAAATAAGGGGAAGGAAAAAGCTGATCTAGGCAAGCGAAAGGGAAAGAGAAAAGAAATCTTAGTTGAACAAGATATACGTGACTCAGATGCAGATGATGGAAATAATGATCCGACTACAAATAGGGGGAACATAGAATCTAGAGATATTGATGACGACTCGAGTCAATTAAATACAGATGAGGAAACTGACCAATTTGATATAAATAAGAAGAAAAAAGTTAGAGGAGTAACGCGGCTAGATATACTTCCAGTGGGTGAAAAACGACGTTAAACTGTAGAATGGAATGAAGTAGGACAACCTATTGGAAAGGCATCAGTCAGTTTTAGTACTGCAGTTGGGGTACTAGTTAGACAATATATTCCAATTAATGTAGACACTTGGAAAAAAGGTAGATGACCAGAAGAAAAATGAGTTGTGGACCCTTCTGCTGGTATGAATGCTTTTTTTTTTTTTTCGGTTCCATTTTTTTTTTTTTTTTGTGTGTTCCGATTCCATTTTTTTATTTATGTTGTTTGATGCTTTTAAAACATTATTGCTTACACTTTTTTCTTGAGATTAAATGCAGCAAAAATTTAAGATTTCTTCATGCCACAAGAAATTTGTTACGAGATTGATAGGAAAATTGTGGCGTAATCACAAAAGTAATCTCAGCTCAATAATAAAATAGTTGGCTGACTGTCCAAATATAACAGAAGAACTTGCTTGTAAAAAGCCAATAGACGTGGGTTGGGATGAGTGACAGGAGTTCTACAAAATTAGGACGTCAAAAGAATTTAAAATATCTACTTAGATGCCCTTTTAATATTTTTATTATTATCATTGTCATCATCTTGTGAAACCATATATAAAATTTATGTGCCTTTGGTATTTTTTTTTTTTTAATTATTTAGGAAAAAAGTGAGAAAATGAGTAAAGTTAGAGGAAAGCTAAAATACCCACACACAACCAGCCGAAAAGGTTATGCAAGATTGGAGAATGAACTGGTAAGTATACAAAGAAAAGCCTGTAATGGTCTATTTGGTTTGTTTGTTTATATAATATATGATATTTTCTTTTATTTTGTTATAAGTGATCTGTTCCTTATTTGATCCGCAGGAAAAAAATAACAAAAAATCCAAAATTCCCAGTGTCGAATTGTGGCTTGAGGGACATAAGCACAAAAATGGAAAACCTATAAATGAAGCTACAGAGGAAGCAATATTGGTAAAACTATTCAAAACGTTTATTTCTTAATCAAAATGAGCAACAAGCTTATAAAATTATCTGCATGCTTTTATTGTCTGTTTTGAAATGTAATAGTTATCACAAAAATATTCTAAATTTATTTGTTTAGAGAGTTGAAGAAGATTCTCAGTCCGATGATGATGAGGAATCACTCACCATAACAGAAGATGCACTAGTTAGAGTTCTAGGTCCTGAACAACCTGGACGTGTAAGAGGCCGGAGATTTGGAGTGACATTAAAAACTCTAGAGGCTCAGGGACTGAATACGACATGAAAGAAAAAAATGGAAGAGGAGCTGCAACAACTCAAATTATGGAAAAGGCAAATGGAGGAGATGCGGGCTTCAAGTTCTATTCCTAACAAAGTAAATTTCTAAATTCATTACTTTGCTATAACAGAACTTTTTTTTTTTCTCAAATTATTTTAATGTTTTTTTAATTAAACTCTTAAAATATAATTATTAGTGATTAATTCTAAAACTTACATTTATTACGTGCTAAATTATGCAGAACCAAAATGCCATGATGGGAGATGATGTAAATGATGACGATGAGTCTTCACGGCAGGTATATTATTTATATGAGTATTGAGTTAAAATTATTATTTTTTAAATGTAAACTATTGTTATATATATCATTTGACCTTTTTTTTTTTTTAACTTATTCGTAGAATACGGAAGATCTTGTACATATCCCAAATGTTCCAAATGTTCCAAATGTTCCCGAAGTTAATGCCAAATGTAGATTACTACATTGGGTGGGAACAGGAGAGTTTGTTGCAACGGCAGAAATTGCATCTACTGATCCCCAAGCATTTGTGCACCATGTCCCTCTTGGTCCCGATTGCTATAAAGTATGGGTCAAGGAAATACTAAGGCCTAATGTCCCACTGTTTCGACATTCGAACGAGTTTTCTAATCTTGACGGGGCAAGCGGGAGCACAATAGCATGGCCCCATAAGTATATTAGTTTCGACTAAAAAAGAGGTAATATATATTTTTTTTATATATTTTGAAATGATTACAAATCGTGCAAGTTAGTTATTGTTGATATTCTTTTAATCGTTTTGTTTTTTTTTTTTCCCCTTCTTCTTCTTCAGCTTTTCTTTGGGGCATTTGAGACACCTGATGCGGACAATCATGTTGACACAGATTGCAGATGTTTTCAGTTTAGAAAAGAAGATTTGAATTTTAATTTAAAGTTTAACATTATTACTTTTGTTATTTAGGATTTTTACCTTTGAATATTTTAGGATACTTTTGGACTTAAGATCTTTTGGTTAGGGCTTTTAAATTTTAAATTAAGCTTATTTTAAGAATTTAATTGCACTTCAAACTGATTGTTATTAATTTCATTTTCTTTAAGATTGCTCAGCCATGACTGTTTGACTTAGTCAAATCACCTTTTTAATAAGTGAAAATTTTATAACTATATTTTTGGTATTTTTCCTATTCTCCTTTTTCTTTTCTACTTCTTCGTTCACTTTTCCGCACAAAAGGGGAGCAACACTACCTAGTTAATTAAATTTTCTTCCACACATTTTATTTTCATTTTCACCTAATTTTTTAAATAAAAAAGCTCCTCTTCTCATCATTTATCCACTTCTATCAAACACTTTTTTTTTTATCTTTCTTTTTTTAGAAAAGTTTGAAAAATAATTTACAATATTTATCTTTTGAATTACTTTTTTAAATGCTCTTTAATATATATTTGTCATAGATTTCTCATGTTCTTTTCAATTTTATTTACTTTTAAAGTAAAAAACGTTTCAATCAAACTTTTTTTTTAAAAAAATCTTTATTTAATCTACCAGATCCTTCTCAAATCTCATAGCTAAAGAGAAATATTGATAATACTAAGAACGGAACTCCCAAAACCGACGTCTTAGGTGCATGAAAAAAAAAAAAAATCGTCAAACGCCAAAATAAGCAGCTTTCCAGTGCCCGCCAAAACAAGAGCGCCAAAACGTCAGTGGGATGATCTCTCTTATTATTTCCGTCCTCTTTCTAAACTTTCTCTGATCATATGCGAAAAAGGTGGAGGAAAACCACCCACCCTGAAATTGAAAGGCCACGATTGAAGCAATCGCCATTTACGACTGGTGGCAGTCGCACACAACACAACACAACACAAGCCCCCATCTTTTCCAACTCATCGCACTTACCCCGTCGCTGGCCATTCATTGCACAGTACAGTAAGAAGGGCTATGGTTACAAACGAATTAAAAAAAAAAAAAGTGCTAATTCTTGGTGTGACTCTGTGGAACTCTCAACTCCTCCAGTTCTGAATTTTTATATTTTTCACTACATTTTCTCAAGTTTCACTATTTTTTATGACAAATAGATTACTAGATAGCGCATTTCAAATTTCGAGTGATAACTAAATTATAACTCACACGATTCTTCTCATTGCTATAAAAACTTCAAGTTGTGAATCTTTATACTAAATAACGCTTAATATCTATATCTATAATATATAAAGAAGAAAATATGAACTTAATTTTTAGTTTTTGTTTTGTGCGCCATTGTGTTTAACATTATTATGTTTATTTGTAATATAAACTTGTTGGTTTTTATTCAATCATCGAGTTTTATATTTAAATTTAATCTTTGAATAATTTTGTACTATTATTTTAAAAATTTTATGATATTATCCATTAATATGTAAAATATTTTATGTTAGGTATATATACCATATATATTCTTTGTTTTTGGTAAATATATATCTATACTTGAATATACAAATAATGTTAAGTAATAATTTTAAATGATTTTTTATAAAAGAAAATAGTAACGGGGAAAGTGATTTGGACAAGAGATAGAACATAGAAGCTGGGGTTTCCTTCTAGAATTAGTTGGTTACTGTCGAGTCAAAGATATATCAATCCCAAAGAGTTGAATTTAAGTCTATGTTTGGTTGGTTTAACTAAATTTTAATTCTTTTTTTTTTTTTTTTTTTTTTTATCTACTCTTTAAAAGTAATTCACCAGTAACGGAGCTGGAAAATTCTTTTAGAGGAGGCGTAAATAAACAAAAAAATTTGAACCAAAATAACAATGATAAAATCTTTTTCTATCGTTTATCAATTTGTTTCTTTGTTTTTTTTCCCCTCTAAATAAACTAAGCTTGTAATAGAGTAACATTTAATAAAGTTTAGAATTTAAAAAATTGTGAACAGTACTCCAATTATTTGTGCGTGAAAGCTCGCTCGTATAATTAAGAGCTGGGCACAAACAAATTAACCCCCACAAACATTATACTCAAAACTTAGCTTGTATCCCTAGTTTTAATATATGTATTAACATATGTCATTGCGTATCGACTATGGCTTGTCTATTGGATAAATAATCCTAAATGAATTGTAACCCACAAATAGAAAAAAAAAAAAAAAAAAATCAAAAAAAATAAAAATAAAAAAGACAAAAAAAAAAAAAAAAAAAGAGTTGTACTTCTTCTAATCGTGATCATTTTCTTTTTAAAGTACTATGGCAATTTAGGTAGCAGGGATCAAAAGTTAGCTTTGCACAGCATTGTGAGAGGGAATCCCATTTTAGTACATGTCCTCCCAAATGGTCAAGTAGTTGACCCACTGGGAATTTTTCTTGTTTATTATCTTCTTTTTGGAGACTTTATCCTCTTAGGTGCATAATTCTTTGAGTAGTACTCATTTTAGGTTTTCTGGTGCCTTCTCCTTTACCAAAAAAAAAAAAAAAAAAAAAAAAAAAAAAAAAACCATTTCAGTGGGCCCATTAGTCATTTAAGCATTTTTTGTCTAGGGCAATTATATACTAATGTAAAGGTTTTTACCCCATCAATAGGTAAAATTTTTTGACCATTCAATTGGTTTTAGACGGTTTAGATTAAAAAGATACGCTTGATATTTATAAGATTATCACTCCATATTACAAAATATATATATATATATATATAAATAAAAAAAAAAAAAACACTAAATCTTGCCCTGAATCTGCAAGACCTGACACCCTCCATGGTTCCCAATAACCATTCACTGACGGCAAGCGGGCGTTTGGTGATCAGAATAAGTTTATCATGGAAAATAAGACATCCATAATTAAATATAACTAGATAATTTCTTAATTCTATAAAGAACATAAACGGATCATGTATCCATATATACTATACGTAAAATATATGAAATTTACGTTTTTACTTGCTGAGTAAAAGCTCATTTGTTATATTCATATTATAGGTAATATTACCTGCAACATAGTACTTGGAGGGCAATTTGCGGACTAAGATGTGGAACAAACGAATGCAATGCGAGATACCACTACGCAAGTTTTTCTGAAAGATATTTTGGATTATTAAATTAATTATTTATATATGAAGTTAATTATGCAAGACTCTTTAAAAATATATATGTGTATATGTTTGTAATAATTACGTAAGATAAAAAGTTTGTGTTATAAAATAATTATTATAGAATTTTTAGTGCCCAAGTCTAAGTATTTATAAGTATTTAAGGATAGAGTTTAAGTTAAATAATTAAGTAGTTGAGTAACGGTTCGTTACAAAGAGAAACATTATCAATTGATTTTAGAATATATATATATATATATATTTATATATCATGAAAAAGAGTGAAACTGATGGGTTTAGTTTATGAAATAACTAAAGAATGAATCTCCAAGAGAACCGATTAGTGATGAAGAAGAAAAGTCGGAGGAGGCACTTGAGAGGTAGACTTGCATACCAAAGATGATTATTTTATCCATTTCACAGATTGCTACCACCTTGCGCTCTATTTCTATCAACTTTAAGATACAATCTTCCTCTAATCCATTTAACATTGCTATCAAACATAATTGGTTTCATAATTGGTTTAGAATGCTACTTACACATTCATTCACAAAAATATCCTAACAAGGACATAACTTCTATCATAAGCAATGCCATTTGGGCACTCATAAAATACAAGCGAAGCAT
This sequence comes from Ficus carica, assembly GCA_009761775.1. Lineage (NCBI taxonomy): Eukaryota > Viridiplantae > Streptophyta > Magnoliopsida > Rosales > Moraceae > Ficus > Ficus carica. The sequence goes on along the minus strand of CM019751.1, from coordinate 3,700,602 downwards.
ATATAGTTATATGTATATAAATTATAATTCATCATTTTCTCCTTCTTATAGGGTTTTTAATTGATCTTTTTTCCCATTATATATTAATGGCACGCTTCTTATAATTGATAGATTAATTAACGGATTCAACTAAAGTTATAAATTAATAATTGTAAGAGCTCATACAAGATAAATATTGGGACGGGAAAACATAAAGCAATGACAACCATATTGTAAACAATTAATGAAGCAATATATGATAGCTGCATATCAAAGTGTCCTGTTGATTTAGTCCTCAACATATAAACAAGAAGATGATAAATTTCTAATAATTACAAAGGTTAAATTTAGAATGATTTGTTTTTGTCAGTTTTATCTCTTTCCCAATTTGTTTTATATTAATTGCTTAACCACATTAATCACCATAAATATTCCTTCTAAATCTCCTATATCAATTATCTAACTTCAGCTACTATATTATCTGATTAATATAGTGAAACCCACTGCTAGAAAAGGTACATTAAACGGCGCTTATTAGACCACGGTTTATAAAAACCTGTCATCCAATCTCTCAAAAAAAAAAAAAAAAAAAAAAAAAAGGAAGGCATCACGGATGAAATTCGAAGACCGTCGTCTGATATCGAGATATCATAAACCGTCGTGAATAAGCTTTAAAAAAAAATAAAAAATCTTGCAAGCCCCAATCCCCTCAAAATCTGACCTTCTCTCTCTTTGCCCCTCAAATCCCCAATCCCAAAACCATGCCCTTCTCTCTCACCCCCCGAACCATGGTCTCTCTCTCTCTCTCTCTCTCTCTGCCCCCACTCGTTGCCGACCCAAACCCACCCTCCTCTATCTTACAGCGCAGCCCCCATAACTACCCTCGCTCCGCTGCAATATGCTCCTGCTGCAATTTTCGTCATCACCCGGACTGATTCAGACACAAGATAAGTCGTGAACAGGTTTATCCTCCAGATCAAGTCTTATTTTCATTTGGATTTGGTTTTGGTGTTATTTGGGGGGTTTTTTTTAATCGGTAATATTTGGGTTTGTTCTAGCTTAATTCTCTCTTAAATTGCAGAAAAATCTTAGGTCTTAAAACCCTAGATTTTGCTTAAATTATTTTTAGCATTTTCGATATCCATTGATGTATATAGAATTTTCTTTAATCTTTTCAATTTAAACTTGTTGTGTTTAATTTAGTCCAGTTTGGTATCGTGTGTGTAAATATATGTACACGTATATATTTATAAAATACCTTTCATGCTTCCTTTTTAGGCCATTTTGATTTTGTATGTATCACATGTTATACACACACACACACATACACACACACACATACACACACACACTGGTGTTCTTTTGGTGTTAGAACAAATAACCAAATGGAAGCATGGTGTCTTTAGGAGTGTGTCTTCACTTTCTAAGCTTCGCTCTGCTTCAATTGCAGAGCTCCTAAAATTTTGGAAGTTATTATTTTTTCCTCGGTTTGTGATTGACCTTTTCAAAAAAGAAAGAAAAAGAAAGGGGTTTCAGTAGTTTTATTGCGATTTTGAAGTAGTAAATGATTATTATTTGATGTCAATTTTTTGTTTAGAGTTTTATTTATTTACTTGGATTAATCAAACATTATTCAGAAATCAAATAGTTAGTTAGATTTGAATTGCTCCTAGATTGGTTCTGCTCTACTTATTTAGCAAGTGGCTTTGTTATTGAAACTAACATAAAGCTCATATTTTGAGGTTTCTAATGGATTTCTCCTATCATTTATGACTTTATCGAACTGTCCAGGATTTGATCACTTCTGTGGTCTATCCTTGAGGACTTTATATGATATTGCCTGACAAGCATAAAAAGATTTGCACATGTTCACATGTGAGGGTTGGGTTGAATTTTTTCTTTGGCTATTTTCTATTTCTATGTGTGTATATATTTTTGTTATAGGATCTTCATTCTCAGCTCAAGGAATTGACTCCGGAACAATATGTTTGAGTTACTAATATTTATGATATATATAATTGATTTCTAATCAGTTGTCTCTTATCCCATTCTTTTTGTTTTCAGAATGAGTTCTATTTGCAAATTGCCGTTGATTTGTAGTTTATGATTTTGGTGTAGTTTTATGTTTCATATCTTTTTACATGACTGGGTTCATTAATTGGATGGGTTAAGCATTCTTGAACTGTCATGCCATCTATTCCTTTCCCAAATTTATTTTTTGCAACGAGACTAGCTATTTACACAGGGAGATCGTAAATTTTTTCGTATGAAAGAGTACTTAAGAATGTTTTTTAGATGAAAGTTAGTTAACCATTTTATGTTTGCAGAAGCTGATTCTTTTTTTTGTTTTGGTTTGCGAACACTAAGAGGAGCGTTGGAAGAAAGTGAAGTCTGAACATGGAAAGGTTTAGTTGGGATATATTACTGTTGATATGTTAAATAAAATCTTCAGTCTTCATTTCTATTATTTGTGGAAGCAGTGAGTGATCATAGGCCTTCGACATGCAGAGAATTGTGCAATTGTAATTATTTTTCACTTTTTTGCAGTCTTGAGGTGACACATGTTATACCATATTTATGTGGGAAGGTAATTTGGGAATGAAAGGAATGATGGACTGCTATGGGAAACCTCGTTACTTGGCCCTGACGAGGTATAAATTTGATTCTTGAAGGACTCAGTCTTGATATTGTGGGTTACAGCTTATATAATTCATTCGAGCTTTGGTCAAGTTTTCGGTTGTAATGTTCTTATCTCTTTATTTGTTTCTTTAGGGTATTTGTTTTAGGGGTCTTTTCTATTCTGGAGTGCCAAAAAGTACTACCGGTTGCTAAGCATGATGGACAAGTACCTTTTTGCATGAGTGTCTTCTTTGGCTCCTTCTAATAGGAAAGGTAAGTCCTCTCTACCCTATGTTTGAATTACAATATATTTGAATGGCGTAATAGGAAAACAGAAATGGAAGAAGTCATCTTGTTGAGTGGCTAACCACAAGTGATCTGTTCATTCTAGCTGAATCTTGTGAAAGGTATTTCTAATGGTGAATTTTAATGCTTAATGCCCACTTTCAACCTTGGATGAAATATGAGCTCATAATTCTCTCAGTTACCAATTTATTTACTATTCTTCTTTTTCCCCTTTACAGAGTTGTTTTCTGTCTAATAATTAAAAAATAAATAGAAAAACTTTTGTTCCTCTTTTGTTTCAAGTATCAACAAAAGATCAAATAGATGCATTATCCAAGGACTTGGATGCTCGTGCAGTAGTTATGGGTTACGGCTTTCTTGTGTTTGTTAATTTTTTTTTATACATTTTGTCCATGATTTAGAGCAACTTATACATCATTAGCCTATTGTTATTTAACTACTTATTGCAATGATGGTATTAGAGTAGAGCATAATAGTGTGCATCTAAGAATGAGAAAGTAATGTTCAGGTTTTGAGTTTGTAGATGGATGGGTCATTCTATAATTTGAGCTTTGTATATGTTGATTTTTCTCAATGTAAGAGTGGTTGTTTTCTTCATTTGCGTTTTTTTTTTTTTGGATGAAAAGTTTCTTCATTTACAATATCTTTATAGATGTTATTTTTTTCTTATGAAATAGTTTTTGGCCCTGCAAATTTAGCATGTAGTTAATCGTTATAAGAGTGCAAAATTTTTTTTTTTTTTTTTTTTACACAAGGCACATATCACAACGGTTTTCTGGGGAAACCGTTGCGGAAAGTCCACATACCATGATGGTTTTCCTGGAAAACCGTCGTGGAAAGTCGAATTCCACAATGGTTTTCTAGAAAACCGTTGTGGTAGATTTCACGCTTATTTAGACATAAGAAGTAACAAATCGGCCTTCCATGACAGTTAATAACCGTTGTTGAAACTTTCGACTACGGTTAAAAACCGTCGTGGAATCGATTATTTTTACTAGTGACCATAGATTGCATGCTTATATATATATATATATATGTGTGTGTGTGTGTGTGTGTGTGTGTGTGTGTGCAAATAACGAAGGTAAGAAAATTAAGTTTATATGACTGGAAAACCTCGTGTAGGAAGTTAAGTTTATTTGACTGGAAAAACTCGTGTAGAAAATAGTATGATCATATATATCTCTTTTTGTTCAAATGAATTTTCCATTCCAATCACATCCACGTTCACTTGATTGAGATACACAGGTCCCAAAAATCAGCAACCCATGCGTTGTTTTTTTTTAATTAATGATCAACAATTAAGATTATTGCGTATTATTTATAGTAATCAGGATAATTAATATTGTGGTAGTTACTAAGACGCAGCAAAAGAAAATAACAAAGATGGGGTCTCTCTAGAGTTTATGAGAAGCAGAATGATGAGAAAATTTCGCTTGCAGATCCGAATTGAAGAGAGCCAAAGCTAAGTCTAGCTAGAGACGTTAAATCAAGCGCTTCTTGGGAGACAACCCAAGCTCTATCACCTTAATTTCTTTTAAAATTTTCTTTTAGTTTGCTTTCATTTTTATATCTTATATTTTTGTGTGTTATTTGAGTGATTTCTTAGTATACATATATATTTTTTTTCTTTTTTAGGTGCTCATGGGTAATTGGAGTCATGGAAAGTACTTAGAAGCGTTTTGAGACGTTTGGGAGCAATTGGAGAAGTTTGGAGGCAATTTTGTGCTTCATTTGGTGTTCAAAAAAGGGGAAGGCGTGCTGTAGCGTGCCAAATTTGTGCTGCAGCGCGCCACTAGGTGTCAAGCAGACCCGAGAGGCCATATTTTGCAGGCTGCAGCGCAATTCTAGCCCGCTGCAGCAGAAAAAGGGAAAAAAAAAAAAAAAAAAAAAAAGGTGCTCTACTGCAGGCTTAGGCGCTGCAGCGCGTGGCACTAGACCCGAGAGGTCGTTTTCTGCAGGCTGCAGCGCCAAGAAGCCCGCTGCAGCGGGGACCATTAAAAAAAAAAAAAGGGGAAGCGCGAAAAAGTTCCGCTGCAGCGCGTGTTTGCAGGGCACATTTTAACCTGTAAGTTTTTGCCCCAAATTTCATTCTCCCTGTTCTCCAAACCGAAAATCTCCATACCAAAAGTCTCATTTTCACCCAAATCTCATTCTCTCTCTTCTCCAAACCGAAAATTTCCCCCCAAAATCTCTCAATCTCACCCTCTAATCTCTATTCTCCCAAATATCTTCATCCCCATTTTTCACTGTTCTTCATCTTCTTCATCCTTGTTTCTCTCTTACTCAACCTCCATACCCATTTTCATTTTCTACATCAAAGGAGACTTCACTCTTCAAGGTGCACGAAATTGGGATCTCTCACTCTTCATCAACATCAAGGTAACCAGTTTGTGCCTCCCTTTGATGATTTGTGGAAGAAATGGCATTGTGGACGATTTTGGTTATTTGGGGGCTTGATGGGTTGGTTTGTTTGATGTGAAAAGTGGAAGATTTTGATTGTTTTGGGTATCATATTGTGGGTTATTGGTTTGATTTTGTGGAGGTGATTAGTAATTGCGGTTTGGTTGTTTGAGGTTTGGTTATTGTTGGTTTGGTTGTTTGCGGAGGTGTTTGAGGTTTGGACGTGGTTTGGTTGTTTGGTTGTATTGTGGGTAAATTGTGCTTTCTGATAGTTGGTGCTTCCTATTCGGTGTTGGGATTATTTGGTAATTGGCATTTGTGTATAAAAAAAAAAAATAATAAGGCCGGTGAAATCTGTTGCCAAAAGACAAAGGGGTGAGAGTTCCATAGCTAAGGATACGGGCCTCGTTTGAATGTCTTTGCCTAGTTTGAATGTCTTTATTTCAGCGGCTGCGGAGGAGCAATAGAATAATTTGAATAAAAATAGAGCTTGTATCCGAGAAAGGGGTTCTCTCTTTTAAATAACCCAGCTTTTGCTCTTTTTCAAGAAACCATCCAAACCAATGGATGGGCGACGTATTGTTGCCCCCCCAGGACGGATCTATGACGCTCATGCGAGAATTCTACGCAAACGCCAAGGAGCATCGAAACCATAAAACCAAGGTTCGTGGCATAGTAGTAAGGTTCGATGAAGAGACCATCAATCGGCACCTTGGCCTAGTGGCGCCGGAGGAGGACGACCTCGCCAATTATACCAAACAGGCCGACATGTAGCAGGTCATGGACATCATTTGTTTCAAACGAACCCAATGGAACATTTTAAATGGTGTTCAGGCATCTTTTGATTCTAAATATTTGGAGAACATGAAGGTGTGGTTCAACTTCATCAACGTAAGATTGTACCTGACAACACGTGTTTGAATGTTTAAGAGAGAGAGTTTTAGCTCATTTTGCCATTGCTAAGGGAATGAGAATGAATGTCGAGGCAATTATCAATGCCGCTATTCTCCATGCCGTCAACATCGACAATGTTGCATTGCCATTTCCATCATTGCTCACTGCATTGTTCGAGAAGGTAGGAATCAACACGAAGGACAATTCCGTTTGCAAACCCATTTAGGCCCTTGATCCCAACGGCATAGTTCACATTTGGAATAACCAGCCGGAAGAGGGAGAGGACGAAGTGGGACCTTCAAAAGTGTCGGCTAAGCGAAAAAGTAAAGCATCAACCTCGGCCTTCATGAGATGTATCAGCATCATGACGAGCGACTTGATGATATTCAAGCTCAACTTGCTTATGATCGTCAATGGCATCTAGAGCATGCGGAATATCATGCCTCTTGTTTCAACACAATGGAAAAAATGTTCCAACATTTCGGCTTTAGTTCAGGCCAAGCCATGACTAGATTCCCTTAGATGCCGCCTTTCCCTGACCGCCTCCGCCAGCCTTATCAGCGAGCATCACAGCCGCAAGAGGATAGCCAAACCAACATTCAAGAAGACGACGAGTAGGAGGTGAGACATCATGTTTTGCCTCCCAGGTAAGTGTTCTCATTCCTTAAACATTGCGGACAATGTTTTACTTTAATTTTGGGGGTGAGACACTTTGTTGGTCTTATTGTTCTTATTGTTGGGTCTTCTTGTTGTTTTGGTACTCGGTTGCTCATGATTTCTATGGTTTTTTATTTTGTTTACAATCTTTTTTGTGGTTTGTGTGTTAATTGTTTCTTTTTATGTTATTATTTTTGTTTTTTGTGTTCTTTTGTATTTGAAAAAAAAAAAAGGGGGAACACGCACTGCAGTGCAAAAAAAAAAAAAAAAACATTTTTGAGTTTTTTATGGGCAAAAGATGACCATGAATCGATGATAGTGACAACTACAAATTGTTCTCTCGAGGTTGTTTGTAACGTCTTTTAATTGTGATTTCTGTGTGCTTGACACTCACGCTAGCTAGAGACACTTCTGACTCTTAATCACTTGAGCACCAAATCTTAGCCACTCACTCTTTTTAAATAACTAGAGAACATTTATGCATTTAGCTAGGTTCATGGTCTATCAAGGGCTCTAGAACCCAAGTTGGTGAAACTCAAAGCGAAATCCTAGGTCAGGTAACATGGAGAAAGGATTTAGGCAAATTTTTTTTCGACCGTTTGCGCCGTTCTAGCCAACCTTTTAGAATTATCCTTTGTTGTCCCCTTTTAGCCTTTAAGCCAATTTCTTCTTCACCCACACTAGCATAATCTAACTAATCGAAGAATTCGCCAAACACTTAACCCATCACTTTAGGCCCGAAATGCATTCCTCATTGTATTCGAGTGTATTTTGGTTCAACATGAGCTTGGGATTGGAGTTTGGATCATTCTTTGCTGGTTGTATTTTATCTATTTCGTTGTTACTTGAATCCAAAAAAAAAAAAAAAAAAAAAAAAAAACCAAATATTTATGTAAATAAATAAGTTTGGGGGTGTAAAAAAAAAAAGTAAAAAAAAAAAAAAAAATAGAAAGAGAAAAGAAGAGAAGAAGACATAATTTTTTTTTTTTTTGAGTTTTTTTGCTTTTATATCGCTTGTATGGAATGAAAGGGTGATTGATTGATTTGATGCCAAAATTGGGTATTTTGGGGTTTTCCATTGAATGTATGTGAAGTTGATGAGGTGCAAGGCGTGCCTAGGGTGATTTGAGCTTAAAAATTTCCTTTTTCACCTACCTTTTACCTTAACCTTACGTTACAAGCCTTGCAAAGTCCTATTGATCTTCGGTGTTACGCTAACCTACATTAGTGGAGAGTAACACTAACTTGGGCCTATGGTAGTTCTTAAGTTCATCATTTAGCGATAAGTCCATGAACTTCCTTAATGCATAAATCAATCCGGTGTTTGATCGGTTGGGTGGTTTTGGTCTTCACACACACACACACGAGAGTCTTGAGTGGATTTGGGCTAGTATTAAGTGTTGAAATTCTAGATAATCACAATATTTGATTTTCCTTTTGACCTTAAGACATTTGTAGATTTTGAGTTAAAATTCATGGTCGTCAATTTTGTTGTTTAAACTCACATTGTGTTTTTATTGTTCTCTTAACTTTTTCCTTGTTTTATTTTTTCTCGAGGACTAGTAAAATTCTAAAGTTTGGGAGTATTTGATATAGTGATTTTATCGATCTTTATTCTTAGGCATTTTGTTGGTTTTTGAGCACTTTTATTAGTGTTTTTTATTATGTTCATGTTGTTTTGAAGGTAAATTGCAAGAATGAACAAAAAAGTACTAAAAGAGGAGAACACATTATGATTTCGGAAGAGCCAAATGTACCAACTAAACCACGTCCCTCAAGGCAAGAAGAAAGTGTAAGTGCTGTATTTGTTATTAATGATTTCTACATCCATTGACCTAATCATTGCAACTTATGATTTAAGATTTTTGAGAAAACCACACAGACTATTTATTTGCTAAATACGAAGAGCAGTTGGACCACAATGAAAATCAACCTGTACTCTAGAATTCAGGTCAGTTGGACCACAATATTTTTACAACTAGAATATACATTTACAAGTTAATATATATTTTTAATAGTGTGTTGTGTTCGAATCACAAATTCATTTGATGTTATATTCTAACATAATGAAATATGCACATTGGAAACTCGTATATTATATTTAAAAACAACTCTATTTTTAACTATATACTAACTAATTTTATTATTTATATATTCTTTTTTTTTTTTTTGGTTTAATTTTTACCAATCACATATTTTAATATCAGAGTTTGTATCGTTTGACATTGATTGTTGATGTTTTTATCAAAAGAAAATGGTCCATGGGAAAAAGACCAGTGTTGAAGCTTTCCAATCCGATTGGAAAAAGAAGAAAAAAAGAACTTACGGTTTCTAGCTTGACAATCAGAATATGCATTTACAAGTGTTATAGATGTACATATATTTTAAATAAATGAAAAAGAAAGGATACGTAGTACTATTAGAGATATGCATCCCTCCTCCCAAATCCCAATACTAAACCCTCCAATATCATCAATCATGCTCATCAGGATCAAAGAAAAGAAAAAAGAAAAAACGAAGATAATTTTATGAACAATACAAAAACATATTTCTCTAGCAATAATTTTAACTGACTTTCTTATCGCTGTCAAAAATAGAAAAGGAGAAGTTCTCACAATTGCTTCTTGACTGTGACCCATTATTATTCTTTCATCATTAATTAGGGTGCATGACGCTACCACTTTGACCGTGAACAAGATTTAGTACGCAATATTCTTACAATTAGGATATACATTCACAAGTTAAATACATATATATATATATATAATTAGGAAAATTAGGTTGTATGACTTTTTTTAGTCATTTAATCTAATAGATCACCAAACCTTTTTTTATTTAGGAAAAATAACCGTTTTATCATTTTTCAGATTTAATTAATCAGTGATTGACAATGATGGTGCTTAACTAATGATCAATCAGTGATTTACATTATGATTAATCAATGATTGACCGTAAGTCAATCACTGATTGACTATCATGCGGTTAAAAAGGCTATTTAACTATAAATCCTTATCTATTATTAGTGTATTTGAATTAAACATTCACTTGATATTGTATTCCAATACAAAATATGCATTTAATTCACCATATATTGAATTTCAATACAATTTTATTTAAACACACCAATACTATTTACTTATTCTCTTTTTCTATTCACTTTTACCAATCACATATTTTAATATTGAAGTCTGTGTTGTTTGTAAATTAATAGTTGATATCTTAATCAAAAGAGAAAGACCCATGGAAAAAAGACCAGTGTTGAAGCTCTCCAATCCGAATTGAAAAAAATAAGAGAAACGTAAGGTTTTTAGCTTGACAATCAAGAATATATATATATATATATATATGTATGCAAGTTATATATATATATATGTATTAAATAAATGAAAAGACAGGACATACAGTAGTAAGTACTGTTGCATCAGAGATATATATGCATGCTAATTAAAATATATATCAACCTGTACTCTAGAATTCAGGTTGGACCACAATATTTTTTACAATACATTTACAAGTTAATATATATTTTTAATAGTGTGTTCGAATCACAATATGCATTTAATTCACCATATATTGAATTTCAATACAATTTTATTTAAACACACCAAATAATTTACTTATTCTCCTTTTCTATTCACTTTTACCAATCACATATTTTAATGGGTTTTGCTAAATGTGCTGCTGAATTAAGGGTTTGGAGCAGGTTTGGCAGCCTTCCCGGAAGACTCAGGAAAGTGCAGGAGCAGCTAGAGAAATTGTACCAGAGTGCCTCTACTAGCGAAGATTAGGAATTAATCAGAAGCTTGGAGAAAGAAATGGACCAGCTATTGGTGTTGGAGGAACATTATTGGCGCCAATGGGTGGGGGCTGATTGGATAAAGGCAGGGGGCAAAAATACAAAGTTTATCTATAGTAAGGCATCACAGAGGCATGTTAAGAAAGAGATTGATGGATTAGAAGATGCTAGTGGCTCTTGGAAGACAGATGATAATGGCATTGGAGACATTATGGAAAGCTTTTTGTGAGATTTTAACCTCTTCTGACAAGGGGTGGTAATACGGGTCGCGACACGACGACACGACTCGAAAACGATACGAATTTCGCGGGTTCGGGTTGGGAAAAATAGGGGACGGTTCGTGTTCGGGTTGGGAAAAATTGACACACAAAAAAAATGGGTTGTGTTCGGGTTGGACACGTTTTTTTCGTGTCAATTTCGTGTCACTTTTCGTGTCAATTTCGGGTCAATTTCGTGTCACTTTTCGTGTCAATTTCGTGTTACTTTCGGGTCAATTTCGTGTCACTTTCGGGTCACGTGTCAATTTCGGGTCTCGTGTCAATTTCGTGTCAAATTTCGGGTCAAATTTCGTGTTAATTTCGTGTCAATTTAGTGTTGCGGGTCAATTTCGTGTCAGTTTCGTGTCGTGGGTCAGTTTCGTGTCGCGGGTCAATTTCGGTTCGTGTCGTGTCAACCCATGACTGGTTCGTGTCGTGTTCGTGTCACGGTTTCGTGTCGCGGGTCGTGTTCGGGTCGGGGAAGAAAAAAATCGACACGGCTCTAACACAACACGAACACGACACGTGACATGAATTGCCACCCCTACTTCTGACCCTTGGCAGGATGATATTTCTTAGGTGTTGATCCTTGTATCTCACAAGAGATGAATGATTATTTGGATGACCCTTTCACTGATGATGAGGTCAAACGAGCTCTTTTTGATATGGGAGGGCACAAGGCTCCCGGGCCTGATGGTTTCCATGCGGCTTTCTTTCAACGCAATTGGGATGTGGTAGGGCTTGCAGTTTCTAAAGCCAGTCTTGGAGTTCTGAATAATAGGGCTGATGTGGCGGCATGGAATTAAACGTATGTATGTCGTATCCCTTAGATTGAAGCTCATAAGAAGGTTAGTGAATTTAGGCCTATTAGTTTGTATAATGTGATTTATAAAATTGTCACAAAAATACATGCCAATAGGCTTAGAAAGGTACTTAATGAGGTGATTTCGCCTTCCCAAAGTGCTTTTGTTCCGGGTCGACTCATTACAAATAATGTGATAGTAGCTTTCGAGCTATTTGCATTGTTTGTGTAGAAAGGGAAACAGAAGGGGAGGTTGGCTTGCGGTCAAACTTGATATAAGCAAATCCTATGATGGAGTTGAATGGGAGTTTTCAACGGGTATGATAAGGAAGATGGGATTTGGGAATAGATGGATATCATTAGTAATGCATGGTATGTTTACTTACATGTAATCGGAGTGATCATGAATCGGAGTGGGTAGGATTCGGAGTGGATTGGATTCGGAGTCAGGATTCGGAGTCAGAATATGTTGTTTACTTAGGTTCTAGGAATCGGAGTCGGAATCACTGTCAATCATATTCATGCGTTTACTTAGAACAGGAGTCGGAGTCAGTTACTATAAATTTACTTATATATCCCTTTATTTATTGTGTTTTCAAAAATTAAAAAATTGATTAATTTTTTATTTATTTATTATCATACTATTAATCAAAAGTAAAATAACCATTATGATATTAAGGCAATAAAATTAAATTGTGTAATTTTTTGTTTAAAAATATTTAAAAGAGTAAAAAATGAATTAAAATAAATAAAGTTTAAAAAAAATATAAAATAGAAATAAAATAATATATTGTGATAAAAAAAAGTTATTTATTTACTCTAATAACGTTAATAGTAATTAGGATAGTTATATAATATTAAATTAATAAAAAATATTATATTTGGTTAATAAAAATAATTAATATAGGTTATCATTATTTTTTAATACAATTTTTAGCAAATAAACTAAGGATAAAATGATAATAATATTATGAAGATTATTTTTTACATAAAAAAGTTAAAATTTGGGATAACTAGTTTGTTCTAGTAAATATTTAACTTTTTTTGAAATATAAATTTGCTTAGAAAAACATAATGTTGAAATAAATTTCTAAAATTAAAATTGGGGGTAAAATAGTAACTTAACTTTAATATTAGGTATGTGAGTGCTAATCCGGTGGGGGGTTTGAGAATACTAATCTCCTTATTCAATCCCAAATTAGTGTGGACCCCACACACCCCACACACTCACTCCCATTCCAAGATAAAAAAAAATAAGTAAACATAGGATTGATTCTCATTCTCTATTTCGATTCCCTATTCCTGGAAAGTAAACAAGCTAGCAGTGTATTTTCACTCCTAAGTTTGCTTTTCTCATCAACGGCGAACCAGTGGGGAAGGTGCGCTCTCTGCAAGGTCTACGACAAGGATGTCCTTTGTCTCCCTATTTATTTCCGATTAGTGCTGATTGTTTATCTGCCTTAATCAAGAAGGCTGATAGGGATGGTTGTATTACTGGATTGGCTTGTTCTTTTTTTTTTTTTTTTTTTGATGATGTTGTAAAACTACTGTTGATGAGTGCAGGACGGTGAAGGATTTGTTGCAACTTTATGAGAAATCGGCTGTTACCTATAGCCTGAATGTGGGAGAGGATTTGAGACGGGATATTCAAGAAGTCTTGGGGCTAGATGCAGCTTTGGCCCATGAGCGCTATTTGGGGCTTCCAACTTTAGTTGGAAAAAATAAAAAAGCAAACCTTCAAGGCAATTAAGGAAAAGGTGTGGAAAAGTTGCAAACTTGGAAGGGGAAGATGTTTTCTCCAGAGGGGAAAGTTTTGATTAAAGCTATAGCTTTGGCTATTCCATCTTACACCATGAGCATGTTCAGAATTCCGTGTATGTTGTGTGACGATCTCCAAAAATTGATTGCTCGGTTTTGGTAGGGAGGTGATGTGGATAGTAGAAAGATGCACTTGTGCTCTTGCACTTGTGCTCTTGGATCTTTGTCACCCAAAGATGGAGGGCGGGCTTGGATTCCGAGATCTTTGTAAGCACAGCTAGGACGCAAATATGGGGTTAAGGTGGCGTGTGGGAGATGGCAAGTCAGGATCCATGGCTTCCACGACCAGTCTCTTTCAGGCCTATTTCCCGGCCGAGCAATGTCATGAGTAACCTCTTAGTCGCTGATCTCATAAATCCTTCAAATTCATCGCCAGGTTGGAATACACAGTTGCTCTATAGATGTAGAGACTATCTTGAGCATTCTGGTAGGTGTTTTTTGGAAGGATGATAGTCTGATCTGACATTTTAATGCAAAAGGAAATTTCACTGTGAGGTTATCATGTGGCAATGATTGGTAGATGTACAACAAGTTCTTCGACTGGGAGCTCAGATGGTGGCAGTTTCTATGGAATTTATCCATTCCTCCAAAGGTGAAGATTTTTATTTGGAGGACTTTTGTCGACGGTGTTCAGAGGCCAGAGAAATGCTTTTGATTGATTGTTGTGGAGAAGTCTGGTACATTCTGGCAGGTGATTGTTCATTTCCGATGCTATGGATTCTTAACTGTGACATTTTATTTAAAGCTCTAAAGAAACTCACAAAAGCAACATCTTTCTTTCTTTTTTTTTTTTTTTTTTTTTTCTTTTTTCCCCCCGGGGTGGGGAGAGCAGAAGGAGAATGTGGGACTAGTGAAAACAAAAACAGAGACAAAAAAAAAAAAATAAATAAAAAAAATAAAAAAAATTGGGACTATCTGGGAAAAAAAAAATTCGAACAAATGTCGCTGCTAAATGTCGTTTTGGTCTCAGGCTTGAACAGTTTCTTCGTTTTTTTTTTTTTTTTTTTTTTTTTTTTTTTTTTTTTTTTAAATTACGGATTTGATTTTTTTTGTGAATATGTTCTATAAATAAAATTTTTTGATTATGACGGATAAGTTTTTTGATTTTGGCTTTTTTTTTTTTTTTTTGAAAAATTTAGGATGCATGGATGTTTAGGCTAAGAAATATTTATGAATGAATTGACGACAAAATTGTATGTATATTAGGTATTAATTTGTTGATATATATTTTTGGGTGTTTTTTTTGAAATGGGAGTTTGGTAGTTGAATATTAATATGTTTTAATGTTATATAATAATATATTATAATATATGATTATGTAATTATGTAATATTATAATATTATAATAATAACAATATTAATTATTATAACAAATTGTATATAAAAAATATTAGTACCAATACCATCCAAACACACAAAATATACATAGTAAAAGGCTGATCACAAAAAAGCGTGCTAAAGAGAAATAGAATCATAATAGAATCATAGAATCTATTTTTGGGTGTTTTTTTTTGAGTTTGGTAGTTGAATATTAATATGTTTTAATATAAATTATTGTAATATTATAATAATAATAATATTCAAATATATATTAAGATATAATATTTCCAAAATAACTAATATTAGTTAGGGTAAACATGGGGAACAACAATATTATTATTAATCACATAATAATAATATTAAATTCCGGAACCAACAATACTAAATTGTATATAAAAAATATTAGTACCAATACCATCCAAACACACAAAGTATATATACATACATTCCCATTTAGTTTCCCTAGACCACCAACAGATTCCTCTATTTCATTCTATCAATCAAACAATGTTCCTATTTCAGTGCTCCAAATGAATCGAATTATTAATATGTTTTAATATTAATTATTATAATATTATAATAATAATATTCAAATATATATTAAGATATAATATTTCCAAAATAACTAATATTAGTTAGGGTACGAGTACGAAGTGCTCCAAATGGTATGAATCTTTTTGAATCGAATTCAAAATGGCTGATGAGAAATAGAATCATAAAGTACGAAGTGCTCCAAATGGTATAGAAAATTTTTTTGAATCGAATTCTTCATAAATCTTCGGTTTTTCGCGAAAAGAGAGCCGAATCTATTTAAGAGCCGAATCTATTCAAGAGCCGAATCTATTCAATTTAGCACTTCTTTTCGCTGGATAATAAGTGAAAAAAGAGAGCCTAGAATTTGATTCTACTATGAACGGTAAGCAAAGTACCACTTGTCTTAGAAAATTTATTGTATTTATTTGTGAACTGTAAAACCTCATTAAATTCTCAGGTTATAATTCTCAGGTTATAATTAGTTCCATGGCCAACGTTGAGGTTTTTGAGAAAGTTCTCTCGGAAACAGACGTTACTCAGAAGATGTCGGTGCCGATTCATTGGGTTGAAGGGGAAAGGAGATTTCTTCCAACGCCGATCCCAGGAGGGCCAGTTGTGCTGCCGGTCAGGGACCAGAATGGCAATGACACCATTTTACGATTGGCAGTTCGGTCGCCGACTGAAGGCCAGAAAAGCTATCACATGAAACCTGTTTTCATGTTCAAAGAGTGGAGTGCTTTGGTGGCTTCTTTTAATCTCAAGAAAGGTGAGAGCGCTTACTTTTGGTGGGAAGGAGGCTATCTCCGGATTAAAGTCCGCGCTCCTCCTCGTTATATTACCAGCTTATTTGGCGTCAACATCTACAGTTGACGACGATATCACCTTGATGCAATATGTATGCTGTTGTTTGTTGTTGAAACTATCTCAGGGTTAAAGTCCGCACTTCACCTTGATCATGTTATTCGGTGTCTGCATCGGTGTCCGCATCAACGGTTGACGACGCTATCACTGCAAGTACGAGGGTTATGATGATGACCAGGTCATAATATATATATTTGTGTGTTTGTTTATTCCCAGATTTGATTTTCTGTTGTTTGTTGCATAGCATTCTGCCTTCTAGCCGTTAATGTAGCGTTGGGATGTATGAGACTTGATCAACAATAAATAGCAAAAATTAAAATTAAAATTAATTTATAAAAATCAAAAAGTGAAAGTGAATTATAAGAACAAAAAAGAGAGATAAAAATAAAAAAGGGAGAGATAGAAATTAAAAAAATAGATAGGGGTAATCATAAAGAATGTGTAAAATGAAATATTATTATTTTATAATTAAGAGAGGTAAAAGCGATATACAATTTCAAATCATCATAACAACATTGAGACAAGGCTGTACAAAAAAGACAAGATCGACAGAATCCAAGATCATACCTCCAGTCATAGTAATCAGATGCATAATTTTTTTTAGGGTAGATAAGAAAACAAGAATATTAGGGATTGGTTGCTAACGATTGATATTTGAAGAATATTAGATTTTTTTTTTTTTTTTCTTGAAGACTAGTGACCCTTATCCCTCTGAAATTACATTATCTTTTCCTGATGTTTTCTTCCCATCAAAGAATACAAATAAATTATAAATGAGTAATTAAATCACCTATAAAGGCAATAAAAAAATTTTTTTTAAAAAGAATAAGTAAAAATGAACACGTGGTGTGATTATAAAAAATTAAAGATCCGTTTGATAAATGAGTTGAGTTTGAGTTTAGATTAAATCTTTAAGTTTGAATTGAATTGATTTTTTAAAAAATAATTATATAAAAATTAAGATAAAAAATTATAGTTTAATTAGAGTTAAACTTTATTATCAAATAAAGCCTTAAATCACAAGATGCGTGGCTGTGTACGGTATTTGTTAAAAAAAAAAAAGAATTAACTACTTTATTAAGCACAAAAAAAGCGAATTAAAAGACGGACTTTTGTGCGGAAGGGAAACATAAGATCCCGTCTGTCGGCATCGACTAGGACTTTCAACGTACGAGTCAAAATTCAAAAACCATGTGGTTTTGAACTTTGACTTTTTGTTTTTGCGTCTTTTTTTCAACTTCTTCACGTTTGTTACTTTCTAATTCACAAGCAATAAAATGCCTTTAATGAAGTAATATTGCTGCTGTACATTTCATATCATGGACCTTCTTTTACTGCTGATTATATATTATGAAGTAATATATGTTAATTAATGGGTGTGACCCTTCGTCTATAGTGAAATATATATCTGAGGTGGAATTTAATTTAAAATTTTAAATGGACCACAAAATATTGAAACATTTATTTTATTTATTTGGAAAAAAAAAAATGTTCCAACATTCTGCCACTTGACCCATAGATCACTTAATATATATGTATTAATTAAATTTTAATACATGAACAGGTATTACCTTCCGTGTATTGCATTGTAATTAACTTTCTCATTTGAGTGAGAACTATATGTGGATCATTTCTTCATGAATATTGAGCTTCCAAATGCTCATTCAGGGTCTAATTAATATTCAAATATGCATATTGTCATTCTCTAATCTTTATGTATACAACCAAAAATGAGGAGACAATTAAAATAATTACATGAATCTAAAAAATAGAAATGGGTCCCATACGCTCAACATGTTCCTTATTTCGTCAAACGATCTACAGTCATTAATCGATAACATTTGCTCCTTCCGGAAAAGAGAATTTCTTCGACTTTGTTGTCCTCATGATTATATATCCACTAGATAGATGTGCCAAACTAGTGCAAAAAGATGGTCATTAGTGCAAGAAACAATAACCTTTTGTGTTCTTTTCTTTTTGCGCGTTGCAAATTCTTTTCGTATCACAAATCTAAATAGACAAGCCATAGTTCATACGCATAAATTGCGGGGTAAATAATTAGGAGGGACTCTTTGGAAAGGGTAGTTTTTATTTTTGTTGGCTATATATAACGAGTGACTAGATATTGAATCCTTTCATTTATTCAACTCTATTATTATTATTATTATTATTATTTGCTTGTAAATTCAACTCTATTATTTAAAAGCCAACATAGTTAACTCAAATCAAATTAAATATAGCTCCACTAATCAATCGTTGTGAAATTTATTGTTTATTTACAATTTTACTAAAAATGGGTGCTTAGAGTATATGTTTTAGATCGATCATAACATTTCGAAAATCCAATTAACGTAATTTTTCTTTTAAAGTTAGTTAAACTGTTACTTTATATTTATTTTTTAAAAATTTACTGTTTCGTGAGGCTCTCATGACTCAATATATTAAAAAGAACTCATACATCTATTAAACGCCAATTGGATTATACTCTCGATTGGCAAAATGTTTCTTACAACATTAATAAAATTATATATGTAACTCAGAACTTTTATCATCTGTGAAAGGGAAATAATAGGCTTCTTTTATGAAAAAGGACTAGTTAAGAGAGTAATACATCACATTTGGATTATAAGTTCAACTTCATCATTTAAATAATAAATTCAAATTCTGATAAGATTAAATATTATAGAACGAAGTTGAAAAGTGAGTTAAAACTCGAGTTAAGTCTAGTGAGGACCTTAACGTTATTATACAAACTTTAAGGGAATTTCTAACATATCCCATAAAAATAGGGACTAAACAATAAAGGTCCACTTTACTTAAAAGCGGCAAAATAAATAAATTAAGGGGACATAAAGAAAAGGGAAAAAATGGTAAATAGTAAGAAAATGGTGGGCTTTGAAAAATGAAAAAACAAAAGGAAAAAGAAATAAGGTTTTTTTTTTTTTTTTTTTTGGAGAAAGAAAAGGACGTATGACCTTAATTTCAAACATTAAAATAAGATAATGGTTGTTTAATATCACCTTTTGAAGTTAATAATGGTCAGACACTAGTAGATCACTTGGGATAAACAATAATTAGTACATATTCTTAATCTCTCTCACCGGTCATAAGTGTTGTTTCTGGGTGTATTTTTCTTGCAAAGGCTGGAGTAAAAGTTCCGGTCCCGTTGTTCTGCTTTCTGTCAAAGAGAGGCTTGATTTTTGCATGTGTCTCTTTTGGATTAGATGATGCAACATTAAGTGTTATTTCAACTTTTGTATTTCCTTTTTGTCTTTACTACATTAATATTTTCGAAATTCTATACTTGTTATTTTCATCTCTTATTTCTCTCTTTCTATTGCAGGCACTAGATTTACATCATAATTCCTATCTTTTGAAACCATTTATGAGTTTTTAGATTTTTTTTTTTCTAATAGTTCTAGTTATAGATTAATCAGAGGCTAAATTGTAGGGTCGAGAAACTGTCATTGTCAATTATGGAATGATCCTCTTTGTTGCATCTTCAACATCATATTTTGATATGCTATCACCTAGGGCTAAGCCTCAGGACACTTTGTAACTACTGGATGCTCTTTTTGTTATGTTCTTTTATAAGTACGAACATTTATTCAATGCCTTGCTTGTAATAGGAAATTCCTATGTTGAGGGATAAGGTTTGGCTGTGGTTTAACAGGTAAATAAAATAATATAAAAATGTACTAACACGTTCTTATAAGAGAACGCTTTAGTTAGAAATGTGATGTTGTTATAAAAATTACAGAGCTACTAAGAAGTATATAGAACGAGCGTGAAATTTCGTAAAGATGATAGAGAAAGAAGCGGGTTATCCAGGAAAGATATCATGTCTTAGCCAATATTATTCAAAAATTATAGATAGTGTTTTTGATCACTTGGTCACAAATGGAATGGACCCAATATACACAGAGGCTTCCATGAGTTGGAGAAATATGATGAACGTGAACATGCAACTTCAATATCTCCAAATAATCTACGATCCGAAGTTGGCATAGATAATACATATGAAGGAGTTCAATTTGTGAGAGAGGATTGTGAGATGAAGGGAACAATTGCATATATAACCTCCAAATGAAACAGCACTACAAATATAACCTTGTTTATAAATTTATTTTCTTTTTTATTTTTTTAATTCAATTTTTAAGTAAAAAGACTAAAAAGACTCCCAGCTTTCAAAAAAAAGACTCTTCCTTCCTCTGAAACTTAAAAGTCCCAGACATCATCTAACCGTTCTTCCCCCCAAAAATCTACCACCAAAAAAAATAATAATAATAACTCAAGCACTCCCTCTACTCTGCTCTCCCTATCCGTCCCTAACCCCAACCACCCCAACCCCATTGATCTTCACTCCCCCCCCCCCCCCCACCCAAATATCTACCAGGTCAAAAAAAAAAAATCAAGCACTCCATCTGCTCTCCCCGTCCCTAACTTCAATCATCCCAACCCCATCCCAATCCAATTGATGTATTTGGGTATTTTGTATTAGTGACTTTTTCAAGATTTTAACAAAGTTGTTCTACAACTGGTTTTCAAGATTACAGTTGGGACGGTCCGCACGACTTGTTGTCGTTACTATTTTTACCAACCGAGAAAACCGTTCCAACCGTTTGGCAGTTGGAAGAAATTCCAAAAATGAAAAATAAACCTTTTTTATTTTTTTCTTTTTGTTTTAACATGGAAAATGAAACATTGTAGAATATCTTAATATCAATGAAATAAACTATTCAAATAAAGAGATATGTAAAAATTAAAAATAAGAAAACAAGAAAAAACTTTCATTTTAAACATGTCGATTACTTCGATTAGTACAGTCAGAACGGTTCGCAAGACTTGTTGTCTTCAATGGTTTTACCAACCGAGAAGATCGTTCCAACCGTGTGGCGGTTGGAAGAAAGTCCAAAAATAAAAAATAAAGCTTTTTTTTTTTAACATGGAAAATGAAACATTGTGAAATATCTTAATGTTAATGAAATTAACTATTCAAATAGAGATATATGCAAAAATTAAAAATAAGAAAACAAGAAAAAACTTTCATTTTGTACATGTCGATCACTTCGATCAGTACAGTTGGAACGGTCCGCAAGACTTGTTGTCTTCACTGATTTTACCAACCGAAAAGACCGTTCCAACCATTTGACGGTTGGAAAAAAGTCCAAAAATGAAAAATAATTTTTTTTTAACTTGGAAAATGAAACATTGTGAAATATCTTAATGTCAATGAAATTAACAATTCAAATAGAGAGATATGCAAAAATTAAAAATAAGAAAGCAAGAAAAAACTTTCATTTTGTTCATGTCAATCACTTCGATCAGTACAGTCGGGACGGTCCACAAGACTTGTTGTCTTCACTGGTTTTACCAACCGAGAAGACCGTTCCAACTGTGTGACGGTTGGAAGAAAGTTCAAAAATGAAAAGTGAAGTAATTTTTTTTTTTTAACATGGAAAATGAAACATTGTGGAATATTATAATGTCAATGAAATTAACTATTCAAATAGAGAAATATGCAAAAATTAAAAATAAGAAAGCAAGAAAAAACTTTCATTTTGTACATGTCGATCACTTCGTTCAGTACAGTTGGGACGGTCCGCAAGACTTGTTGTCTTTACTGGTTTTACCAACCGAGAAGACCGTTCCAACCGTTTGGCGGTTGGAAGAAAGTCCAATAATGAAAAATAAAGTTTTTTTTTTTTTTAACATGAAAAATGAAACATTGTAGAATATCTTAATATCAATGAAATTAACTATTCAAATATAGAGATATGCAAAAATTAAAAATAAGAAAACAAGAAAAAACTTTCATTTTGTACATATTGATTACTTCGATCAGTACAATTGGGACGGTCCGCAAGACTTGTTGTCTTCACTGGTTTTACCAATCGAGAAGACTGTTCCAACCGCCAAAAAGTCCAAAAATGAAAAATAATTTTTTTTTTTGTTTTAACATGGAAAATGAAACATTATGGAATATCTTAATGTCAATGAAATTAACTATTCAAATAGAGAGATATGTAAAAATTAAAAATAAGAAAACAAGAAAAAACTTTCATTTTGTACATGTCAATCACTTCGATCAGTACAGTTGGGATGGTCCGCAAGACTTGTTGTCTTCACTGATTTTACCAACCGAGAAGACCATTTCAACCGTTTGGCGGTTGGAAGAAAGTCCAAAAATGAAAAATAAATTTTTTTTTAACATGGAAAATGAAACATTGTGGAATATTATAATGTCAAAGAAATTAACAATTCAAATAGAGAGATATGCAAAAATTAAAAATAAGAAAGCAAGAAAAAACTTTCATTTTGTTCATGTCGATCACTTCTTTCAATACAGTTGGGACAATCCGCAAGACTTATTGTCTCCAATGGTTTTACCAACCGAGAAGACCGTTCTAACCGTGTGGCGGTTGGAAGAAAGTCCAAAAATGAAAAATGAATTTTTTTTTTTTAACATGGAAAATGAAACATTGTGGAATATTATAAGAGATGTGCAAAAATTAAAAATAAGAAAGCAAGAAAAAACTTTCATTTTGTACATGTCGATCACTTCGTTCAGTACAGTTGGGACGGTCCGTAAGATTTATTGTCTTCACTGGTTTTACCAACCGAGAAGACCGTTCCAACTGTTTGGCGGTTGGAAGAAAGTCCAAGAATGAAAAATAAAGTTTTTTTTTTTTTTTTAACATGGAAAATGAAGCATTGTAGAATATCTTAATGTCAATGAAATTAACTATTCAAATAGAGAGATATGTAAAAATTAAAAATAAGAAAACAAGAAAAAAAACTTTCATTTTGTACATGTCAATCACTTCGATCAGTACAGTTGGGATGGTCCACAAGACTTGTTATCTTCACTGGTTTTACCAACCGAGAAGACCATTCCAACCGTTTGGCGGTTGGAAGAAAGTCCAAAAATGAAAAATAATTTTTTTTTTTTGTTTTAACATGGAAAATGAAACATTGTGGAATATCTTAATGTCAATGAAATTAACTATTCAAATAGAGAGATATGCAAAAATTAAAAATAAGAAAATAAGAAAACACTTTTATTTTGTGCATGCCGATCACTTCGATCAGTACAGTTAGGACGGTCCGCAAAACTTGTTGTCTTCACTGATTTTACCAACCGAGAAGACTGTTACGGTTGGAAGAAAGTCCAAAAATGAAAAATAATTTTTTTTAACATGGAAAATGAAACATTGTGAAATATCTTAATATCAATGAATTAACTATTCAAATAGAGAACTATGCAAAAATTAAAAATAAGAAAGCAATAAAAAACTTTCATTTTGTACATGTCGATCACTTCGATCAGTACAGTTGGGACGATCATTAAGACTTGTTGTCTTCACTGGTTTTACTAAATGTTAAACCACCTTTAATTGCAACTAATAACTTTTGTAATTAATATGAATCCAATTAATTTGACATTTTGATTAATTAAAACATAATTTACACTTGATTTTTTATTATTAAAATTATGTAAATTAGACGGTCCGCAGGGTCAGTTCGGTATGTATGGACCAACCGTAAAATGGTTCGAATATTAATTCTATTTTAAAAATGTGTCATGATGATTTGATTATCGAGTATTAATTGCTTCTTGATCTAAGTAAATTGAGAATTCCATGATCCTGATTACACAAGTAGAACAAAGCTAACCTTGCGAATTATTACACAGTTCATCCATGCAAATCATGTAGACCGTGAAGACCGTTCTATTCAAAGACAATCTTCTCATTTAAAATTATTAATATCAACTCTATTTTAAGTTTTTTCAATTAGTAAGTACATATTAACTAGATAATTTATAATAAAAAATGTGACTTGTGCATTTAGTAGTGTTACCATAGTAATAGTGTGGCAATAGTACCATAATCATATTGATTGGAGAAGCCTAAATTAAGTAAATTATTTCGATTTTAGTCATATTTCAAAGATTTAATTGTAAATTTTGACGTTGTTATCATTATAATAGTACGATTATAATAACCCAATCACACTCTATACGTAAAGTTATGATTATAGAGTTTTAACAAAGTGGAGTCATAATTTAAAAAAAAAAAAAAAAGACTAATCCAATTTTAATCTTTTTTCAAAATGTGTTTTGGTGATTTGAGAATTACAAAAGAGAGATTTTATCAATTACTAAGTATTACTTGCCTCATAATCCAAGCAAACAAAGCGAACTGTGGCTTCGATCACATAAGCAAACTGTATGAACTATTACACGATTCATTTATGCAGACCATGCAAACCGTTCTATTTCAAGACGGTCTTCTTGATCTATAACTTATTAAATATTAACTCTACCACAAGTTCTTTTATTTTGATTAGAAAAGTCTAAACTAAGTAAATTATTTTGATTTCAATTACATTTAAAAATTTCAAATTGTAAATTTATGTTACCTATTACAGTAAGACAATAGTAAATGTCCACAATTTTATACATTTAATTATGAACAAAGAGTTTTAATAGTAGGGTCAAATATTCTAAAGAAATCCTTGAAATTCCTATTAAGCAGACCGAGATGACCGTTCTGACTATTCCAACCGTACTGACCAATACAAACGGTCTGCTCGGTTTGCACGGTCTTCCCAATACTGTTCGTCTCTTTTTCTTCTTCGGAATTTCAGATTTTTTTAGGCCGAAAACAGTGCAAAAGGATCTAATCTTGTTGTTTTTTTCAGTTTAAATGCATAAATATGAATGCCCATACTTTGAATGACAGATTAAAATTTAATTCCTCAAATTTTTTTAGATTTTACAATGCTTTTGAATCTTTGCTTCTCCCATGCAACACCCAAAGTATGAACTCCTAAGAACGCCGGCCGGAATGTATGGACGACGGTGGTCGGACGATGGTTGGGGGCGGCGATGGTGGTGGGAGAGAGGGTGAGGTGGTGGAGAGAAAGTGAAGATTTTTGAATGAATAATATGAGGTTTTCGTTTATATTTTCTTTTATTTTCAAATTTATTTATTTTTATTTTATAAAAGGGTATTTTAGAGAATTCAAAAGCTTCATTAAAAGTGGAGGTCATCCTTGTAAAACTTTTTTATTAAAGGTTAGTGATGCAATTGGATGACCATTTTAAGGTCAAATTTACAAAGCACCCGAGATGAAGTCTCTTTTTTTTTTTTTTTTTTCTAAATACTTTCTTACGTGAAGAAAAATGGAGATAAGAGTAGAAAAATTAGGAGGAGTTTGGTGGAGTAGTTTAAGTTGGGATTTTTAAGTTTAGATTGAGTTAAGTTAAGTTTCGTTTAAAAGTTGTGTGTTTGGTAAAAAGTTTAAGTTGCGTTGAGTGTTTGGTGAAAAAGTTTAAGTTGAAAAGTTAAAAAAAAAAAAAAAAAAAAAAAAAAAAAAAAAAAAACAAGGGTCCTGTTTGGCAAAACAAAATCTGAGAAGAACCAATTTTTTTTTTTATTAACATTCTAGGGGTATTTGTTTCACCAACTTAAACCATTCAACTTAAACTTTTTTTGTCGAATTTCCCAAAACAGTTTTTGTCTTTTTCCGAAAAAGTTTTTTGTCTTTTCTAAAAATTTAAAAAAATTCAAAAAAAGTTAATACCCTCATTAAATAACACCAACCAACTTGAGACATCAAAAGCTTTTGTAAAATTTCCAATAAATTGTCATAAAATACACCAACAAAAACTAAGAAGTTGGTCAGTTAAAGTTGATAAAATCAAATTAAGCGTTAATGAAAATATACAGTTGTTTAAGAAGATACAAATGAGCTTGCTTTCACGTAAATTTATACCATGGAGATGCTTGATATTTTTCTCACATTTCATCAGCTATAACATCTCTCATTCGATTCATTACACCCCGACTCGATTCATGTGACTGCGTTCTGATACTTGGGCCAGTATCATCGATCCCGTCGTCTAACACATAATCCGCGTTAACATCGACGTTGCCCCCTACAAGCACACAATCCGCCACATACTCCTCAAGAAAGGGATCCCCAACTTGCACCATCCTTATGAAATTATGTACAACAGCACACGCCACGAGGATCATTTTTTGTTTGTCCATTGGATAGCTGGTCATGCATTTCAGTATTTTAAATCTAGCCTTCTAGACACCAAATGTTCTCTCAATACAATTACGCAGCGAGGAGTGCGTGTAGTTGAACACTTCCTTCCTGTTGCCTAGCCGATGGTACGTCTTCAATATTTCAGTAAATGATACATCTCTCGTTGATGTGGGCTCAGGAAACCTTCCTTATTGGCGTAACCTGAATCTGCTAGATAAAATTTTCCTACAAAATAAACATCGCAATATGAAGTAAATGTTCAATATTCATTAACTAATTAAATATATGTAACTACTGCGATATTGAGCAAACATGCTTACCTGGTGGAGGTAATGGGAATCCATGGAATGTTATTGCCTCTTCTAACATTCTGGCATCGTAGCAAGATCCCTCATACCCGGCCAACATGTATGTGAATTTCATGTCAAACGAATATGCTGCTAATACATTCTACGAATGAAATCCTTTGCGATTAATCCAAGCGTTAGCATTTTCGTGCCGGGGGACACAAGGGATGTGTGTGTCATCTATCGCGCTAATACAACCCTACATAAATTTGTAAAATATTTAATTTGCATTCCATAATTAACAATAAAAAAAATTTTGATAATAATATTAGTACAATAATGCCTAGTAGGTTACATTGATAACATATATCAAACAATGGCCTATATTTGTCCGCATGCTCCAGAATCAAATGTTGAACCGTTGTGTAGTCGGGTGGTCTTATGAATTCGTCCTTTAATAGACAAATAACCTGCAACACTTTAAAGAACCAACGGGATGTTGTCTCTCTTGAATGCTGGAATAAATAAGAAATGTGTCGGTTGGTAGCGCATTGAGAACATATTGATAAAAAAATGAAGAATTGCTCGTTCACATTCATATTACACATTGGCATCAATAATCCTCGACTACCTAATAGTTTACTTAAGGATCTAAATGTATCTGATTTCATACTTATCAATCCTTGAATTATATCTTCATGCCCATTTAATAGCTCTTCCACACACATGCTGCCAGTCAGTATTGAATTATGCATGGGTTGTGGAGCTCTTCGCCTGTTACGGCTTCTAGTTGTTGCTGCTACCATTGCCTTGACAAGATAAATGTCATGGGCGCTATTCTCGTTATCAGTATAGTCGACATCTTCTTCACGGTTAGATCAGGAACTACCGTCGTTCATCTTGAGATTAGATTGCGATATTCTCTACAATTCTAGGTTTACCTGGTATTAAATATATATTAGCCAATTTAATTAACATTAAATTATTTGCACAAAATACCTTCACAATACGATTGAAATTTATGTTTCATATTTTCCAAGTATGGTTAACGTAATTGAGATATGCATATATGTAAAACCATAAAATTTCCAAATGAGACCAACATCGATAGAGTTGAGAAAAACATATATCGAAATAAATATATTAACACAGTCAAGTCGAAAAAATAATGCCAAATCTAACCCGAATAATTAAAAAATGAAATACAGTTCAAACTAAAACGAGAAAATCAATCACGGGGGTGGGGGGTGTCGATGTGACTGAACAACAGATGCAATAATTTCCCGACGATCGACATCGAGCAGCTGGTGGAAAGTACGTTGAGACATGGATGAGCATCAAAGTAGTGCCACATTATCGCCCGATGATTGGGTGGGATATCCATCTCTGTCATAATATTCATACAGCACAGCATGTGATCCGTTTAGCTTGATTACTCATTACTTGCTCCCGATTGCGATCCGCCACGAAAATGGGTGACAATTTCCTGCATTGCTAGGAATGTCATCTCATCCGCTTCGTCTCTTAACTTCCTCTTTCCAAAACTTCCCATTGACCGCGACGGACCTGCATTGCCACCCGATCACATGTTGTTCAAGTTACGCGCACCCGTGGTTGGCGTTCCATCCTCTTCTAATATCGGCCGGTACGCTGAGTTATCCATTGAAGCATCGAAGTCGAAGTACGATGGATTTTCATCTGGCATCATGACGGACCCATATCCCAAGGCACCTGCAGCATGATATTTATTGAAAACACTATAATAAAGCTCGTTGTTGCGTAGTCCCTCGTGCCTGAGATGTTTGCACTCCTTGTGAACCTGCAGATGAATTATATCATCATACAAATCTAACCATCGCGTGATCAAACATAATAATGTAAGTCCATATATTGAACAGCAGGATTATTTGAACAAAGCTCTGCCACTCTTCGTCAGAGCATATGACTCGATCCATCATAGGATCGTACCCTAGGCCTGTACGAGTTTGTAACACCTTCCAGCCCTTATAAATTTTCTTCATTCTGTCCTTCTTTTGAGATAATGTTGATCCAAAGGCATGTACTCCTTCAAACTCAGCATTAAACTGTGTGGCCCAAATATTTAGGACTACTAAGGTGGGTTGTTTACCACCAGTGGTAGCCAGGTATTCATCAAGTTTTTCTAGAAATTTTTTTTCCTTAATGAGATCCCAAACGTAGGTCTCACCCGAGGCTTTTCATGGCATTTCCTTAACGAAGTGATAATAAAAACATATGAATTGACTTAACAAACACACAAATTTGCGAATGCATATGAGTTGGCTCAGTATAAATCGGTTGACAGATTTGATCTGAGGCATGTCAAGCACCCGATACATATACAGCTGCCATGGCATATAAACAATGGATTAGGGGGCAAAAAGGTTTATTGGAACCATAACATTCAATTAACCCCGGTTACAATAAGCATGTGCTTATATACCGGTAACTGATATTAAATATCGGGTAACTAACTCACCAGTCAGATTACATTACAATATATGTTAATTTACTATATATATCATCGCCAACTTGATAGAAAGTGGTTCAGCCGTACCCAAGAATAATGCCGAGCATCAAACTGACCATTTTCTCTGTATAAACACCATTTAGGAATGTCAAACAATCACAAATTCAACACAAACCCAGTTTCAAACTTGTAACTTACAATTCCAAATGAGAAAATCAAAAAATGAACAACAAACATGCTTCACCCGAACCCAAAACATGCCTAGTTGAGAAATTATTGGCGTTTCTCACCCTAAACACCGTCTACGGATGTCAAGCAATCACAAATGCAGCACAAACCAAGTTTCAAACCTGCAACTTACATTTCCAAATGAGAAAATCAAAAAACGAACAACAAACATGCTTCATCCGAACCCAAAACATGCCTAGTTGAGAAATTATTGGCGTTTCTCACCCTAAATACCATCTACGGATGTCAAGCAATCATAAATGCAACACAAACCAAGTTTCAAACCTGCAACTTACATTTCCAAATGAGAAAATCAAAAAACGAAAAACAAACATGCTTCACCCGAACCCAAAAACATGCCTAAGAGAGAATTTAATTTCGTTTCTCACCCTAAACACCGTCTACGAACAACTTACAATCACAAATGCAACACAAACCAAATTTCAAACCTGCAACTTACATTTCCAATAGAGAATATCAAAAATTTAAAACCAAACAAGCTACAGCCGAACCCAAAACATGCCCAAGAATCAATTTTATTTTCGTTTCTCACCCTAAACACCATATACCCAAACAATCACAAATGCAACACAAACCTAGTTTCAAACCTGCAACTTACATTTCGAAATGAGCAAAATCAAAAAATGAAAACCAAACATGCTTTAGCCGAACCCAGTTCAGTTCAGTATGAGATTTTAAAACACCAATAAACAAATCAACACTTTAAAGACGTTTAAAGACGAAAAATGTTTCATAAATTGGGGATGAAATACATACTAGGCTAACGGAATTCGAACCGGAGGATGAGTATACAGGGGAAGACGTCGGATTAGGGCAAGATTTAATGTGTATCCGGGAAGATCCCCGAACTCGGAAAGAGTGGGTAATCAGCCCAAGGGTTCGTCTTCGGTGCAAGATCCCCAACCGACACAGCATCTGATTCACCGGGGGGGGGGGGGGGGGGCGGGGAAGAAAGCCAAAACCTAAAGGATATAACCTTACATGAGAGAGAGAGGGAATCAAAGCAATTAACAGACCTCCTGCTCACCTGCAGATGGTCAGAAATGGGTTCAGGTTCAGAGGCAAAAGCAAAACTGACACCACCACATAGGCGTCGGTAGGGAGAAAATCGAAAGAGATGAACAGCAGATGAGGCACGCGTGAACCTCAGTGCAGAGGGAGCAGAGATGAACAGTAAACCCATTTGGGTTTACTGTGCAACGGTTCAGTTGGTCAGTCAAACTGGACTGACCCTCCAAACCAATTCAGTTCGAACTGAACTGATAAATACCAGCTTGAGCTGGTTTGCCAAACAGCCACTTAGAGTTTTGTTACATTTTTCAAACTATTAAAGGGTTTTTCGTTGTTGTTGTTGTTTTTTTTTTTTTTTTTTTTTTTTTTTTTGGATTCATTGAGCTTTTTTAATAGGACAATTTTATTAAAGGGGCACGTCAAAAATTAATATAGCGTGAATAGACCTTTTCTTAACATATACACTAGTGAAAACTGCCTTCAAAAAATAAGAAATAAATTAAGCTGTACATGGAAAAAAAAAAAATTTAAAAACTACTGATGCTTACACTTATAATTTGTTAATTACGTGTACATATATTATGCCGTACAATACACATAGTTTTTTGAGCGCATAATATCAATTGTTTCGTAAGCAACGAATTACAGTTTCAATAATAAAAAGAAAAAACGTAATTACGTTCATTAGAGTATTGTCCACTTTTGTCACTTTATTTAAGGGTATATTTTTTGTAATAATAAATTTCAACGGGTGTGCCATAAGTAAAATGCAGTGTGTAAATAAAACCACTTTTTATATTGGCTGATAGAAGCAATCACGTTTCTTATTACTAGTTTTGACACGTGCGATGCACGTGTTGAATCGTGATGAAAATTTTCATAACGTTTAATATGAAGAAATATTTTCTAGAGATTATAAAAAAATATAGATTACTAAACAAAGTTAAAGAGTTAAACTTTATGATACAATCATAAAATACATAATAATAACAAAATCAAACATTCTAATAAATAAAATAATAACACACAACTCATTTATTTTTTGTTTTCAAAAAATATGGAGTTGCATTTTATTATCTCAAAAAATGATTTAATTCCTGTTGTTGGCTATATAAAGAATAAAACATTGCAATTAGGAAAAAAAAAATGATTGGAAAAAGAAAACTAAAAACATTTTGAAAATATGATAACGAAGTAAAAGGTAAATAAAAAAAGAGTCAATATGAATATTTTACACACATTTTAATTTATATATAGAGTCACATTCACACATGCATATGCAAACAAAGTTTAAAAAAAAGCAAAACAATTTATTTTTATAAATATTTTTAGCTGTAAAACAATATGTTAGCGGCAATATTTATACCTACTTATTCGAAGTTTTGCGGTAAAAATAAGTATAGATGAAATGATAATATATTTCTAAACCTGAATTTTCACATGACAAGTTGTAGTATGTGTTATCCTAAGCAATATTTGATATATGCCTATTTCCTACATAATGAGCTCCTACAACTGCAGTAGGACATATGATCATTCTAAAAGTAGACAAAAGTAGGAAATTTCTAAACAAGAAAACTTGATCCAAACACAAATTTAACATGAATATGCCCGAAAATAATAGCAAAATGACATAAAAGCAAAAATGAAATTCCAAAATGAAATAATTCTATTAACTTTGTTTTGAAACCTGAAGGCAATAACTCTTTTTCCTGTTGTTTAAATGAAAATTTCTAAAGCAAAAGAGGAAACTCAATATTCTAAAGCAATATATATATATATATATGTGTGTGTGTGTGTGTGTATATATCCGTGTGTGTATGGAATACTAAGAAAATGTTCTCTCTTTCTCTCTTTTGATGATAAAACAATTTCAATCTCCAATCTCCTACTTTATCTACTATTTTATAAATATAGGAATGTATTTGTTTTCGGAAGGTAAGAAAACAAAATGAAAAATAAAAAAGAAAAGTCTTTCACTAATGACAAGTTCCACGCCTAAGAAAAGGGAAAAAAAAAAAGTAGGAAAAAAAAAAAGGAAAGAAAGAGAGAGAAAGCTTATTCTCAATGTTCACGTGAGATCCACCAAAGCATCTAAAATAAGGAATGACACATTTCTTCAAGAAGGCTTTTAGCCAACACGTGGAATAAACAACAACAATAATTCTTAAAAATAGTGGTTAAAAAGCCGAAAAAAGAAATAAATTAAAAAAAAGAAGAATGAAACGAACGTTTCAACCAAAACGCTCGTTTTGATTTAAGCTTATGAACAGTACTACATATTGAAGTTTATATATATATATATATATATATGCTTTGTTTCACTTTTCAACTAAAATTTAACTAATCTATATTATTTAATCTCAATTTTTTTCTTTTTCTAAAAAATCAATAAAAATTATAACTAATTTTTTAAAAGAGTTACTTTTAAAATAAGATCAAACTGTCACTTTCAAAAAAATTTGGATATTATTTAAATTAATTACTATATATATATATATTAAAATTTATATAAAATAAATATTAATACAGAAAAATCTTTTTTTCCTTCTCCTCTCTCATACTTCGTACTCTTTTCTCTTTCTCTCCCTTTGAGCAAAAGAAAAAAAAAATATTAAAAAAAAAATCCCCTATCCCACTAACCTTTCTCTCTATCTCTCTTTCTCTCTCTCCCACTCACTTCCAACTCTGTCAGCTGGAAAAAGAACCCAAAACCCAACAACTACTCCCCCCCCCCCCCCCCCCCCCCCCCCCCCCCCCCCAACACACACACACTCTCTCTCTCTCTTTCTCTCCCTTCCCCCTTCCCCGCGTGTTAGCTGCACAACAGTCAAAAAAACCTCAAAAAGTTTCAAAACCCAAGTCTCTCTCTCTCTCTCCCCCCTTCATCTCCTCCCATGTTAGCTACACGGCAGCCAAAAACAAAAACAATACTAAAAAACGATGCGTTTTTTACTACAAAAAATAAACAATAACTTTTTATCAACTCTTTTATATATGTAGGATTACAGAACGTTTTTAGTTTTACCAAGAATTGCAACTAAATCAATAATTTAAGGATTGATTTGAAAAATTAATAATGGATCAAATAATCATTATCTGAAAATAAAGTTAGTGACTGATGTGCATATAGCCTAAAAGAAAAGAAATCTTAAACATAAAGTTCATAAAAAAATGGTAAACCTTATGAAAAAAAAAAAAATCTACAATTTACTATGTATTTAAGATTATGACATATTAAAAAAAACTAAAAAAAAAAAAAGAAGAAAAATCAACTAACATGAGAAATGGAGATATTTTTTAGTTAAATAATATTAGTTGGGATTTTTCATATTTAAGATTGATGTAATTTTAATATAAAAGGGCTTCATTTAACTTGAATAGAAATATACATTCAAAAAAAAAAAGGTGAATATCAATATGCAGGTTGAATTTTAAAAAAAAAAAAAAATTGCAAATTGCTTTCCTATCAACATGCCTGCAAAAAAAAGTTATTGCTTGCCTATTATATATTTATGAAAAAACTCTACTTTTTTTTTAGACGTTTTGCACTTAAAAAATAATAAATTAAAAAATAATAAATGTGTAGTTACAATATGACAAAACTGTAATTTGAATTAAATGGTCTTCTTTTAAGTTCAAGTTTCAGAACTCTTATAAAAGCACAATACGTAAGAGGCAAAAAGCAAATCTCAGCTGCAGTAGTTGTGAGGAAGGACAAAAAACTAAAAACAAAAAATAAAAAATAAAAAAACACCTAAACAGAAAAATCAACTAACATGAGAAATTGTAATATTTTTTAGTTAAATAATATTAGTTGAGATTTTTCATATTTAAGATTGATGTAATTTTAATATAAAAAGGCTTCATTTAACTTGAATATAAATATACATTCAAAAAAAAAAAAAAAAAAAAAAGTGAATATCAATATGCAGGTTGAAGTTAAATTTTTTTTTTTTACATATTGCTTTCCTATCAACATACCTGCAAAAAAAAAAGTTATTGCTTGCCTATTATATATTTATGAAAAAACTCTAATTTTTTTTTTCTTTTTAGATGATTTGCACTTAAAGAATAATAAATTAAAAAATAACAAATGTGTAGTTACATGACAAAACTGTAATTTGAATTAAATGGTCTTCGTTTAAGTTCAAGTTTCAGAATTCTTGCAAGAGCACAACACGTAAGAGGCAAAAAGCAAATGTCAGCTGTAGTAGTTGTGAGGAAGGACAAAAAACTAAAAATAAACAAATTAAAAAAAAATACCTAAACAGTGCGTTGCTGTGAGGAAGGACAAAAAACTAAAAATAAAAAAAAAATAAAAAAAACACCTAAATGGTGCGTTGTTGTGAGGAAGAACAAAAAACTAAAAATAAAAAAAATAAAAAAACCACCTAAATGTTGTATTTTTGACCACCAAAATGAATAGTAAAAAAAAAACCACCTAATCGTTACTCTGAGGAAGGAAAGAGGAAAAAAAGAAAAAAAAAAAAAAAAAACTAAACTTTGCTGTGAAAAAAAAAAAAAAAAAAAAAACTAAACTTTGCTGTGAAAAAAAAAAAAAAAAAAAACTAAACTTTGCTGTGAAAAAAAAAAAAAAACCAAACTCATCATTTTTGACTACCAAAGATGAACAGTAGATTTTTTTTCTACTCTTTTAATATAGTTAGACATAAACGTAGTATGACTTAATATGTGATTTTCATAAGCCAAGCATAAAAAAGCAACACTTTTTGAATATAAAAATACATGTTTAGACTTAGTATTTGGACTTACCATTTGGTAGCCAACCGAAAACCCACCAACAACGGTGGTTATTGATCGAAAACCTGCCGACAATCGGTAATTAATTGGTTACTATTTGGTGGCCAACCGGTAACCTACCGACGGTTGTAACTAACTAGTTACCATTTGGCAGCCAACCGATTACTCGCCAGCGATGATGATTACTGATCGGAAACCCATTAAGAGCCGGTAATCAACTGGTTACCATTTGGTAACCCAAGTGGTTACATTGTGGATAGTAATTAGTATTTATAATTAGTATTTTAAATAATTAAATAAATATTTATTTATTTATGATGTCATTTATGGTATTTCTTGCAAGAGTTTTTTCTTGTGCAATAAAAATCAATCCAATGCATGATTTTGTGACATTTATCCAAAGTGTCCGAGAACGCAAGATCATATGTTAGGAACATTTTTGACTCAAATAGCCACTTAGAAATTCAAATTGTAAGGTGATGTTTTGGGCCATTTTACGTGTCAGGTTTGGGATATATTTTTTGTGAAAAAGTTAGTTTGTGTTTTTGAGGAAACGGATCCCTTACAGATCAAACCGGCTTTTGACTTGAACATGAAAGTTTTAGAAAATGATAAAAAGAACACTTTTTGTGAAATGGTGTTTGTTTTTAACTACAAGAATTTTTTTTAAAAAAAAAAATGTTAAGAACAACAACTCTAATCCTAAGTTTTAAGTATCAACTTACGTGGTATATGAGTTGGTATTCAAAAAATTAAGATTAAGGTTAGTGTCCCTAGCATTACTCTTAAAAAAATGTCACAAATTGAAACATTGAATTGATTTTTTGTCATTAGAAAAAAGCTGTTACAAGAAATATCATGACTAAAAATTCCAATTTATTTCTTTAAATAATTGGATTTACGGTTTTTTAACAATTTATTAGTAAATAATTGGATTTACAATTTTTTTTTTCAAAATCAAAGTATACAAAGGATTTACTCTCTTCCCCCGGGTACCCGCAGAGTAATGGACAAGTGGAAGCCGCTAATAAGACGATCAAGGAGAACTTGAAAAAGAACCTTGAGAAGCACAAAGGGGCTTGGGTAGACGAGCTTCCCCGAGTACTCTGGGCTTACCGGACCACTAAGCGGACAGCAACAGGCGAAACACCCTTTGCCATGGCATTCGGCGTAGGGGCGGTTATCCCGGTCGAGGTTGGGTTACTGAGTTTCAGAGTTGAGAATTACGATGAAGACGACAATGCTGGTCGGCTACTACCTGAGCTCGACCTGGTAGAGGAAAAACGCGAGCAAGCTTTAATCCGAACTGCTGCGCGTAACCAGGTCATTGCAAGGTACTACGACAAGAAGTTCCGACCGAGAGTCTTTCGAGTAGGAGATCTGGTAATGAAAAGAGTGCTCGTTCAAGAACCAGGGCTCGGCGCCTTCGGCCCTAAGTGGGATGGACCCTACACGATCACGGGCATAGTACGGCCGGGGACGTATAGATTAGCCGATCAGGAGGGCAGAGATTTGGAAAACCCATGGAACGCCGACCATCTGAAGCGTTTCTACCAATAATTTTGGTTCATACTTATTCTTTTGTAAAGATTCATGTAAAAAAAAAAAAGCAAAAAAAAAACATGTATATAAAATATAGAGGTTTTTCAAACCATTTATTGTGCCTCCGACCCTCAAACAACACAGTCAGGTCCCCAGACCGGGCACAACCCAGCAGGGTTACTCGACCAGGACCCAACATCTGCCTTCGCAGATAACCAACTGCTGCGGAACTCGGATCGCAGTCAGGTCCCCAGACCGGGCACAACCCAACAGGGTTACCCGACCAGGATCAAACATCTGCCTACGCAGATAACCAACTGCTGCGGAACTCGGATCGCAGTCAGGTCCCCAGACCGGGCACAACCCAACAGGGTTACCCGACCAGGACCCAACATCTGCCTTCGCAGATAACTAAAACTGCTGCGGACCTCGGATCGCAGTCAGGTCCCCAGACCGGGCACAACCCAACAGGGTTACCCGACCAGGACCCACTTTCCAGTGCATAAGCCAAACTGGTCGGATACAGCCCGGAAGGGTTACCCGTCAAGTTTCGGCATACCTTTACCGATCAGGGTTGGAGTTGGGTTAAATCCCCAAACCAACCAGGGGGGCTACTATGCTACTCGGATAATTGTGGCAAAAAAAAAAAAAAAAAAAGACGAGGAAAAAAGGGCAAGAGCACAACATGAGACGAAAGGAAAATTTTATTCCGATTTAGAGGAGGGTACAAATTGGGCACCCTCAAACCCAAAAAAACAAAAAAACAAAAAAAAAAAACAAAAAGAGAAAAAATGTGTAAAAAAAAAAAGTTGGTTCAATCAGGCAGAGGCCAAGTCAGGCTGCTCTTGGTTCAGCGAGGGCGGCAGGCTCGGCGGTGGGGGCAGGCTCTGCGGGAATGACAGGCTCGGCAGTGGCCGCGGGAGGCTCTGGCGCTGCTGACTGCTCGGGCTCGGTGACCTGATCGTCAAGGATGATAATATCTTCGAACTCCCGAGCAGCACCAGTGACTTCCCCCTCCTCGGGCGCGTCCTCGACCTCAGTTTCCTCAGACTCCGCAGGCACGAAAGACCAGTCCACCCCGACCAGCCCTGGGTTGGCTGCGTTGAATCCAGCCTTCATATCACGCATGCCATCTAGGTACATGCGGAGTTGGCGGTCTTGGAAGTCCTCAGACTCGAGGAAGGTGGAGACGGCTTCCTGGCGCGCGTCCTCCAAGGCAGCTGGGAGGACAATCCGGGCATACCGATCGTGCTCGGCTCGGGCAGCCTCCAGTTCCTGCTTTGCTTCCTCGAGGGCCTTCACTAACTCCAGCCTCGCGGTCTCTGCCTCCTCGGCTGCCCGCTCGGCCCGCCGAGTCAAATCCTCCGCGGACCGTAGCCTACCCTCGGCAGTCTTCGCCCTCTCAGCAGCGGACTTTGCCCGATCTTCCGCCTCTGTCTTGGCCTTCTCGGCCGCGTCCCTGGCGTCCTGGGCCTCCCTCTCGGCATTCCTGGCGTGCCGGATCTCTGTGTTCGCCGCCTTCAGCTCGTCCGCCAGCCGGTTAGCGTAAGCCTTTGTGGCAGTGTGCCCGTAAATCGTTTTGCATAGAGCCCTGATCTGAATGTCAACCCCATCGCCGGTAGCCTGGACAGGATCCGACTCCTTGGAGGACTCCGCGATTTCGTCGGTCAATCGCTCCTCGATCTTATTGAGCAGGGCCCGGCCAACCGAGGACTCCAAGCCTGCCTCCATGCGAGTGCTCGTAGGCGCCGGTGGTTGGGTTACGGGCCGCACATCCCTCGAACGGCTCGGACGGACCTCTGCTCGGCTCGACTGCCAATCTTCCCCGGGACGGGCTGCCAGACGGCTCGCCAAAGTAGCCTGCGGCACAGCGGGGGCGGGCACCTAAGTGGCAGGGGCCGCCGCCCGAGCAACCGGGATGCCTGGAGGCGGCGAGACCCGCTTAGGTGGGGCGGAAGACCCGACCTTGGCCTTACCTTTGCCAAGGTTCGCCATCTTCGTCAGTTTGTCCCTCCTCTCCTCCTCGGTCGGCCTCTTGGTCCCTCGCTT
This sequence comes from Ficus carica, assembly GCA_009761775.1. Classification (NCBI taxonomy): domain Eukaryota; kingdom Viridiplantae; phylum Streptophyta; class Magnoliopsida; order Rosales; family Moraceae; genus Ficus; species Ficus carica. The sequence goes on along the minus strand of CM019751.1, from coordinate 3,661,907 downwards.
GTCGGCCATCGGCTCTGCAAAGAAAAAAGAAGAAGCAATGTTAGTCATCAACTCAAAACCTCTCGCTAACGGCTGCTATGCTCGGCAGAGCTTCGTCGCCGACCTTGGATCCGCAGCCCCCGAGCAGGGCGTGCGCTCCGAATGGGACTCAGCCGCCGGATGACCAGGTCGAGATCCTCGTCGGCTACTCGAGGTCCCCACGACTCGGGTTCCGCCGCCACCGCTTGCACCGAAGGCCGAGCAGGAGCAGCCTCGGTTGCAGGAGCGCTGGTTCGCGCCTGGTAACGCACCGTTGGCTCCAGCATCCGAGCAACTGTGACATCCCGGAACACCGGGGCGTTCCCGCTCCTGCCCCTAAACCATCCATGCTCGGACAGGCTTGTCTCTCCCAGCAAGAGCCTGTGATCTCTCGCCTCCTCGGTAAGCTCTTGGAGCCCGTCGACCAAGGCCGAGGTTTCTTCCGTTATGTGCGGGGCCCGAGTCCACACATACCCCCTCCGGAATACCACGGGGACCCTCTCTGTGGGGTCAAGTTCGTCCCTGGTGAGGCTCTCGTGCAGCCACCTGCCGCCCGCGTAGAACCACAAGTGCTTAAATTGCTTGTCGGAGTCCGGGCACTTGGTGATGAACGTCCCCTTAAACCCCTGGAAGTAGTAGGAGCCCGCTGATGACGGCGCCGATTTCATCCGGTAAAGGTTCTGGAATGCTCGGAACGGCATCTCCTCCAGGCAATGCTTGGCCCACAGGATAAAGCAGCCGACCAGGATTCGGTAGGCGTTGGCGTTTAGTTGGGCAGGGGCTACGTTCAGAGTGGTAAGTGCCCGCCTCAGGTACGGGTGAAAGGGCAAGCGGAGCCCGGCGCGAAAATACTCGGCGGAGAGGGTGATGAAGCCTGCTGGCGGTCGGGACGGCAAATCGTCTCTGCCCGGAGCCCTCAATTCCACGTTATCTGGGATCTGGTATTCCCTCCTAAGTGTCGCCAGGTACGCGGGGGTTACTGCGGACGTATGGAAGTCCACCGAGTGCAAAGGGCGGCCCCCGGCCAGCCGTTCCATCTCCTGATCGGATCGGCGGTAGACGCTAACGTCGTTGATCCGCATCCCTCGGCTGGCGGGCCTGTTACGACCGACCACTTCCTCCCCTGCAGGGGGTGGACTATCTGGGTCCTCGGCCTCTCCCCGACCGGATGTGCTTACTTGGCCCGAGGACCTCTCGCTCGCAGCCTCGGCAACGGGGTTAACCCCGACTGGGGGCTCGGCCTCGGCCGTACCTAGCTCCTGGATGAACCGGCGGTCGGGGCGCGTGGTCGGGCCGACCTGTAAAATCTCCACCAGGTGAGACGGCCCCTCGCCGCGGCGAATTGCAGGAGAGGCAGGTTCGCTCGACGACGACGAGGAGTTTGTATTCGTCCCTGAACTGGAACTACCCTCAGTATCGATGCTCCTAGACAGAGCCTCGTTCTCGGAATCTGACAAATCACTCATACTTAAACGAGACAGAGAGCTTTTTACCTTCTCGGATGTTCTCGGTTCTTCTCTGAAATGAAATGATCGTCACTAGCTCTCGGCAGTCTTCGGCAGCTCTCGGGAACTCAATCACCTTCGCTAAAGATGTGAAATGAAGGACTCCCCCCACTATTTATAGACGTCCCAAGCTTGTGGGCACGAATTTTTAGGCGCCGATTCCGCTTCCCATCAATTGCACGATCCGTTTGGATATCGTAACCCCCGGAGGCGGTTCGCGTTCCAGCCAACCGCGACGTGCCACGTGGGTTCCTAGGCGTCCTTTCACTTTCCCGCCAACCACGCCCTCAGATTCAAGTTTCAATGTTTCAAATTTTGAAATTCAAACTTCGAAATTTGAGTTGCCTGTTCACCTTCCCGCCGACAGTACGACGACGTGGGATTGCTTTGACACGTGGCGCATCTGACACGTGTCGGCTGCCACAGCATTGTATCCGAGAACTACCGATCACTATGTAACTGTCGCAGGAACACTCCGAGCCTTGCCGATCACTCCGAAACTCGCATCCCTGGTCTTAATCAGCCCAGAGATGCTGGGGGGCTTATGTTGATAACCCGATCATATCCGACCACCGGAATGACCCCTCGGCTCGGGTTGCAGACCCGGTCACCTCCGACCACCGGACTGACTCCTCGGCTCAGACCCCTTCAGACCCTTTGGACGTCCTGTCGGCCGAGGAGGGACGATACTATCGAAACCGAGCACTAGAATAGCCCACTTCTCGGAATCCTCGGATCTACTCGGTTAATGTGGCGCCTTGATCTTCTGGCCACTCCCCGAGCGGACACCTAGGGGCAAACCTCGTTCGTATCGACACCCTATCGCCTGCTGATGCCGCCCACCAACTCCTGTCACACGTCGAATCATTCCTTGTGGACAATCACTGACAAACTGTATGCTGTAGCCCTTTTGCCGGTGACGCACATCACATCTTGTTCGCTGCTGACCCAGGCCTAATGCCACACGGCGCCCACCTATTGGGCCGGTGGCTCCAGCAGGCCCACATACCCACCGGGTATCCCAGGAAGCTAATCCGGTCGGGTCGCCCCGAGCACCCGGACCCGCGAGAAGCGACTATAAATAGAGGAAAAACCCACGAACTCAGGTATGACTATTCTACCTTGTCCAAAACTTTGCCTCTCCCCTTGCAAATCAGTATCATTGCTGATTTAAGCATCGGAGTGCCCGCGGCAGACACCACATCGGTGTCCCCATCATTCCGAGGTGCTTCATTTTGCAGGTGATCGACGGCAGAGCGACTGGAAGAAATCCACTGAAATACCCGACCACTTTGGGTGTTGTTGTCGGAATCATTTTCGGCATCAACATAGACTTTATCATTTTTTTATATTTGGTTTAATTAATGTTAAAGACATTCCTCGCTCTATGCTTGATCTTGTGGCTTGAAGAGCGCCAGTTTAGCGCCGGCCCAACCCAAACCCCAACCCCCCCCCCCGCGCCATTTATCTTCTTTTTTTTTTTTTTTTTTTTTTTTTTTTTGGTGTTGGTTGAATGAAAGCCTCCGTTTATCCGTGGGGAAAAAAACACTTTTGCATCTAAATGTCAAATTGGGTTTTATTTTCAAACAAAATTTTTTGTGAAATTTAAAACTACATAAAACGAATACCATATCTATCTGAACGCTGAGATTTGAATGAATCAACGAAGTATGAACACATGAACTCAAACACTTGAGTCTGAAACTTAAAAAAAAAAAAAAAATCCAAGAAAAAAAATTAAAAATAATAGGGGAGAACACCAGCAATGTCACCCACAGCCACCTTATCTCCACACATCACCTTGAACGGCGGTGGCAACAAGAATCCAGCTCACCCACACCTTGAACGACCGTGACAACACGAATCAAGACCGGATCTGACGACCCACGGTCGCGGCAACCATCGGCGGAACAATCACGGGCTCGCTAGCCTCCGAATCTCACGGCGGCCGGTACACAGCAGGCTCTCCTCCACCCAAACACCGGCGACCTCCTCTGCCACCTCTGAAGACTCCTCGCTTGCCTCGCCGGAACGGTGGGATTCGGAAGGAGCCTGGTTTTATTATTATTATTATTATTTTTTATTTGCAATTGTTCGTATTATTAGGTGTGGTAGGGTGCACAAAAAATTTTGTTTGCACACAACATCTAACCGTGAATCGAATCCAACAGTTCAAACTTTTTACCACATCCATAAGACAAAGTAGTTTACCTCGTGGTAAAACTGCCAAAAAAAATATATTGCAGTTTTGTTAACCAATGTTAAAAAAAAATAAAAAATAAAAAAATTAATTCTTTATTGAAGTTTCGAAGACAAGCATTTGACGTAATGTTGACAAAATTTCCTCTACAGAAAAATAGGGAAATGGCCATAATTTGAACATCTTTTTATAACTTTGCCAACCTTAACATTAAAAGTGATAATTTTGACATTTCACATCTTTCTTATTTATTTTTCCTAAAAATTTCCGATTTTACTATGAGCTGTCCGTGTCTCTCTCTCTTTTTCACCTCATTTTCTGGTCGATCTCGGCATCTCAATTTCTCACCTGGTGAACTCCATCATTGCAATGTCGGAGCTTGAGGAAAGTGATGCGTCACTAGATCTCAGCGGATCTCCACAGATCCGGTCTCGGATCCCGTCGCTTCATTCGAATCCCGTCACGATCTATAGAGTAGTGGCCTTGGTGATCGACAAGCAATGCCTCTTTCTTTCTCTCAGCATATTTGTCTTGTCTTCGTCCTCGACATCGGAGATCGGACCAAATGTCACGACAAACTTCGGCCTCTCCAGTAGTTGTTTTAGTCATTTTCATGTATAGCTTTTTATTCGTGTATTGAATATGCATTGACATTTCATATTTAGTCTTTTTTTTTTTTTTTTTTTTTCTTGTATGTGCAATCTTTGAATTGGTGTGAAGAATCCGATAAGCAGTCACTAACTAATTTTTTTTACTGCCAAATTCCAAGCTCTGATTTTCGGTTTATTCTTTTGCTTCATTGTATGTTGGTATGCTGATTGATAATTACTAGATAATCTAGTAATTTCATAGAAGATGTTTCATATCAAAGTAAAATTCAATATATATATATATTTAAAGTCTTGTGGAAAATAATTTTTTTGTTTGCTTTTATTTTCTGATGACAATAGGTTTATTATAAACTTTCCATATGATTTCTGATATATATTGCCATTTAGCTTATATTTAAAATTAGTAGGATATTGATCAATTTTTGCTGAAATAACTTATTTATATGCACAATGGCGTCTTATATGATTTGACTTTGAATTATATCTTGTCATATTTACTTGTGTGACTTTAGAGAACCTGATCTCTCTGGTGCATTATTCACAAGAAATTTTTTATTATCTTAAGAAATGCTTGAGCAACATTTCAGAATGGCACATATTAGCTTAATATGTTATAATTTATTTTCTCTTGCTTTTTTTTTTTTTTTTTTTAAAGTAAAACTTGCTTGCAATTAATAGGCTAAATCAGCCAAAACTATAGGAGCTACAAATCTTGGAACTTTATCCCAACTTTAAACCTCATTTTCCAGAATAAACACAAAAGCAGGAAGAAAATGAGTCACTCTATTAGTTTCATGGCATATAGCAGAGCAAGACCACTGGGATGAAACAGATAACAACTCAAGAATATCATTGATCACAACTCCTTCTTTTGCAAATGTATCACCACAATTAACTGCTAGGATAACTCATGTTGCATCAACCTTAGCAATATAGATACAAATCCCACAATCCTTGGCAACTAGGAGACCCTCTCTGAGAGCAAGACACTCAACCAAAAATGGAGAAAATGAGCCCTATATTTTCTTTGCTTAACAATCCAATATAGTCCCATCTGAGTCACGGATAATGGCCCTCGTGCTTACAAAACCCAATCCAAATCGAACCGAAGCGTCGATGTTAACTTTCATCTTTCCTTCAGGAGGTCGAATCCACTGTTTGTTTCTTTTATGCGGTACAACAACTGAGTCATATTCAGCCACACAATAAGCTTGATAGTCACCAAGAAAGCGGTCAACCTTCTCCAAAGTAGTTAATGTATATTAAGTTTACTAGTAAATATCCATATTTACTTGTAAATACTTATATTTATTCTACTTGCATAATATTTGTAAATTTTTTAATAATAATATTTGTAAAATTTTAAATAGGTAATATGTACAAATATTTATTAATAAATATTAGTATTTACTAATAAATCTAATATTTACTTTGCTGTAAATCCAATACTTATCTAATATTATAATCAAAAATAGTAAACATGCTATTTACTGGTAAATAATGATATTTACTTGATTTGAAAAAAAATAACTTCAATATTTATTTCATAAATACATTTTATTTCAATTAGTAATTTCGTAAATCCATTTTATTTTAATTAGTAAATCCAAATACTTACTAGTTAAAACATATTAATTTCAATTAGTACTCCCGTACTGTCGTGTTCATGGGATTATTAAATTCTGCAGTATTGCGTTCACCAAAATCTAGCACCAAGACAAAATTTAGATATCAATAAAAAAAAAAATAAAAAAAAAGAAAGATGGTGGTTTAAATTTTTCTACCGAGAGGGAGAGAGAGAGCACTGCTTTCTTTGCTTAATTATTCTAGAAGGTTTGAGATTCCGTTAGAGGGGATGTCAGTGTAGCACTCCTTATTACAATTTCAATTTTAAAGATGGACCACAAACATTTACCCGATGTAATTGATTTGTGTATTATGTGTATTTTTTGCATACGTATTATTTATATATAGAGAGCTTTTGGTACATAGGATTAAGGGGTATTATGGACTGGATTGGGATAAGGAATTTTAATCCCATATTTGATTCAAAATTTTTAAAGGATTGGATTGGATGAAAGTTATCCGGCACATATTTGATTAATATGTAGTTTATGTCGACAACCTTTACCTGGCTTTTTTTGCCTTCTTAAATTTTCCTTTCAATTTTCCCACCTCACAAACACCTTTTTAGCTTTCTAAAATTGAAAGAAATCCTTTAAGCCCCCTTCAAGATGTTCCCCTTAAGGAAGTTCTAGTTTCATTCTCCAGCGGAAAGTCCGATCATCAAGGTAGTTTTTCCGACCGAAACTCTTGTTGTTATTCTTTAATTTAATAATTTTCATGGGTTAGTATTTTAGTAGAAATGCTGTTAAAACTAGAATTGGTAGTTTAAAAATATAGAGGTTATGATTGTTGTTATGAATGTGTTTATGTTATATCAAGGGCAATGAGAAAATTTTAGAAACCAAACTCAAATCGAAGAATTTGAACTATGATCCATTCATTGAGAGTATGGAATTTAAATAAGTTTCTATAAGATTGGAACTATTAAGAAAATTTAAAAAAACTATGGAATACGAACTATGGTGTATATGTATGAATTTGAAAATTTTTTGGAAGTGAAATTTTGGTGATTCAGCAAAAGATGTTAAAAATTATCGAGTTTTGAATTTTTGCAAAAACAAAATCTTTATGGGCAAAATTAGACTTGACCATAAAAAAAAAATAAAAAAAAATAAAAAAATTAGATAGCATGTAGACGAACATTTTCCGTGAACAAAGTTTTATTATATTCTCAACGGTTTAAAAGATATGAATTTTCAAAGTTTATACAAAGCAAGGGATTTTTGAGGGGAGTAACCAGGCCACTGCAGCCTAGGGCCATCCCCTAGGCGCTATAGCGCCCAAAAGAGGTGCTGCAACGCCTGCCTGGGCTGCATCAGTGGCCAAGTAGTGCAGCGGCGCTGCCAGGCGACAGCCATGGGCACTGCAGTGCCAGTGACCAGGGTTGCATCACCTGGTCAGAGGGGGAAAAAAAAAAAAAAAACAGAGAGAGAGAGAGAGGGAAATTTTAAAAATAAAAATTATGGGGTTTTTTCTTAGGAAGGATGCCTTATTTTAAAAGATAAACTTTTTACAAAGTATTAAAATAAGGTTGGATTTTATAAAGTACAAATCTCACTAATAGTATGAAAATAGTAATATTATTTTCAAACTAAGTAATATGCATATGATATGCAAGGCATGTTTTGGCTATGTTTATATATTAGTATGTATGTCACGTGATTGCCATGTTTCAAGTATGTACCTGATTTGTTATGATAATTCACGACCACATATATGCCACATGCATATTTATGCCATGGTTCACAAATATGCCACATTTACATACTTGCCACACTTTTTATTAGCATGCCATGTGAAATGTCATATTTTTATATTTATGCCATGATTTTAAATTTATGTCATGGATTAGTATGTCATGCCGTTGCATCATGACTAATAAGTTCATAATTAAGGAACTTAAGTATTAGGCCTATTTTTTTGAATAAGACTCTAAGTTAGATATGATATTAGGCATACTCAAATTTAGTTAAGTTAAAGCTAAGATTAATTAAAGATAATTAAGGTGTCATACCAACCTCCCTTCAGATAGAGGAGGATCATGAATGTCAGTGATAATTTCCAGAAGTATTAGGGACCTTGTAAACCCTAACTTTCTGAGAAAAGTGCACATCCGGTACGTACACATAAGGGTCCACAGATAAGCAAGATAATAACTTCATTATGGAAAATAAGACATTCATAATTAAATATAATTAGATCTTGCCTTAATTCCATAAATAAGCATAAACGGATCATATGCATCCATATATACTATGCGAAATCTATGTTTTTATTTGTTGAGTGAAACCTTATTTGTTATATTCATGTTGTAGATAAAGTCACCTGCAACATAGTATTTTTGCGGATGAAGATGTGGAGCAAATGAATGTATTGCAAGATACCACTACGCAAGTCTTTCTGAAAGACATTTTGGATTATTAAATTAATTATTTATATATAAAGTTAATTATGCAAGACTCTTTAAAAATATATGTGTATATGTTTGAAATAATTACGCAAGATAAAAATTTTGTGTTATAAAAAAAATTATTATAAAATTTTTAGTACCCAAGTCTAAGTATTATAAGTAATCAAGGATGGAGTTTAAGTTAAGTAATTAAGAGTTAAGTAACGGCTCATTACAAAGAGAAGCATTATCAATTGATTTTAGAAAATAACCATTTGTTATTTTTGAGATTTAATTAATCAGTGATTGACAGTGATGGTGCTTGACTAATGATCAATCAGTGATTTACATTATGATTAATCAATGATTGACCGTAAGTCAATCACTGATTGACTATCATGCGGTTAAAAAGGCTATTTAACTATAAATCCCTAACTATTATTAGTGTATTTGAATTAAACATTCACTTGATATTGTATTCCTATACAATAGAATATGCATTTAATTCACCATATATTAAGTTTCAATACAATTTTAATTAAACACACCAATACTATTTACTTATTCTCTTTTTCTATTCACTTTTACCAATCACATATTTTAATATTGATGTTCGTGTTGTTTGTAAATTAATAGTTGATATCTTTATCAAAAGAAAAAGACCCATGGGAAAAAGACCAGTGTTGAAGCTCTCTAACCTGAATTGAAAAAAATAAGAGAAACGTAAGGTTTTTAGCTTGACAATCAGAATATATATATATATATATGTATGCAAGTTATATATATATATATATATATATGCATTAAATAAATGAAAAGAAGGACATACAGTAGTAAGTACTATTGCATCAGTGATATATATCCATGCTAATTAAAATATATATTAACCTGTACTCTAGAATTCAGGTCAGTTGGACCACAATATTTTTTACAATTAGAATATACATTTACAAGTTAATGTATATTTTTAATAGTATGTTCGAATCACAATGGAATATGCATTTAATTCACCACATATTAAATTTCAATACAATTTTATTTAAACACACCAAATAATTTTACTATTTATTTATTCTCCTTTTCTATTCACTTTTACCAATCACATAATTTAATGGGTTTTGCTAAATGCGCTGCTGAATTAAGGGTTTGGAGCAGGTTTGGCAGCCTTCCCGGAAGACTCAGGAAAGTGCAGGAGCAGCTAGAGAAATTGTACCAGAGTGCCTCTACTAGCGAAGATTAGGAATTAATCAGAAGCTTGGAGAAAGAAATGGACCAGCTATTGGTGTTCGAGGAACATTATTGGCGCCAGTGGGTGCGGGCTGATTGGATAAAGGCGGGGGACGAAAATACAAAGTTCATCTATAGTAAGGCATCACAGAGGCATGTTAAGAAAGAGATTGATGGATTAGAAGATGCTAGTGGCTCTTGGAAGACAGATGATAATGGCGTTGGAGACATTGTGGAAGACTTTTTGTGAGATTTTTACCTCTTCTGACCCTGTGCAGGATGATATTTCTCAGGTGTTGATCCTTGTGTCTCACAAGATATGAACGATTATTTGGATGAGCCTATCACTGATGATGAGGTCAAACGAGCTCTTTTTGATATGGGAGGGCACAAAGCTCCCGGGCCTGATGGCTTCCATGCGGCTTTCTTTCAGCGCAATTGGGATGTGGTAGGGCTTGCAGTTTCTAAAGCCTGTCTTGGAGTTCTGAATAATGGGGCTGATGTGGCGGCATGGAATTAAACGTATGTATGTCGTAACCCTTAGATTAAAGCTCATAAGAAGGTTAGTGAGTTTAGGCCTATTAGTTTGTGAATGTGATTCATAAAATTGTCACAAAAACACATGCCAATAGACTTAAAAAGGTACTTAATGAGGTGATTTCGCCTTCCCAAAGTGTTTTTGTTCCGGGTCGACTCATTACAGATAATGTGATAGTAGCTTTCGAGCTATTTGCATTGTTTGTGTAGAAAGGGAAACGGAAGGGGAGGTTGGCTTGCGCTAATACTTGATATAAGCAAATCCTATGATGGAGTTGAGTGGGAGTTTTTAACGGGTATGATAAGGAAGATGGGATCTGGGAATAGATGGATATCACTAGTAATGCAGTGTATTTCCACTCCTAAGTTTGCTTTTCTCTTCAACGGCGAACCAGTGGGGAAGGTGCGCTCTCAGCAAGGTCTGCGACAAGTATGTCCTTTGTCTCCCTATTTATTTCCGATTAGTGCTGAATGTTTATCTGCCTTAATCAAGAAGGCTGATAGGGATGGTTGTAATTTGGTCACAAAAGAATGGTTTGGTTGCCTACGATAACATGATCACGAATATTTGGCAACCAAATAGTCGACTTTTGGTAACTAAAATTTTAGTAGTAGGAAGACACGTTTTTTGGCAACCACAATTTGGTTGCAAAAAAAACTTTCTGCAAAGAAGCTATTGCGACCACCTAGTGACCAAAATTTTGGTTGCACAGAAGAAGAAGAAGAAGAAGAAAAAAAAAAAAAAAAAAAAAAAAAAAAAGAAAAAACTTTCTACGACTAAAATAAATAAAATTGTCACTAATTTTTTGGTTAGAAAAAAAAAAAACCATTTTTGATAAGTCATTCAATGACAACAGTAAGTCGTTAAAAATATATTTGTAGGTTTTCAAAAAAAAAAAAAAAAGAATTTTGTGACAATAAGTTGTCGAAATAAGTACGTTGTCGTTAAAATTTGTACTTTCAATGACGTCTACAATGCCGTTGTATTCATTTAGCGACAAAATGCCATTATCGTCTAAAAGTAATCAACGATGCAAATTGTACTTAATCAACGATAATTACTTATCGTAGAATAACACTTTTAATGACAATGTAAGAAAGTCGTCGTTGAAATAATTAATGACACGCATGTACAGCGACAATTGTGGACAACATGATTTTTTGTCGTTAATAACTTTTAACGACGACTTTCTAATTTTTAACGACCACTTTTGTCGCCGTTAAAAATCGATTTTCTTGTAGTGATAATCACCTTATGCACAGTGTACTCATTAAATGTCTCACTACATTCATGCTTCAGATAAGACTGTTCAATTCTCAAGGTAATGACATGCATTAGCGATATTCAATTAAAAATTCCATACTTTAATTGATTACTTATCGTGGACTGTTTTAATTATCATACTTAAATATTATCCTCCAGTATATAACTCTTATATACACTATTTAAGATCACATAGATAATTATGAAATTTTAATGATATTTATTAAGTATCAAGCATACATATATATAGAACAATAATAAAATAAAACATTTATTTATATAAATTGCAACAAAGTTGTAGTGTCATATGCTTTATGGATACCAATCCGAACAGTTGAAGCGAGGAACTCCAATAGGAATATGAATAATTATCCACCAAACAACGAAAATGAATAATACTCAAAATCCAATAGAAAAATTAAAGAGAATATGATATTTTAGGAAATCAAAATTCAAGAACCAACATAAGATAAAGATGTATTATGCATAATACATGGGCTATTAATGAAAAATTAAGAGAAAATTACTTAAATAATCACATTTTGTTCATCTATTGATCAATTTAATATAAATTTCTCATTTTTTTTTATCAATATGACACAAAAATCAGTAAGTAGTTGAACTTTGTATTATATCAATCTAGTGTTAATTTTTTATACTACGCCGATACAACAGTCTTTAAATTTGTGTCGTCAAGTGCTTTTTCTAAAAAGTAATCTAAATAAAAAGAGTAAATTGGTAAAATAACTTATTAACTTCCTTTTATTGTAAAATGATTTTTCAAAAAAAAAAAAAAAAAAAAAAAAAAGCAAAATGATGTACGATCATAGTTATTCCTAAGTTAAAATGAATGATTAATTTCACGAATGTCCCTTGGATTATAGACCCTATATCACTTTATCCTCTAAATTATCAAAATCATTCGTTGTGTCCCTTAAATTACATAAAATTGTTCACTTTGTCCCTTCTGTTTATCAATTTAACAATTTGATGACATGGTATGTGATTTAATATTAGTGAAAGATATTTTAAAATAAAACCGTAATTACTAAAATTTATTAATTAATACAAAAAAAAAATAATCTCTCTCAGATATCACCATCTTCGTTTTTCTCTCTTCCCTCCTCCATTAACCCCCATTACCGTCGCGCACTACAGTACCGTGGCTCACCATGACTCACCATGAACTAAGCCCATAGTTAACAACATGCCATGGGACTACTTGAAAACCCAGAGCCCACGACAAAAATGGGTTTGAGTTGAAGATTTTAAATTGGGAAATTTGGTATGATGTTCAATGGAATTTTTTTTATCTTTTGGTATTCAATTTTCAAAGATTGAGGAATTGGCAATTGGTGTCTGCAATTTGCCAAAGGAAAAGGATGAGAGAAATATAAATTTATTCAATTTTTATGATGTAATATTAATTATTATCATTATCTTTTAACATTAGGTTTTCTTTTAATAATAATATCAATTAACCTTTAAACACTTATCAAATCAACAATTCTTTTAAATTGATAATAATTTTGTATATATCAAAAGGTATAGTGAATGATTTTGAAAATTTAAAAGATAAAGTGAAATAAAATACATAATCCAGAGCATTCCTATAAGTAATCTTAAAATAAAATAAAATTATTTTGTTACTACGAGTGATTTAGTAAAATAGACTAATGAGTTTTTAAAATTTGCAAAATAACCTTTAAAAAAGTTTTATTAGCAAAATAACTTTTGTTTGAAAAAAATAATTCAAAAACTAAATAATAAGAGAGTGATTTAGTAAAGTAGACTAATGATAAGATTAAAAAAAAACAAAAAACATAAAAGCAAACCAGAACTGGAAAAGTTACACGAATACAAACACTGAACTTCTTCTTCTTCTTTCTTCTGCTTCTCCTTCTTCGTGGAGCCGAGAGCCTTCGTCTCCTTCGTTCGTCTGCGTCTCTCTTTCATTCGTCATTCTTCTTCATTTTCGAGCAAATTTCTACTCTTTCTATTCGTTCTCCTGAACTCCTTCTTCTTCGTCGAGCCCGAGTACGGTTTCCCCTCTGTCCAACATTCGTTCGTCTGCGTCTTTTGTCGTTAGAATCAGCGAGCCAGGAGCTGCTTCTTCTTCATCTTCGAGCAAATTTTTCCGACTTTTCATGTTCTTCTTCTTCATCCAAATCTCACCGCCTCTTCATCCAAATCAGCTTTCGTTTTCCTTCTTCTTCTTCCTCGTTCCGTCCCCCAAAGATCCCCTGTAGTTCGCAAACTTCGTCCAATCGCCGCCGCCCCTAAGTCAGCCTCCGGCCCCAGCTCCGGCTTCCGTTTCCACTCAGTCTTAAGCCCAGTTGCAGGTTTGTTTCAATTTTCATCCTAAATTTCAGTTTGCATTCACGTGGTTCCGTCTCACCGTATGGGAACATTAATGAATATTGGTGGTGGCAAATAATACCCTTTCATATTAGTTTTCTTTGTTATTTTGATTCATCTGTTTGATATTTGTGTTTGGAAATTGGAGTCGAACAAATTCGTTGTTAATCCTAATCCCCAAATATTATTATTTAATAACAAAGTGTGATTGTGAATTCTCTATTGATAAATTGAAAAATTGTTTGGGTGATAATGATTTCGTGTTCAGATTAAAAAGTACAAAGTTTTGAAACCACTATCATCCCGATTCATCTTATAATATTTGATCCCTCTGCACTTGTTCTTAGTTTGCTAAGCTTTTAGAGGAAAATTTGTTCTCTGTGTTTGTTCTCTTAGTTTGCTAAGCTTTTAGAGAAAAATTTGATCCCTCTGTATGATTCATCTTAGTTGATTTCTTCTAAGAGAGGACTTGATATGGAAGAAATTGGTGATCAGATAGTGAACGAGTTATAATGGCGATCATTCATCCAAGATGTCGAGAAAGTTAAATTTGATGACATCAACTATTTCAAGATGCATGATTTAGTTTATGATCTAGCTCAATCCATTATAGAGGATGAATGTCGCATTGTGAATGTAGGTGACAATGCCCGCCCTATTAACTTGTCAAAAAGAGTTCATCATTTGACATGTTGTACAAGTGTCGACATACCAAGTGCTCAGTCCTTACGGACTTTCCTGGTATTACATAATGGCAAAATTGAGAAAACATATGACTTGAAGTTTTCCTCTTTACGAGCTTTTGATGCTCGTTTTTTTAATACATCGACACCTGTCCTAGCTTTGATTGGTAATTTAAAGCACTTACGATACTTGAATCCATCCTTAAACTTGAGTGCTCTAACATGATTATCTGAAATTAATGTTCTTTTTGGGAGTTATTTGGAACTTGGAATTTGAGTAAGTTGGGAATTTGGTGAATTTGATATCGTCGGCGTTGTAGGTTTCATAAAGTTTAATGTTTGTTTGGTTACAAACTAAGCGAGGAAACTTCAAAATTTTCTGTCAATATTTTTTCTTTTAATTACAGAGACGGAATTAACGTAAAATGTCGGAGTCGTGCCTTCTAGCGTCGCCAGCTTTGATGATGCCGTCGGCATCGTCATCGCAGCCAACCACATCACCGCTATCGTCCTCACCTCCGGGGTTCGATAGGAATGTTAGAGAGGTAATATGGGCGTTGTAATTGTATGTAAATTTTTTGTAGTTAATGTCTCTTGTAATATTTATGTTTTTCTAAAAAGTATGATGATATTCGTATGTTGTACGTTATGAGGTGAATGCCGAGGTGATGAAATAATAAGGCACTTGTTTTATTTACAATTATCATGCAATGGTTCCATTTTGTTTTTTTTTTTTTTTTAAATATTTGTAAACGACATATATTTGTATGTTTTAGGAAACAAATCATATTACAGAAAGTTCGAGTAATGAGGAAGTTGATGAAGAAGATCAGGATATTTCTAGGATGGTCCTCACATCAGAGCTGAAAGAATTGCCTCCACTTATCCTGTCAGAATACTTCAGTGCCAAAGTTACAGTCAGATCGAAAATGGCAATCCTTAAAGAAATTCAGATTTGGCTAACTGAGGAAGATAAGATCGTTTTTCGAAGTTACCCTCAACTAGGTCCTTTGATAGACTTGCCCATAGGAGGGGAATTTTCCGGTGCGTTGGCTCATAATTTACTGTTGAGAAAGACAGTATGTGAGAAAGACCATGAAGTGTGGTTCTTAATTGAGGGAAAACCATTGAGGTTCTCTCTCAATGAGTTCGTCTTGATTTCAGGTTTATACATGGGTGGTGGACCTTCTGAGGATGAAATCAAAGCTCAAGAAGAACACAACGAGTTGACAAACAAATACTGGCCAACAAAGAAAAGTGTTTTATTAGTGGATGTTGCTAAAAAACTAAAAGAGTTGAGCGTTACAAATGATAGGACCAACGATAAACTTAAGTTAGCCTTTCTGTACATGGTGGCAGGGTTCTTGACGTCTTCTGACAGCAAAAAAGTGGTTAATCCTTCTTGGCTCAAATATGCCAACGATCTAAACTTCTTCACTCAATATCCATGGGGGAATGTTTGTTACAATCAGATACTGGATTACATAAAAACTGATCTGGTGGCAAAGTTTAACAAATCTTCATCAGCGTACAACTTCTATGGTTGCCCATGGATATTTCAAGTAAGCTTTTATTTAATACTTTTCTTAGTTAAATATATTTTATAAATTGATTTGTATTATAACCATCATTTAATTTGTGATACAGATATGGGCTTTTGAGGCTATGCCGAAGTTAGGCGAGATGATGGCTAAGAAATTAGCTTTGAATGAGAAGAACAAAAATGGGCCACGGTGGCTTCGTTGGCAGAATGTTCAGAAACCTATTGTTGTCTCATTTGATCGTTGCTTGGAGGCCATGAGATCTGCTGAGGTATTAACCAACTCGTTACAGGTTAAATTTTATGATATTTGTTTAGATCTATTAGTCAAGTTAATCAAAACTTTTTCTATTGTGTTTATTCAGTTTGCAGTCCGTCCTACTTTGAATCCGTCATCCAAGGAGAGCCAACGAGAATATTATTTGCGAATGGAGAGGCGTGAGGACTGCAGTGATGATGTCATTGATGGCCTGACGAAGTTATTAGAGGGAGATGTCATCCTGTGTAGTGCTGCTGATTCTGATGAGATAAATGCTGAAATTAGATCAAGTCACGTCTCTCGTGATCTTGCTATGCACTCGAGGTTTGTCCCCGCCAGTTCGGCCCATGGCAGATGATTAGATCCTCTACCCCCCGTGGTCTGCCACCAACAACACCCGATGCCCACAAGCCCCACCTCTCTTGAACCGGCTACAGCCTCGAGGTCCTTCCCAGCCATACCGACTTATGAGCATATTCGAGCCTCTACCCCCAGGGACTGGCAAACGCATGGCCTGTTGCCTACATTCTCTACCCATTTTGGCCCCCAGACGCACGGCGCGATGCCGACATCCACAACTCCTATTTTAGAGTCATTGATGCATTATATTGATCGTCGTATAGGCGAGCACGAAACGTATATGAAATCAATGTTGGCCAATCACGAGGTGACAATGATGCAGAAGATGGAGGAAAATAGCAAGGCAATTATGAAAAAAATAGAGTCTGTTGTGGCCATGAATAAAGAGGCATGTAGTGGCGGGGTCAATGTTGAGTTCGAGCGGGAGTTATCACGAGGTGTAGGAACTAGATACAGTGGGGGTGATAATTTCGAATGCCAACAACATCCTTTACAAGATGAACAAATAAGAGATAGTGCCGAATATACCCATGACAGGGTAGTTGATATGCAAGCCGATGCCAATGTTGAAAATGTAAAAAACCACGAGGGCCGGCCGGAGAGGCAGCGGAAAAGAGCGGCAGTCTTACTATCACCTTATGTCTTTCAGTTGCCAAAAAAGATTCAGCCCTCGAGGTATGATGCTCAAAAAAAGTTGCAAGATGCTTCAAAGCCTACAAAAACACTTTGATCACTAACCATGTATTATCAATACTTTGATTTGCAATATAGTTATATATTCATATGTAAATACAATATTGGCTTCGTGTTTTGGTCTTTAACGCTTTAATGTTAAAGTGTTGTTTTTTTTTTATTTTTTAAGCGAACACCAAAATTATCATATCAAAGTCTCAAAATGTTCGGTTGTTCCTTGTAAATATTGCTTTTTTTCCCTTTTTTTTTTTCCGTTAAACGATAAGCAAAATAAAGATCCAGCAATGACTTTTCTCAAATTTCTTACCGTTAAATGAAAAAAAATAAAAAAAGTCCCCAACGACAAAAGGGGAGTATGACAAGCCCCCAAACCTTCGGAACGACCAGGAACGACCACGGAACGACCATCGAAAAGTGCGGAACGACCACTATCTATGACTTGGAAATGTTGACTTTTCTCAAATTTCTTACCGTTAAATGAAAAAAATTAAAAAAAGTCCCCAACGACAAAAGGGAAGTATGACAAGCCCCCAAACCTTCGGAACGACCAGGAACGACCACGGAACGACCATCGAAAAGTGCGGAACGACCACTATCTATGACTTGGAAATGTTGACTTTTCTCAAATTTCTTACCGTTAAATGAAAAAAATTAAAAAAAGTCCCCAACGTCAAAAGGGAAGTATGACAAGCCCCCAAACCTTCGGAACGACCAGGAACGACCACGGAACGACCATCGAAAAGTGCGGAACGACCACTATCTATGAATTGGAAATGTTGACAAAACTTGGAAATGACTAAAAATGACATTTCCAAGTCATTCTTAGTGGTCGTTCCGCACCTGTCGATGGTCGTTCCTGGTCGTTCCGAAATTTTGGAGGCTTGTCGTACTTCCCTTTTGTCGTTGGGTACTTTTTTAATTTTTTTCATTTAACGGTAAGAAATTTGAGAAAAGTCAACATTTCCAAGTCATAGATAGTGGTCGTTCCGCACTTTTCGATGGTCGTTCCGTGGTCGTTCCGAAGGTTTGGGGGCTTGTCATACTTCCCTTTTGTCGTTGGGGACTTTTTTTAATTTTTTCATTTAACGGTAAGAAATTTGAGAAAAGTCAACATTTCCAAGTCATAGATAATGGTCGTTCCGCACTTTTCGATGGTCGTTCCTGGTCGTTCCGAAGGTTTCGAGGCTTGTCATACTTCCCTTTTGTCGTTGGGGACTTTTTTTAATTTTTTTCATTTAACGGTAAGAAATTTGAGAAAAGTCAACATTTCCAAGTAATTCTTAGTGGTCGTTCCGCACTTTTCGATGGTCGTTCCGTGGTCGTTCCTGGTCGTTCCGAAGGTTTGGGGGCTTGTCATACTCCCCTTTTGTCGTTGGGGACTTTTTTTATTTTTTTTCATTTAACGGTAAAAAATTTGAGAAAAGTCAACATTTTCAAGTAATTCTTAGTGGTCGTTCCGCACTTTTCGATGGTCGTTCCGTGGTCGTTCCTGGTCGTTCCGAAGGTTTGCGGGCTTGTCATACTCCCCTTTTGTCGTTGGGGACTTTTTTTATTTTTTTTTCATTTAACGGTAAAAAATTAGAGAAAAGTCAACATTTCCAAGTCATTCTTAGTGGTCGTTCCGCACTTTTCGATGGTCGTTCCGTGGTCGTTCCTGGTCGTTCCGAAGGTTTGGGGGCTTGTCATACTCCCCTTTTGTCGTTGGGGACTTTTTTTTTTATTTTTTTTCATTTAACGGTAAAAAATTAGAGAAAAGTCAACATTTCCAAGTCATTCTTAGTGGTCGTTCCGCACTTTTCGATGTTGTGTGATAAGTGACTTATTGACTTTTTTATTTTTTCCGTTACACGAAAAGCAAATAACTAATAAATGAAATATCAATCATCTAACATTCATTTAAAAAATAAACTAAAGTTAACAAAAAACAAAATTAATAACTTTCTCAATGGTTTTCCCTCAATTAAGAACCACACTTCATGGTCTTTCTGACATACTGTCTTTCTCAACAGCAAATTATGAGCCAACGCACCGGAAAATTCCCCTCCTATGGGCAAGTCTATCAAAGGACCTAGTTGAGGGTAACTTCGAAAAATGGTATTATCTTCCTCAGTTAGCCAAATCTGAATTTCTTTAAGGATTGCCATTTTCGATCTGACTGTAACTTTGGCACTGAAGTATTCTGACAGGATAAGTGGAGGCAATTCTTTCAGCTCTGATGTGAGGACCATCCTAGAAATATCCTGATCTTCTTCATCAACTTCCTCATTACTCGAACTTTCTGTAATATGATTTGTTTCCTAAAACATACAAATATATGTCGTTTACAAATATTTAAAAAAAAAAAACAAAACAAAATGGAACCATTGCATGATAATTGTAAATAAAACAAGTGCCTTATTATTTCATCACCTTGGCATTCACCTCATAACGTACAACATACGAATATCATCATACTTTTTAGAAAAACATAAATATTACAAGAGACATTAACTACAAAAAATTTACATACAATTACAACGCCCATATTACCTCTCTAACATTCCTACCGAACCCCGGAGGTGAGGACGATAGCGGTGATGTGGTTGGCTGCGATGACGATGCCGACGGCATCATCAAAGCTGGCGACGCTAGAAGGCACGACTCCGACATTTTACGTTAATTCTGTCTCTGTAATTAAAAGAAAAAATATTGACAGAAAATTTTGAAGTTTCCTCGCTTAGTTTGTAACCAAACAAACATTAAACTTTATGAAACCTACAACGCCGACGATATCAAATTCACCAAATCCCCAACTTACTCAAATTCCAAGTTCCAAATAACTCCCAAAAAGAACATTTAAATATACCTTATTGATCGTTGACAATTTTAAACCATTACATCATGTTATAATTTATGGTAAGATAACTCATTATCACAGTTAATGAAACTTGACAAAATTCTAACGATTCAAAATGATGTACAGATTAGAATTCTACTTAATCAAATGCCTCTACTAAATCCCAAATTAATTAGACAACAAATACAGAGCTTTAAAATTAAGTTGGGCATTCAAGTGGCTAACTTTTTAGTACAAGTACAAAAGATCAACTAATTTAACGGCCTACAATAAATATTTGGGCCAACATTGAAATTTGCTGTGTAAACTAAAATCCAGCATTACCAGCCTATTTAGCTAAACGAGACAATCATAGTGATATTAATTCAGCTCTGCACAGCCCCATGATTACAACGAGCAACAGAGGCCCAAAAAAAAATAAATAAATAACCTGCAAGCTCTGAAAAAAAAAAAAAACAGCAATTTAGCCCCAAACCAATCACACACACACACACACAAACACATGTATCTATATATACACATATATCTGCAGCATCATTTGCTCTTCCACTCCTACAATCCGAGAGTCTCACTCTCTTTATTGGTCACGAAATAATGGCTGCCAAGAGGAGGCAGCGTGCAGATGCTTGGCATGGCGAGCTCAAGCTCCAACCAAGGCATTGCGGTGGTGGTTGGGGTGGGTATATCAGATACTCTGCATTTTTTGTTACATTTTTATAATGGCATCTATACATATAAGAGAGGGCATATATCAAAGCATATGCCCAGTACTCGTAGGTGGACCACAGTTTAAAAGATTCAAAGGGCACAAAATCCTTTTCAAAAGTAAAGATTAAGATTAACTCAAAGATGGGCATTTCTCACAGCATGTGAAAGATTAACAAAACAAGAGATTCCAAAACTCAGCATATCCAATAACCAGCATTATTTCTCATTTACAAAAAAAACTTCTCGCCGCAAATATAAGAAAACCAATGTGTTCTTCGAACGACGTGTGATGAATGGGTAAACGCAAATGTGCATTGTGAGAGACTAAACCAATACGAATCAAAATTACCTAGGAAGTCGCGGGATCAAAGCCGAAGAGGAACCTCGAACTCGTAATCGAAATGAGTTGTGACGCGTCGCGCGCGAGGAAGGTCGCGTGTCGGGCGGAAGGAGGCTGGGAGAAAGCTTTATCTCTGGTGGTGGGGTTTGGGGTTTGGCAGACCTTCGACGAAAAAGCAGAATTTGTTTGGTTTCTTTGGACGAAGAAGCCGAAGAATACGAACGAGGAAGCTGCTGCCAGGATTTTGGGAAGATGAAGAAGAAGAACGGGGAAGCAGGGGAAGCTGCCAGGATTTTGGGAATATGAAGAAGAAGAACGGGGAGAAGCAGGGGAAGCTGCTGCTGCCAGGGAGGAAGTCCGGAAGTAGAAATTTGGTGAACTTCGGAGAAAAAAAGGGAAAGTTTCGCAGGAGAGGAAGAAGAGGAAGAAGAAGTTCGGAGAAGGAGAGGAAGAAAAAGGGACGAGAGCTCTCGAAGGAAGGAAGGACAAGGAAAGCAAGAGGGGGAAGGGGAAGTTAATTATTTTAGTTTACTAAATCACTCTTTTAATTACACATTCAGCATTTTCTGAATTAAAAAATGTAAAATAAAATGGAAAGTCATTTTGCTAATTTAAGTTTGTTGTTAAGTCATTTTCACAAATTTCTCTGTTACTTTTAATTTTTGAGGCTATCATTTCGACAAATTTCCCAAATAAAAACGAAACAAAACAAAGATGAAGAAGAAGAACAGAAGAAGAGAGGAACGGAGCTTAACCCAAACAGAGAGCACCAAACACGGAAACAAACAACATGCTGGGAAAGTAAAAAAACGAACGGTTAAGAAGAATGCTTAAACCTTAAAAATGGCGAACCCTAGAAGGAGCTCATATTCACTCAACATCAACACCAACATCAACCAGAGCTCAGGCTCAGCATCTTCAGAGAACCCACTCTCCCTGTTTCACTACCAGAGCAGCAGCAGCAGCAGCAGAGTTACTCTTTGCTACCTCTCTCTCCTTCACTTCCTCAAGAAGCCCCACGCCTTCCCTTTTCTCCTCTCGGTCTTCCTTCTCCTCACATGGCTTTTTCTCAGAATCCAACGCTCTCCACATTTCTCCGCCGATTCCTCTCGGCTCCGACACAGCCACCGGCAACGGAGCCAGTTCGATGATTCCCAGGCCAATCCACGGCGATTCACTTCTGCGTTTCCTTCCCTGATTGCCAATGACAAAAGGGGTGGTTGCTCAACCCCGTTTCTCGTGCCCTTGATTCTGGCCTTCTGGGTATGACGAATCCTTTTTTTTTTTTTTTTTTTATCCCTTTCTTTTTATATTTTTTATGCTTATTTCTTGAGTTATTTTTTGTTGTTAGAATGACGTTGGATCCTAGGGAAAGATGACTTTTTCTTTTTCTTTTTTTTTTTTTTTTTTTTTTTTGGTGGTTTTATACATATATGTGTGTGTGTGTGACTGGTCCTATTAAAATAGATTGTGAAACCTTGATTTTCTGATCTGAATATACTTGTCTAGAAATGGGTGACCATTTATTTTCTATTGGAGCGCATGTTGTCCTTTTGTTCATTGCAAATGTTTTTATTGTTTTCTGTTTTCATGGTTTTTTCTCTCATCTTATTCGAGATAGATGATCTGCGGACTCCAAATCTAGCTGAAGTGAGTTTCTTTATTAGTTTTAGAATAGAACATTTTGTGTCAAGTTGACTGAAATTCAACTATTTTTATATTAGATATGGTTCTGGACAGCTAAATTTACTTGCTGAGAAGTGAGAGTTCATGCGGTTTTAATCTCTGGAGTGGAGTTATCATTGTGGTCTAATTTTTCTGATATTGTTTTTCTTGAGGTAAATAACAGAACTGATTTTTTCCCTTTCGCAGGTGTAGCTGAAACTTGTGTTTCTGTTCATTTTAGAGAAATCCGACCTCGTGGCATACTGGGAAATCATAGACACTACTCCTGTAACGAGACATTTGTCATATGGGGAGCCAAAACACTATTTAGGGTAAGCGTCCCTCCTTTTTGAGTTAAAAAATGCAATAGCTTCTGTCTTATGTTCATCATGTTGAAAACAACGAAATTGATACTCGCACTTACACAATTCTTATTGATGATGTGTGCGAGTAAGAGAACACCTACTTGTATTCTGTATTCCATGACATTTTTGTGAGAAAAGAAGCTTTAATGCTGGTCATTTACTTGTGTTCTGTGTACGAGGACTCAAAAGTTCTTCTGCTTCAGCTTTCAATATTATGTACACCGAAGTAACTGTTAAAGATTGCCATCAAAATATGTGTTTTCTTTTAATCCAGGCAACTATTCACCATATATTTTTTTTTACCGAGTATGTCTCGTTTAGCCTGTTATCATATATATAGATATCATGTCATATTTCTGATTTGCATGGGATGAATTGCTCAAACTAGAAGTGCTGCATTATAATGCTTGCATGATTTTGTTTACATGGCATGAGGAAGATGAAAAATTTAGCGAGTGAAAAAATAAAAATAAAAAAGTGTACTGTTGGTTTTTATTTTTTTTCATTTTCATGCATTTGTAACCTTTGGTCATTTTTCTATCTTACGTTCTTTGGCACTCGGAATTGTCTGCAGCTGGAAAACAGTCAGGTAGAGAGGTTACGCAGAAGTGATAATTGGCGCAGATGAGGTTGCTGTTGCAGCAAGTCCGAGTGGAACCGCTCATGCTATAGTAAACATGGATCCTGTTCGGAGTAAACTCCTATTAGGATGGCAAGACAGCCTTGTAAACAAAAAAAACTCAACTGATTTTAAAGTTTGGAAAGATCTTCGAAGTTTTTTACCCCCCGCTCTGCAGGCAAGTACTCCAATCCAGTGACTTGGAGTCTAGCCCTCTGGAATGCCTATATGTTCTGTTAATAACCTCTTTTTGGTCCCCAATTTTATAGAAGGTAGAACATAATTTCATTTCTTTAACCATCCGATTGCAACACTTTTTAACTGTTTCTAATAGTTTACGGATGAAGAATTTAATTAGTATTATGAAATCAATTTGTATAGTGATCTATTAGGGTATCATTTTGTGTTTACTACTTATTTTATTTTATTTTTTTAATTCAGGATTATGTTTATTTTGTACAATTATTTAGATCACTAATTATAATTGATTGTGTCAATCAGAGACCAAAGACGGCAGTTCACATGTCACGTAAATTGGTACTTAAAAGATAAGACGAGAGTTGATACCCCTAGCATTCTCACGTATCAGTAACTACCCCAGTGACAAATAATAACAAAAGAAAGTTTTGACAAATTAGGAGCTCTCTAAATCTAAAGGCATTGGTGTGTTAATTTGGTTATGTGAAGAGGCACACGACACAAGTTACAGTTATTCAACCATAATCAATGTGCCACAAGTCTCTTATCCATTCTCATTCGATCACGTGAGGGAGCAAGTAATATATAAAAACTCACATTGGATTTAGGGATAATCAAGCTCAAATTGATGACTTCCACCACATAAAGGTGCCATGTTTAAACAAGTCCAGACTGTTCTTAAAATGTTGAGATATACAGCCAACAGATGAAAATAGAATTGCTATGCAAATGAAGTAGATCTAAAACAACCGTCGTCCAAGATCTCAAAATGTTTAAGATAACATTTTTCTTTTTCTTTTTTATATTTTATTTTTCCCAAAACGTTTTTACATTTTAGCTTTTTAGTAGTAAAAGTAGGATGAAAAAAGACAATACAATGAACAAACACAAGGTAGGTGAAAGTGGCTATCGCCCTTGTTCTGCAAAATACTACTCATCAGTATTCTCCAGTTTGTTTTGTTTATCGACAGAGTAGGTCTTCTCAGACGTTTCGCCAAAACCATGTCTAACTAGTTATTGAGGATGGAGCATCTGGTTGCTTTTCTGGCATAGCATCTTGAAATGCGGGTAGCTGACTGTAAGCCTCATTCAGCCTTGACAGAATCGGGAACTCAGTCTGCACAACGATTCAGAGAAGAAAAATTTGTCACGAGTAGATGATATAATGGAGAACTGGAGCTTTTTAAATTCTTGTACTTGATCAAAAATTTGAGACGGAACAAGTTTTAAGCTTTGCCAAGAAAAAAGGAAATAAAGAAAGCAATTTGTAAGTTGAAACCTTGAAAGAACTCGGTACAAAGAAGTAAAATACATGAACTCTGTAGCATGGCAGTTTAGGAGAGTATTTTAGACTAACAAAAATTATGATTCAACCGCAACCCCGAAATCAGTGGATTGATACATGAACCCTCAGAAGAAAAATAGTTAGACTTGGCCGTGTGCATAGGCTTCCACAAATCAATCCTATCCAAAGTAGATATCATAATATCTTTGGGGGAAAAAAAATCGTGAATTGTATTCATCTGGACACGCATGTTTTACTCATTTTGATCTATATGCTAAATTGTGGCATCCTGCTATACTTCAATTCTCCTAGTCGAATTCTCGATTCTACATTGATTAGATAATCAAAACAGCTCACGCTTCTTTAACAAAAATAAAAATTATTGACCTAACCAAAATATACAAACAAAAAGATGATAAGCCGTCAACCAAAAGATAAGCAAGCAAAAAGACTAAATGCAAAAAATCCCTCCAAGTCCAAACTAACAAATCAATGGCAAGAAAGAACCCGAAACTCCTTTGAATCATGAATGCATAAAACCGGAAACCTAAAACCAAACACCATGCTAGAAGAAAACTTCATCAAAACCACTTTCTTAAAAACAAGTCCCTACATTTCTTGCCCACCTCAAAGCCCACACCTCAATTCAAACAGTTTCCAAACGAGTTTCTTAACTGTAACATAGCACGAAGAGAGTAGGACAACCTCTCTATATTGTCATACTAACTTAAAGAACACACTTGAAAATCCTGATTTGACTTCACAAAAATTTATCGTCCCTTGACCTGTTTTTCTAAAACTAATCCATCAATTAAACAGTTAAGTAACTGTCTGCTTTTGATTTGTCCCGGATTTACCATCATTAACTTGATTTTTAAGCCAAACTAATTTCTATGTTTTATGATGGCTTTCAACTTGCTGCGCCCACTCTTAATCTGGATATTTAATCACCTCCGTGAAACAAATAGAAACCGTCAAATAAAAAATATAACAACCGACCACCATTACTAGAAATTTCATATTGCGAGAAAGCATAAACTCCCTGTACGAGGAAAAACTTTCAGTATTCTCCTTTGCAAATAATTTTGACATAGAGTAGAGAGCATAAACAGATTAAGGAGCAGTTCATGCATGCTATAGAAAAATCAAATGCTTATAGAAATTCAAAGTTTTCCTTGTTCTTTGTTAACTATTACTTGACATTAAGAAAAGAAGCAGTACCATGTCAAGTTTGAACCTTATAGCAGAATAAATCTGGGGTGCTAAGAATAAATCCGCCTGCAAAAAGTGGAAAATATGTCACATAAACTTTTGGAGACAGTTTATAATGTGTGGTATACGCAATTAGGTGTAAAACCATTAAACTGTGGCTCTGTTTCTGATTCATGCACAAAACAAAGTGCAATGTACAAATCATGCCTCTGTTTTTGAATTCATGCACAAAACAAAGTGCTACATACAAAACCAACAAGCATAAACATTAAATATATATATATGTATATATATTATATTAAAAAGAGAGAGAGAGAGAGAGAGAGACAAATGAATTAAAAAAATTTCCGAACCAGGTAGACTTCATCTCCAACTGCATATCTCCCAGCGTTGTCTTTCAGCAGTGCTTCAAGTGCTGGAAAACACGATAATAACAAACATATAAACCGAATTGACAACTCACATAGCTACAACTTTCATAAATGGTACAAGTTGACGCAAAAAACTAAAACTAAACCTGATATTTTACGACGTAACTTGAAATTACACTAACTAACATTCAATCCCCAAATCCAATATTTTTGCTTTGTCAGCACATGAAACCAACCTGCCAAGCCTTTTCCGAGATGATGTTTAATCCACAAAACTCTCTCCTCTTGCCCAAAGTTTTGATTGATGTACTCCTGTAAGTATAAAAGCAGTAACAGGGCTTTTTGACACGACAATATTATGAAAACCTGGACTTGTTTTGACAAACCAGGTGACAATTAAAAGCAGTAATGAATCCAGTTACCAATATTGCTAGATTCTGAAGAGGCTGTAAGTTTGAAGCAACAATGTTTGCAATCTGCACAAAGACAAGATTAGTTGAAATTTGATATCTACCTACAAGCCTACCCCAGTAGAATATGCAAAGAAGCGGAACGAAGTGTCAAAAGAAACAAATTTGATAAGAACCACCAAATACTAATTGGGTTATCAGCATTTTACGACTTCAAAGGGAAAGGAGCCTCTTCATTATGGTCTTTTAGAAATCCAAGAAATAACTACTTTGTCATCACTGAGCAATCGAGATGCATGTATGCAACAATTGCCGTGGTTTATTGATTTCAATAAAGTCAACCCGACAACTTTGTGTTTTTTATTTTTAAATGTGTTTTCATTTTCAAGGGAAAACTTAATTCGACCCTTGGAGTCAAATCTCACTCTTACCTTCCAGCACGTAGTGTTTTTCTCCGGTAAGCTTGATAAAAAAATATAAACAAAATGAGGGATAAAGCAAACCATAATACTTTTTAAGCGATGTCATTTAATGCATTATCATAGTTGTTTAATATGTTAGTGAATCACCCACAAAATGCTCGGAATGAAGAGAAATATATAAGGCAATAAGCAAGAATAGTTTGACTGTATAGTAAAAATGCAGTGAGGATAATATGCTAAAAGAAAAAATATAAAGGATAATATACCTGCAAATTAGGGCTTTTCTTCTCAGATCACTTGGCAACAGAGGATGCTGAGGGTACTTCTCATCCAAGTACTCAACAATTTCAATCAACAGGATTTAAAAATTGGCATCTAAATTATAACTACTAATAGTATCAACAAACTAGTTTTGTTTACTTTACTTCACGCAAAAAAAAAAAAAAAAAAAAAAAAAAAAAATCCACAAACCAATAAAATGGCAAGAGAGTCGGCCAACACAACGTCCCCATCAACTATCACCGGCACGTAGCCAAGTGGATTCAGCTTCAGAAACTCTGCTCACAGCCAACCAAATCCCAAAAAATAACTTCATTTTTCACGAACAGGGTAAAAATAAAAAATAAAAAATAAAAAGGCATTGAAAAGGAAATTGGGTCATTACAGAATTCAGAAATTTCTATGGTAGGATATTAAAAAGCCACTACTCGTTGCATAATTGTTTGTAATAATTCTCTTAATCCGATATAAGTTTGATGAGATCAGACGGTTTAAAATTCTCGAAAAATTGACCGAAAGATCAAGAAACTAACGGAATACCTGAACTACGTTGCTCTCCCTTGAGAAGGTTCACAGGTACATACTCGTAGTTTAACCCTACATTTTCAAACCACTTTTCACATTCCGTTCTTCCAAATTTCAAATGACAACAAATATTTAAAATATATATATTTCTTAAAAATTAAATAACAACTACAGAAAAGTGATGCTAATATGAGTACCTTTCAAATTGAGGGCGATTCTGACACGGAAAGAGCAAGAACTCCTCCAATATGAATAAAGCTTCAGATTGGCCTAAGTCAAACAAAAAACAAAAACAAAAAAAGGGGGCAAAAGTTTATCAATTTTCTCGTCAATGGAAGAATTGGTGTAAATAATGGGTTTTTAAGTTGCGAACACTTGCCATAACGCAGCAGAAACAGAAACCGGGAGAACGCAGAAATGGGTCGAATCTTTGGTCGCCGCTTAACCCTCTCCGCTATTCCTTTTATAGCTAATCCTTTGCTGTGTCTTTTTCCTTTTATTTTTTCGGGGTTCAATTTGATCGGCATTTTCGACGAGGAAAATCCAAGAGAGTAATCATACGAGTAAAATACAGAAAGAGCAGTACATGATTGGACTAATAATTTCGAACACAATATTAAAACGATACCAAATAAATAAATTTAGATCACATATTTAATAATTAAGTTGAAATTAGGTCCACATATTTAATTTGAGAATAAACAGACCAAAAACAAGTTAAGATAGTTATCTCGTTTAATCCATTTATTTAAGATGCTATTATTCTTAAGTAAGAAAGCATTTCCTTTTACTTTAATATTTTATTGTCTTTTAATGTTTTTCTTAGCATTTTGAATCTTGATTATGTGATAATTTGAGACTTATTTGGGTGGTGATTTGTATATAGACACCAATTACAACTTAGACTTATGTTTTATTCTAAGATATGTTTGTCTTAATCATTATGGATTTTTTGATATAGTTGTTAGTTTTATATTTTATATAAATTTGATGAGTTTCTTGTGTTAGTGAATTCAAAATTTTAAGTGATTTTTTTAATCCAAAATTCTCGTGTTAAATGGATTAAAAACCAGTTTTGTGTTAAATGGGTCATAAACAGAGTTTTCGTTTTAAATAGGTCATAAATAGGTTTGTTTTCGTGCCAATCCTCGTGTTGTGCTACCCGTTAATTAAACAGTTCATGTTCACGTTTAGGTTCCTGACTTGTTTATTAATTGTGTCATGTTCATATTCATACTTATTAATATCGTGTTATAATCAGGTTGGTCCGAACCCAGCCCGTGAACACAAATTACCAGCCCTAGTACTTGGGATGTGGTGAGACATAAAAATCAGCTTTTTTTTTTTTTTTTTTTTTTTTTTTTTTTTTTTTAACCTCGTTGTCTGGAGGAAAGGGTGATTTGCAAGAATGCCATAAATTTGGCATCTCCTTAAAACTGAATTTTTGATAGATTTTTTTTCCGTATTTCAACAAAGATGACCAGACGTATTCAACTATGATTACCGGCATCGATGCCGGTCTATGTAATACTTTTTAGAATCTAAATAATAGATGTTGAATTCTACTAGAATGTTTTTTGAATTCTACTATGATTTTTGAATTCTACTAAAATACTTTTTGAATTCTACCAAAATACTCTTTGAATTCGCAGTGCTCTTTGAATTTAGTACAATGCTATTTGAATTCCACTAGAATGCTTTTAATATTCCACTACAAAATTACACAAGTAATAATGAAAATAATCAAACAAAATACCAAAACTCAGCTATCAAACAAAGTCTTGAGGAAGCTTCATCAAATTCTTAAACAAAGTCCTGCAAAGGAGAGAGGCAAAATAGATTCTACTAGAATTTGAGAAGGCAAAATAGATTCAGATAGAATACAAAATGGATTTTGATCAAATGCAAAACGAATTATGATCGATTGCAAAATATATTTTGATAGAATTCAAAGCGGATTCTGATGGATTTTTTTTTTCACATTTCCGGTTGAATTACAAAATCATTAACGCTTTTATTTTCAGCATACAATACCAAAATATTCTTGGCAAACAAACAGGATCGAGGAAACCTACAAACAAATCACCAAAAATTAATTTTCTTAGCAAACAAAATCACCGAAAACATACAAATCAGTCACAAGAAAAATAACACATGCTTCTAATACCAGCAAGTTATAAGTTTTAACAAAATTCTTTGTCAAAAAAAAAAAAAAAAAAAACATGTAGGGAGAGGCTGTGAACATTATAGAAAAGAGTTCTAAGAGTGATTGCAAGCTTTTTCCCTTAAATTGGTGCTAAGGATTGCAAATTACTTACAGTTGGTTAATTTTTTCTCAAGTACTAGTGGTAAATCCTAAATCCTAGGCGGTTTTACAAAATAATTGGGAACTCAACTTACTGTCTTCAATATATAAAAAAATAAAATAAAAAATGCACGATGCGGAATTTCAGATGCTTCATTAGTTCCTTAAAAAACAGACCTAAAACAACATAAATGTATGCATTCATTTAACAATCAAAATCCAAAACAAACTGGATTATTAGCAAGGATAGGAAGAAAACTGAATATATGAATTAAACTAGGAGACACATATTCCTAGCTATAATGACTGATACAGAAGCTCAGTTCTTTTAAAAAAAAAAAAAAAAAAAAGTCAACATTGTTTATTGCATGATCAAGATAGGTATGCCACCTACTCAAACGGATTAACCATAAAAGCAACATAGAAAGCGTAACTCCTCCTCATTTGACCATCAAGGAAAGAGAATATGATGCTAAAACAATTTGTGCCATTCTGAAATGTTGCTCAAGCATTTCTTAAGGTAATAAAAAATTTCTTATGAATAATGCACCAGAGAGAACAGGTTCTCTAAAATCACGCAAGTAAATATGACATGATATAATTCAAAGTCAAATCATATAAGATGGCATTTTGCATGTAAATAAAGTTGTTCCAATAAAAACTGATCAATTGTCATCCTATTAAATTCAAATATAAGCTAAATGGCAATATATAACAGAAATCATATGGAAAGTTTATAATAAACCAATTGTCATAAGAAAATAAAAGCAAACAGAAACATTATTTTCCACAAGACTTTATACATATATATATATATATTGAATTTTACTTCGACATGAAACATCTTCTATGAAATTACTAGATTATCTAGTAATTACCAACCAGCATACCAACATACAATGAAGCAAAAGAATAAATCGAAAATCAGAATAAAGCAAAGGAAAGCAGAGGGAAAGCAGAGGGACAACGAAAGAGGGAGAGGGACAACGGACGGACAAAAAAATCACAGTCACCAGATACATTCACATCAATCAGATAGTGCCGACTGACACGATGTGCTCAGATGAGAAATATACGTCATATTACTTAAAAGTGCCGCCATATTACTTAAAAGTGCCAATTCCTAGTGTGCTTTATATGGACAGTGACGAAAATATATAAAATATACCCCTCGCTCCCTTAGATGAGAAAAGACAGAGGTAAGATCGGGATTATTAATTTGTTATTATTAATTTGTTATTAAAATATTGCTTCTTTTTTCTAAGTATTATCATGGAGTGCTATGAGAAAACTCTCACAATCACAGACATCAATCAGAAGCTGATAGTGCCGATGGATTTACTTGGTAATCTGTTCCCTGACCCCAACCCTGATTCAGAGCCTGAGCCTATTCCAATTCCACTTTCATTTAAGGACGAGTGGGGGAAGGAGTACACGTTCCACTTAACGGTTCGGCCTCGGCAGCCTGGTCAGGAAAGGTATTACAAGAAGCCTGAATTCATGTTCAGGGGCTGGCATGCGCTCGTTGTAGAGAAAGAGCTAGAGGTCGGTGAGAGGATCTTCCTTTGGAGGGATGACCGTGGCGGCCATCTCAGAATTAGGGCTCGTCATCCGCCTTCTCTTCACAGGCTCTTCCGCATCACCTTCCTCCATTGAACGTTGCGATTTTGTTCTCCTGTCTGTGACAGAGATCATTAGGTTTCTGGGTTTTTGTGACTTCGTTGTTGTTTGTTGTTACTTGTTCTTCTTGTTGTTTCTTTTCTTTTCTTTTTTTGCTGTTTTCCCTTTTCACGTCAGTTATGCTGCCATCACTGCCAGGGATCGTGGATCCTTGGGCTACAGTCATCTGCGGCTTCGTCGCTGTCGTGATTATCACCAAACCCTCGTCCGCTTGCCGTCGGTGAATGGTTGTCGGGAACCATGGAGGGCGTCTGCAAGACTTTTTTTTTTCTGTGATATGGAGCGGTCAATCTTATAATTATCTACACTTTTTCTGAACTGTTTGATGGTCAAAATATTTTTACGCTAATTGCTTTTTTCTTCGAAAGGGTGGATAAAGCCTCCAAAAGAAAGATGATAAATAAGCAAAATCGGCCAACTACTTGACTTTTGTGACATGTGCTAAAATGGGTAAATCCATTTTTGACCCCTACCACCTATAGAAAAGAAACCATAGTCGAAACGCAATTACATATGTTAATACACTTAAAACGCAACGTTTTTGAGTATAATGTTTGTGGGGGTTAATTTGTTTGTGCCGAGCTCTTAATTATACCTAGAGCAGTCGTTGATGAACGACAAAGACTATTTAGTCACTCACTATGCTTCTCCTGGGACAATCAATTGAGGGAAAAAGTAAAGTACATATGACAGTAATTAAGAGCAGTCCCTCCACAACAAACAAGCAAACAAACGGAAAATTGCACTTGCAATCACTTGCACTTACACTTGTATTTAAATTCATAATATTAAGCAATACTATTTCTAAAAATTAATTTCTGGTGAGATATTTACATAAGAACAAACAAAAAAAAATTTCAGAAAAATAGTAGCACCGTGGCCCGCCAATTGAAAAAAAAAGAGAAAATAATCAGAACAAAGAAACGAAAAAAAGAAATACAATCCTGCAAAAACGAGAAGATGAAAAAAAAGACTAAGACAAAGTTATCTCAAGTTGATAAGAAATCCAATACAGTAAACCGAAGAAAAATAAAAATCACACCTTGAACAACAAAGTATATTTTCAAATTTGTTTGGGAATGGTATAATGGGAAAGTGAAGAATTGGCTTCCTTTTTGTTATATTTGGTCAGTTTTCATAAAATATTGGGCTACTAAAATTATAGTTTAAATTTTAGATTTTAGGTCAAGCCACTAGATTCACTATTGTATATGGATTTAACAAAACTGTTTTATTTTTTAAAATCCAAAATGGTACTCTTAATGTGAGGGGTCAAAAACTAGCATAACAGTAAAATATATAAATGTATTGCAGCAGGGAGGGATATTCCATATCTCCCATGAAATTAACAGGGTATAACAGTAATTTACCGGGTGGCCCTCCGTCATTGCTAATGGACAGTTGGTAGAACTTGCATCCATGCAAAAAATTACTTTAATGCAATAATGATATTTGGATTTTTAAATAAATGAAGAGAAAAGCCAAATAGTCCTATATATTTGCTTCTTCTCTTTCACTCTTTCTTCGCCACTTTTTTTTAAGTATTTGTGAGATATTTGCCGGACATCGATTAGAAGCTGATAGTGCCAAGGGATCTCTTCCCTGACCCCATCCCTGATTCAGAGCCATTTAAGGACGAGTGGGGGAACACGTTCCACTTGACGGTTCGGCCTCGGCAGCCTGGTCAGGAAGAAAGAGCTCAAGGTCGGTGAGAGAATCTTCCTTTGGAGGGATGACCGTGGCGGCCGTCTCAGAATTAGGGCTCGTCATCCGCCTTCTCTTCACAAGTTCGGCGGCATCACCTTCCTCTGCTGAAGTTGTTCTCCTTCTCACATCATAAGCATGAAATTTAATTGAAAAATATAAAAATCAACGAAAAGCAAATTACGGCTTTGATTAATTTGTTGTAAAAATAGTCAAACAAAATTCCTCCTTCTTGAAAAAAAAATCTTGGATTGTTAGCAATTTTCAGAATTACATATAATAAAAGCAGAATTAAGATTATACCTCCAGTCATAGTAATCAGATTCATAAAAACAATATATATATATATATATATATATAAATGTATGTAATAAATTTTGAAGACTATAAATATTATTGTGTTGTAAAGCAAATTAAAATAAAATTAATATTATTTATTTTTTTTAACAGATATTTATCATATTTGATGAATATTGTGTAATATTAATTTAAATGGACCACAAAATTTTGAAACATTTATTTTATTTATTAGAAAAAAAAATGTTCCAATATTCTGCCACTTGTCCCATAGATCACGTAATATTATATGTATTAATTAAATTTTAATACATGAACAAACTTTTCCCTAAATCCTGATACTGAACCAAAAGAGTTTAAATCACATGAATCATGGCATCATCAAGTCCTCTAAGAGCAAGTATTGCCTTCCGTGCATTAAATTGTAATTAACTTTCTCATTTGAACGAGAACTATATGTGGATTATTTCTTCATGAATAATGAGCTTCCAAATGCTCATTCAGGTGGTCTAATAAATATTCAAATATGTATATTGTCATTCTCTAATCTTTATGGATACAACCAAAAATGAGAAGACAATTAAAATAACTGGATTCTTAATTTCATGTCTACTGAAATGCTATACAAACATAATTCATGAATCTAAAGAATAGAAATGGGTCCCATATGCTCAACATGTCCCTTATTTCGTCAAAGGATCTGCAGTCATTAATCGAGTACTAATGAGCTCAATAGCTACCTTTCTTGATTTTACAAAAGCAAGGACGCTAACTGAATAACATTTGCTCCTTCCGGAAAGAGATTTTCTTCGAGTTTGTTGTCCTCATGATTGTATACCCACTAGCTAGATGTCCTCATTATTATATACCCACTAGCTAGATGTGCCAAATTAGTACCAAAAAGATGGTCATTAGTGCAATTACCTTTTGTGTTCTTTTCTTTTTGTGCGTTGCAAATTCTTTTCGTATCACAAATCTAAATAGACAGGCCATAGATCATACGCATAAATTGCGGGGTAAATAATTAGGAGGAACTCTTTGGAATTGGCGGCAAAATCCAATGCATATAGGGTGGTTTTTATATTTGTTGGCTATATATAATGAGTGACTAGATATCGAATCCTTTCATTTATTCAACTCTGTTATTATTATTATTATTATTATTATTTGCTTGTAAATTCAACTCTATTATTTAAACACCTACATAGTTAATTCAAATCAAATCAAATTTAGCTCCACTAATCAATCGTTGTGATAGTTAGCATTTATTTACAATTTTACTAAAATTCAAGTATATGTTTTAGATCTATCATTACATTTCGAAAATCCGGTTAACCTAATTTTTCTTTTCAAGTTAGTTAAACTGTTACTTTATATTTCTTTTTTAAAATTTACTATTTTGTGAGGTTCTCATGACTTAATATATTAAAAGGAACTCATACATCCATTAAACACCAATTGGATTATACTCTCCATTGGAAAAATGTTTCTTACAACATCAATAAAATTATATATGCAACTCAGAACTTTTACTATCTCTGAAGGGGAAATAATAGACTTCTTTTGTGAAAAAGGACTAATTAAGAGAGTAATAAGTCGTATTTGGATTATAAGTTCAGCTTCATCATTTAAATAGTAAATTCAAATTTTGATAAGATTAAATATTACAGAAGGAAGTTGAAAGTGAGTTAAAACTCGAGTTAATTCTAGTGAGGACCTTAACGTTATTATACAAACTTTAAGGGAATTTCTAACATAACCCCATAAATATAGGGACTGGACAAGAAAGGTCCACTTTATATAAATGCGGCAAAATAAATAAATTAAGGGGACATAAAGAAAAGGGAAAAAATGGTAAATAGTAAGAAAATGGTGGGCTTTGAAAAAGGAAAAAAACAAAATTTTTTTTTTTTTTGGTGAATGCTTTGTATCTGTCCAAGAGATCGATGCTTGATTTTTGCATGTGTCTCTTTTGGATTAGATGATGCAACACTAAGTGTTATTTCAACTTTTGTATTTCCTTTTTTTCTTTACTATATTAATATTGCAATTAGTTTTTCGAAATTCTATACTTGTTATTTTCATCTCTTATTTCTCTCTTTCGATTGCAGGCACTAGATTTACATCATAATTCCTATCTTTTGAAACCAGTTATAAGGTTTTTTGATTTTTTTTCTATTCGGACTAGTTATCCTAGTTATAGATTAATCAGAGGTTAAATTGTAGGGTCGAGAAGATGTTTGTTGCGTCTTCAACATCATATTTTGATATGCTATCACCTAGGGCTAAGCCTCAGGACACTTTGTAACTACCTCCTTATAGATTCATTTCTTGTATATATAGTCGATAGCTATTTAGGAAATAATCCCCAGTAGTACAATACAATTTACAATTATTTTAAGTTTTGTTGGGCATAACTCCAAGCAGTACAAATGCAGTCAACAGAAACTTTCCTATTTCGTTCTCTCTCTCTCTCTCTTTCTCTTTTTTTATTATTTTTTATTTTTTTTATTTTTAACTTTATGGATTGAATGTGCTATTTGTAGCTTTATGTTGTGTTGTTCTTTTGGCCTCTAATTTTTTTCGCTTTTCAAAGAAGCCTAATGCTATCAATTTTAATTCTTCTGATTGTTATTTTTACTTTCATGTTTGGTCTCAATTTTTCCTTCCTTTTTTTTTTGTCGCTTTTTGAAAATTTATGAAATTTGAAATTATTGCAGAATTGAGGCAATAATTCTGCTGTAATATATCTTCTTGCCTTTCCATAATTTGCTAGTCTTTATTTGAGGTACGTTGCACTAAGCATGGATGCTCTTTCTGTTATGTTTCTTTTACAAGTACGAACATTTATTCAATGCCTTGCTTGTAATAGGAAATTCCTATGTTGATGGATAGGGATTGGTTATGGTTTAATAGGTAAATAAAATAATGTAAAATATGTAATAACATGTTCTTATAGGATAACTCTTTAGTTAGAAATCTGATGTTGTTATAAAAATTACAGAGCTACTAAGGATTATATAGAAGGAGCGTGGAATTTTGTAAAGATGATAGAGAAAGAACCGGGTTATCCAGGAAAGATATCATGTCTTAGTAAAAATTACTGATGCTTATACTTATATTTTGTTAATTACGTGTACATATATTATGCTGTACAATATCACATAATTTTTTGAGCGCATAATATCAATTGTTTCGTAAACAACAAATTAATATTAACGTCACTGAATGTTTCCTTCTTAGGTTTTTTTTTTTTTTTCCAAAGTAAATATCAAATACAATAACTAGAAAAAAAAAAAAAAAAAGTACAAAAACTCCCAAAGGCAACATCTGCTTAACGAAACAAGTGAACACCCCTCCTCTCTCTCTTCTTTCCTTTTTTTTTTTTTTTTCTTTTGACAACTTCAAATTAATATTAACGTGACTGAATGTTTCCTTTTTAGTTTTTTTTTTTCCCAAATTAAATATCAAATACAATAACTAGAAAAAAAAAGTACAAAAACTCACAAAAGCAAGATCTGCTTAACGAAACAAGAGAACTCCCCTCCTCTCTCTCTTCTGTCCTCCTTTTTTTTTTTTTTTTTTTTTTTTTTTTTGGACAACTTCAAATTAATAAAGTGGTCATTACTTTTTGTATCATAAACGGCCTTTGTAATTTGCTTTATATTGTACACTGCACGTGCAGATACTAAGTCACGTACGAAGTTCCAAAAGGGTTAAAAGTGTAGAGAGAGAGAGAGAGAGGCCAAACGTAGAGAGAGTGAGAGAGAGTAAATTAAAGGCCAAAGGATAGCCCTTGCGTTGTTGTCAACAACAACAACCACATGAGGAAATAAGACTTTATAGGCATTTGATTCAAAGTGTAGAGAGAGAGAGAGAGAGAGAGAGTAAATTAAAGGCCAAAGGATAGCCCTTGCCTTGTTGTCAAACGTGTGATCTAGGGTTAAATCATGGCACGACAAAGATATATATATAATGCCATTAATATTATACCTTATAAATTTCTTGGGAGAGTATTATTCAATCCCTGCCTTCGTCTTCTTGTTAATCTCTGAGTTTTCCTTTAAAGCTAGTTACTCAGCCTTTCAGAAATATTATATTGATAATTTTTTAATATAATCAAAATTAAAAGTTTGACATTTTAGTAAAATGTTATTATTCTTTCTGCTAAAATTTAAAATATAACCCTCTCCTACTAGTACAATACCAAACAAAGGATAGGATTAACCAAAATCCAATTCATTCCTTTCTTATATACTTCAATCCAATCTTTTAGTATCATCCAATCTAATGCAATCATATCATGCAAACCAAACGGGCCTATAAAGGAATGCTTTCTTGTCCAATAACTGATATGGAGACACATATATAACATCATAGTTTACATCTTATAACTAGTAGTTAATTTACGTAATTTTGTATAAAAAAGTTACATCATCATGACCAGACATAATTAACTTAACCAAATTTTTGGTATATTTAGAAAAATTTACGCTTTTAATAAAGATATAGATAGATCATGGATATAGATAGATTCAGCAAAAAGTTAAATACAATTTAAATATAAGAAATATTTACCAAAAAATACAAATTAAAATATAAGAAAAGGCAACACTAATAAAAGAGAAACAAGATAAAGAAAGACCGCGTGCCTCTCTCTCTCTCTGAAAGCAATATGCATTGTACCATTAGCATTAGTAATTAGCAACCACGAAATTATCGGCCTTTTCTAGTGGCTAAATAACTAAATAAACAGTGACGAATTCAAAGTATAGGATTTGATTAGTGAAGACAAGATACAATGATAGAATATATGACTTTTCTAAAAGGAACTATATTGTCTCTAGTATAAAAAAAAGATATTCTACTCATACACTTCTTTACTACCAGATTTTCACTAATTTTCTTGATTTTACATTTTTCTATTTAATTTCAATTTTCTTGATTTTCACTAATATGACTTGTTTATTTTGTGGTTGTTGTTGTTACAATAAAAACATACACCTATAGCATTGATAAATAGCGTTTTCAAATAAGTATTACCTCTACACGTCTTAACCAATTGAGATGTGGGAGGATTTAGTGCCTTTTTTATTTTTATTTTTATTTTATTCTTTGTCCTTAAAAGTACGCGCCAAACATTACCTCCAAATTGACCGTCTCTTTCTTTACCCCCTCTCTCTTCTTTCCTTTTTTTTTTGTATTTTTTTTTTTTTGACAACTTCAAATTAATATTAACGTGACTGAATGTTTCCTTCTTAGGTTTTTTTTTCTTTTCTTTTTTTCAAATTAAATATCAAATACAATAACTAGAAAAAAAAAAAAAAGAAGTACAAAAACTCACAAAAGTAACATCTGCCTAACAAAACAAGAGAACACCCCTCCTCTCTCTCTTCTTTCCTTTTTTTTTTGGTTTGGGGGGCGCTCATCTCTCTTCCTTTCCTTATATGTCATGTGTACTTATTCTCGTATTAAAAACATTATAAGATAAAATAAGTATCTCAAATTTAGATAACTTTTTTGGTAAGAATCTGATTGTTCACCCTCTTAGGGGTGAGATATGCATCCCAATTAAAATTAAATAAACAGTAGCATCTTCCAATACCAAGCCCTCCACTCACATATTATAAACAATTGCTCAGGAAAAAAAAAAAAAAAAAGGCTGTTTCTTTTTAGACACAGCTTCCTGTTTGCCTAAACCTTCAAATGCACGTGATTGATGGTAGACGATAATTTCAGCCCCAACGGCTTGAAACTATATTTCAGTTTCAATATGCTATAATGCTCAAGGTTTCTAGTGTTCCTTAGTTTGGCATCACCACTTTTCCAAGGGAGTAGACCCCATAAATAATCAATTACAGTTAATCTTTTGGTTAAGGGGGCCAAACCCAAAATTAATTTGCTTATATTTTAGGGCTTGACGTGCCTATTTGGCTGCGGTCCGAACCCTAAAAAGATCACGAAACGAAATTAAAAAGGCATTTCTTAAGCATGTACCGGATGGTATTTTTTTCCCTCCTGATAATGGCAGGCTTACTAGTAAATAATTATGAACATTTTAAATTACTTAAAAATATCCTAACAAGGACATAACTTCTATCATAAGCAATGCCATTTGGGCACTCATTAAATACAAGCGAAGTATACATAGTTATATATATATATAAATTATAATTCATCATTTTCTCCCTCTTATAATGGGTTTTTAATTGATCTTTTTCCCATTATATATTAATGACGCGCTTCTTATAGTTAATAGATTAATTAACGGATTAAACTAAAGTTATAAATTAATAATAGTAAGAGCACATACGAGACAAATATTGGGACGGAAAACATAAAGCAATGACAACCATATTATAAACAATTAATGATGCTATATATGATAGCTGCAAATCAGAGGGTCATGTTGGTTTAGCCCTCAACATATAAACAAGAAGATGATAAATTTCTAATGATTACAAAGATTACATTCAGAATGGTTTGTTTATGTCAGTTTTATCTCTTTCCCAATTTCTTTTACATTAATTGCTTAACCACATTAATCACCACAAATATTCCTTCTAAATCTCCTATATCAATTATCTAACTCCAATTACTATATTATCTTATCAATAGATTGAAACCCGCTACTAGAAAAAGTATATTAAACAACACTTATTAGACGACGGTTTCTAAAAACCCGTCGTCCAAGAGTGATTTAGTAAAATAGACTAATGAGTTTTAAAAATTTGCAAAATAACCTTTAAAAAAGTTTTATTAGCAAAATAACTTTTGTTTGAAAAAAATAATTCAAAAACTAAATAATAAGATTAAAAAAAAACAAAAAACATAAAAACAAACCCAATTAGAAAGAACTGGAAAAGTTACACGAATACAGAGAGCCTTCGTCCTCTTCTTCTTTCTTCTTCTTTCTTATTTCTTCTTCTTCTCCTTCTTCTTTCTTCTTCTTCTTCGTGGAGCCCGAGAGCCTTCGTCTCCTTCGTTCGTCTGCGTCTCTCTTTCATTCGTCATTCTTCTTCAATTTCGAGCAAATCCTGTTCTTCTTCTTCATCCAAATCTCACCGGCTCTTCATCCAAATCAGCTTTCGTTTTCCTTCTTCTTCTTCCTCGTTCCGTCCCCCAAAGATCCCCTGTAGTTCGCAGACTTCGTCCAATCGCCGCCACCCCTAAGTCAACCTCCGGCCCCAGCTCCGGCTTCCGTTTCCACTCAGTCTTAAGCCCAGTTGCAGGTTTGTTTCAAAAAATTTCAGTTTGCATTCACGTGGTTCCGTCTCACGTGGTTCCGTCTCGCCTCTCCTCCGCCGAAATTGTTTGCTGGAATTGAATTGGATGTTTTGTTGGATTTTTGGACTGAATTGAATTGGGGTTTTAGCTGGTGGGAGTTAGAAGGTTTTGAAATGGGTTTTGGAATGGGTTTTAGTGGGAAATAAAATATTTGATGTTTTAAGGATTGATGAATAAGATTTTGAGGTTGGTACAAATAAGTACTCAAGGGGGCAGAAAGTGAATGAGTTTAGAATTTATTATTGTTTATCTAAAGTATCGTTGTTCTGCTATTAAAACAAAATGGACTTAAAAGGACAGAAGATAGAAATTTGTAGAGAAGAGGTCAAGAAATAGTTATAGTTATATGAGAGAGAGTGAGAGAAAATATCTGTTTAATGTGTAAAACAAAGTCATTCAATTCATAACCTTTTTGATTTGCTGTTCACTTGAAAGAAAGTAGGAAATTTGTTTGGAGAAAAGTTTGTTTGTTTATTTATGCATTTATTCTTTTAAGAGGATCAATAGACAGTTGCATGCAGAATTTATCCACAGTATCATATATCTGGAAAATAGGATGCAATTAGATACTCTAGACTCTTATTAACGTTGCATTTAGATCACCGGTTGAGCGATCGAGTTTGCAGTCTTCTAAAATGGAAGACTGAAAATCTGTGTCCAAACACAGAAGAGAGTTCTAAAATTTACTTAGCATGGTTGTAACTTGACTTTTAAAAGAACTGAATTTGTAGGATGGATCCAGAGCTTGATGACTTAAATAACTTTGCTGTATATTTATGTGTTAATTGGTTAATGCGTGCATTGCTGTATGTATCATTCCTTTATTTAATGAATATTGGTGGTGGCAAATAATCCCATTTCATATTAGTTTTCTTTGTTATTTTGATTCATCTGTTTGATATTTGTGTTTGGAATTGGAGTCGAACAAATTCGTTGTTAATCCTAATCCCCAAATATTATTATTTAATAACAAAGTGTGATTGTGAATTCTCTATTGATAAATTGAAAAATTGTTTGGGTGATAATGATTTCGTGTTCAGATTAAAAATTGTTTGGAGTCGTGCCTTCTAGCGTCGCCAGCTTTGATGATGCCGTCGGCATCGTCATCGCAGCCAACCACATCACTGCTATCGTCCTCACCTCCGGGGTTCGAGAGGAATGTTAGAGAGGTAATATGGGCGTTGTAATTGTATGTAAATTTTTTGTAGTTAATGTCTCTTGTAATATTTATGTTTTTCTAAAAAGTATGATGATATTCGTATGTTGTACGTTATGAGGTGAATGCTGAGGTGATGAAATAATAAGGCACTTGTTTTATTTACAATTATCATGCAATAGTTCCATTTTGTTTTTTGTTTTTTTAAATATTTGTAAACGACATATATTTGTATGTTTTAGGAAACAAATCATATTACAGAAAGTTCGAGTAATGAGGAAGTTGATGAAGAAGATCAGGATATTTCTAGGATGGTCCTCACATCAGAGCTGAAAGAATTGCCTCCACTTATCCTGTCAGAATACTTCAGTGCCAAAGTTACAGTCAGATCGAAAATGGCAATCCTTAAAGAAATTCAGATTTGGCTAACTGAGGAAGATAAGACCATTTTTCGAAATTACCCTCAACTAGGTCCTTTGATAGACTTGCCCATAGGAGGGGAATTTTCCGGTGCGTTGGCTCATAATTTGTTGTTGAGAAAGACAGTATGTCAGAAAGACCATGAAGTGTGGTTCTTAATTGAGGGAAAACCATTGAGGTTCTCTCTCAATGAGTTCGTCTTGATTTCAGGTTTATACATGGGTGGTGGACCTTCTGAGGATGAAATCAAAGCTCAAGAAGAACACAACGAGTTGAAAAACAAATACTGGCCAACAAAGAAAAGTGTTTTATTAGTGGATGTTGCTAAAAAACTAAAAGAGTTGAGCATTACAAATGATAGGACCAACGATAAACTTAAGTTAGCCTTTTTGTACAAGGTGGCAGGGTTCTTGACGTCTTCTGATAGCAAAAAAGTGGTTAATCCTTCTTGGCTCCAATATGCCAACGATCTAAACTTCTTCACTCAATATCCATGGGGGAATGTTTGTTACAATCAGACACTGGATTACATAAAAACTGATTTGGTGGCAAAGTTTAACAAATCTTCATCAGCGTACAACTTCTATGGTTGCCCATGGATATTTCAAGTAAGCTTTTATTTAATACTTTTCTTAGTTAAATATATTTTATAAATTGATTTGTATTATAACCATCATTTAATTTGTGATACAGATATGGGCTTTTGAGGCTATGCCGAAGTTAGGCGAGATGATGGCTAAGAAATTAGCTTTGAATGAGAAGAACAAAAATGGGCCACGGTGGCTTCGTTGGCAGAATGTTCAGAAACCTATTGTTGTATCATTTAATCGTTGCTTGGAGGCCATGAGATCTGCTGAGGTATTAACCAACTCATTATAGGTTAAATTTTACGATATTTGTTTAGATCTATTAGTCAAGTTAATCAAAACTTTTTCTATTGTG
Source organism: Ficus carica (assembly GCA_009761775.1). NCBI lineage: Eukaryota > Viridiplantae > Streptophyta > Magnoliopsida > Rosales > Moraceae > Ficus > Ficus carica. The sequence continues at coordinate 3,617,611 of CM019751.1, read as the reverse complement.
TTTATTCAGTTTGCAGTCCGACCTACTTTGAATCCGTCATCTAAGGAGAGCCAACGAGAATATTATTTGCGAATGGAAAGGCGTGAGGACTGCAGTGATGATGTCATTGATGGCCTGATGAAGTTATTAGAGGGAGATGTCATCCTGTGTAGTGCTGTCGATTCCGATGAGATAAATGCTGGAATTAGATCAAGTCACGTCTCTCGTGATCCTGCTATGCACTCGAGGTTTGTCCCCGCCAGTTCGGCCCATGAGCAGATGATTGGATCCTCTACCCCCGTGGTCTGCCACCAACAACACCCGATGCCCAAAAGCCCCACCTCTCTTGAACCTGCTATAGCCTCGAGGTCCTTCCCAGCCATACCGACTCATGAGCAGATTCAAGCCTCTACCCCCAGGGACTGGCAAACGCCTGGCCTGCTGCCTACATTCTCTACCCATTTTGGCCCTCAGACGCACGACGCGATGCCGACATCCACAACTCCTATTTCAGAGTCATTGATGCATTATATTGACCGTCGTATAGGCGAGCACGAAACATATATGAAATCAATGTTGGCCAATCACGAGGTGGCAATAATGCAGAAGATGGAGGAAAATAGCAAGGCAATTATGAAAAAAATAGAGTCTGTTGTGGCCATGAATAAGGAGGCATGTAGTGGCGGGGTCAATGTTGAGTTCGAGCGGGAGTTATCACGAGGTGTAGGAACTATATACAGTGGGGGTGATAATTTCGAATGCCAACAACATCCCTTACAAGATGAACAAATAAGAGATAGTGTCGAATATACCCATGACAGGGTAGTTGATATGCGAGCCGATGCCAATGTTGAAAATGTAAAAAACCACGAGGGCCGGCCGGAGAGGCAGCGGAAAAGAGCGGCAGTCTTACTATCACCTTATGTCGTTCAGTTGCCAAAAAATATTCAGCCCTCGAGGTCTGATGCTCAAAAAAAGTTGCAATATGCTTCAAAGCCTACAAAAACACTTTGATCACTAACCATGTATTATCAATACTTTGATTTGCAATATAGTTATATATTCATATGTAAATACAATATTGGATTCGTGTTTTGGTCTTTAACGCTTTAATGTTAAAGTGTTGGTTTTTTTTATTTTTAAGCAAACACCAAAATTATCATATCAAAGTCTCAAAATGTTCGGTCGTTCCTTGAAACATTGCTTTTTTTCCCTTTTTTTTTTTTCCGTTAAACGATAAGCAAAATTAAGATCCAACAATGAATTTTCTCCAATTTTTTACCGTTAAATGAAAAAAAATAAAAAAAGTCCCCAACGACAAAAGGGGAGTATGACAAGCCCCCAAACCTTCGGAACGACCAGGAACGACCACGGAACGACCATCGAAAAGTGCGGAACGACCACTAAGAATGACTTGGAAATGTTGACTTTTCACCAATTTTTTACCGTTAAATGAAAAAAATAAAAAAAGTCCCCAACGACAAAAGGGGAGTATGACAAGCCCCCAAACCTTCGGAACGACCAGGAACGACCACGGAACGACCATCGAAAAGTGCGGAACGACCACTAAGAATGACTTGGAAATGTTGACTTTTCACCAATTTTTTACCGTTAAATGAAAAAAAATGAAAAAAGTCCCCAACGACACTAGGGGAGTATGACAAGCCCCCAAACCTTCGGAACGACCAGGAACGACCACGGAACGACCATCGAAAAGTGCGGAACGACCACTAAGAATGACTTGGAAATGTTGACTTTTCACCAATTTTTTACCGTTAAATGAAAAAAAATAAAAAAGTCCCCAACGACAAAAGGGGAGTATGACAAGCCCCCAAACCTTCGGAACGACCAGGAACGACCACGGAACGACCATCGAAAAGTGCGGAACGACCACTAAGAATGACTTGGAAATGTTGACTTTTCACCAATTTTTTACCGTTAAATGAAAAAAATGAAAAAAGTCCCCAACGACACTAGGGGAGTATGACAAGCCCCCAAACCTTCGGAACGACCAGGAACGACCACGGAACGACCATCGAAAAGTGCGGAACGACCACTAAGAATGACTTGGAAATGTTGACTTTTCACCAATTTTTTACCGTTAAATGAAAAAAAATAAAAAAAGTCCCCAACGACAAAAGGGGAGTATGACAAGCCCCCAAACCTTCGGAACGACCAGGAACGACCACGGAACGACCACGGAACGACCATCGAAAAGTGCGGAACGACCACTAAGAATGACTTGGAAATGTTGACTTTTCACCAATTTTTTACCGTTAAATGAAAAAAAATGAAAAAAGTCCCCAACGACAAAAGGGGGGTATGACAAGCCCCCAAACCTTCGGAACGACCAGGAACGACCACGGAACGACCATCGAAAAGTGCGGAACGACCACTAAGAATGACTTGGAAATGTTGACTTTTCACCAATTTTTTACCGTTAAATGAAAAAAAATAAAAAAAGTCCCCAACGACAAAAGGGGAGTATGACAAGCCCCAAACCTTCGGAACGACCACGGAACGACCATCGAAAAGTGCGGAACGACCACTAAGAATGACTTGGAAATGTTGACTTTTCACCAATTTTTTACCGTTAAATGAAAAAAAATGAAAAAAGTCCCCAACGACAAAAGGGGGGTATGACAAGCCCCAAACCTTCGGAACGACCAGGAACGACCACGGAACGACCATCGAAAAGTGCGGAACGACCACTAAGAATGACTTGGAAATGTTGACTTTTCACCAATTTTTTACCGTTAAATGAAAAAAAATAAAAAAAGTCCCCAACGACAAAAGGGGAGTATGACAAGCCCCCAAACCTTCGGAACGACCAGGAACGACCACGGAATGACCATCGAAAAGTGCGGAACGACCACTAAGAATGACTTGGAAATGTTGACTTTTCACCAATTTTTTACCGTTAAATGAAAAAAAATGAAAAAAGTCCCCAACGACAAAAGGGGGGTATGACAAGCCCCCAAACCTTCGGAACGACCAGGAACGACCACGGAACGACCATCGAAAAGTGCGGAACGACCACTAAGAATGACTTGGAAATGTTGACTTTTCACCAATTTTTTACCGTTAAATGAAAAAAAATAAAAAAGTCCCCAACGACAAAAGGGGAGTATGACAAGCCCCCAAACCTTCGGAACGACCAGGAACGACCACGGAACGACCATCGAAAAGTGCGGAACGACCACTAAGAATGACTTGGAAATGTTGACTTTTCACCAATTTTTTACCGTTAAATGAAAAAAAATAAAAAAAGTCCCCAACGACAAAAGGGGAGTATGACAAGCCCCCAAACCTTCGGAACGACCAGGAACGACCACGGAACGACCATCGAAAAGTGCGGAACGACCACTAAGAATGACTTGGAAATGTTGACTTTTCACCAATTTTTTACCGTTAAATGAAAAAAAATAAAAAAAGTCCCCAACCTTCGGAACGACCAGGAACGACCACGGAACGACCATCGAAAAGTGCGGAACGACCACTAAGAATGACTTGGAAATGTTGACTTTTCACCAATTTTTTACCGTTAAATGAAAAAAAATGAAAAAAGTCCCCAACGACACTAAGGGAGTATGACAAGCCCCCAAACCTTCGGAACGACCAGGAACGACCACGGAACGACCATCGAAAAATGCGGAACGACCACTAAGAATGACTTGGAATTTGGAAAAAACTAAAAATGACATTTCCACGTCATTTTTAGTGGTCGTTCCGCACTTTTCGATGGTCGTTCCGTGGTCGTTCCTGGTCGTTCCGAAGGTTTGGGGGCTTGTCATACTCCCCTAGTGTCGTTGGGGACTTTTTTCATTTTTTTTCATTTAACGGTAAAAATTGGTGAAAAGTCAACATTTCCAAGTCATTCTTAGTGGTCGTTCCGCACTTTTCGATGGTCGTTCCGTGGTCGTTCCTGGTCGTTCCGAAGGTTTGGGGGCTTGTCATACCCCCCTTTTGTCGTTGGGGACTTTTTTCATTTTTTTTCATTTAACGGTAAAAAATTGGTGAAAAGTCAACATTTCCAAGTCATTCTTAGTGGTCGTTCCGCACTTTTCGATGGTCGTTCCGTGGTCGTTCCTGGTCGTTCCGAAGGTTTGGGGGCTTGTCATACTCCCCTAGTGTCGTTGGGGACTTTTTTCTTTTTTTTTCATTTAACGGTAAAAAATTGGTGAAAAGTCAACATTTCCAAGTCATTCTTAGTGGTCGTTCCGCACTTTTCGATGGTCATTCCGTGGTCGTTCCTGGTCGTTCCGAAGGTTTGGGGGCTTGTCATACTCCCCTAGTGTCGTTGGGTACTTTTTTCATTTTTTTTCATTTAACAGTAAAAAATTGGAGAAAAGTCAACATTTCCAAGTCATTCTTAGTGGTCGTTCCGCACTTTTTGATGTTGTGTGATAAGTGACTTATTGACTTTTTTATTTTTTCCGTTACACGAAAAGCAAATAACTAATAAATGAAATATCAATCATCTAACATTCATTTAAAAATAAACTAAAGTTAACAAAAAACAAAATTAATAACTTTCTCAAACATACGTAATAACTAAAGCAAATAACCGGCATTCATAAAATGATTTTAATGAAAATGTAAACTGTCAAAATCATGATTTTCATTATTAGGTGCTGCTTCTAACATCAGATGGATGTGCTAAGTTGGGACATTTCTTTGAATTATGTCCTCCCTGACCACATGTCGCGCATTTATATTTCTTGACTATACATTCTCCTTGTGAAGGGAAGCGAATTAATCTTGGCCTGCCTCTAAACATTTTCACATCTGGCACTACTACCTTAATCGCTCGTACATCTTCAGGGATATTGTGCCATTGCGATTCTGGAGGAACAGGATAAATAGTTTCTGCATATGCCAACATCCAGTAATCTGAAGTGTAGTACTCAAAACAGAGGGAGTATATGTAAGATCCTGTATGTTGCGGCCGATGAAGACCTGCTGCTGCTATAGCGTGGATGCACGGAATCTTGTCAATGTCGAAAACCCTACACGTGCAACTCATTGTTGTTAAATTTACACATGCATTGAAATCACCCCCCATCACAGTGTATTCATTCTCGTTCAGTTGGTATGGCGTTAATGAACCAGCTGCATCAAATCTTCTTCTGAGTATTGCTTCTCTCTTTGGTGTAATTGGTGTGGTCACTAAAACTGATTCTCGACGCCGAGTGAAGAACCATTGCCCCATTGTGAAGATGATGAAATCGATCATTGCAGTTATGGGATACTCTCTTGCCTTCAGCATCATATTATTCAAAGTCTCGACTATGTTAGTAGTCATAACTTCATACCTGTTGCCTTTAAAGTGCGCTCTTGACCACTTTTCAAACTTGACATCCTTCTCGAGATACTGAGCCACCTTTGGATATTTTTTACTCATGTCACTGAAATGTTTCTCAAACTCCTCCAAACAGTATGATTCAGCAGCAGCCTTGAACACTCCAAGCGAAGCAGCACTCTTGAAACGGTTCTTAATATTCATCATAACATGATAATAACATGCCCCACGCTGCGCCATAGGATAAACGTGACTCACCGCGTAACTAATGCTCTGGTTCCTATCAGAAATAAAGCATAGCTCCGAGCTGTCAGGTATTACCTCCTTCAACTTCTCAAAAAACCAAGTCCATGAATCATTGTTCTCAGTGTCACCCAAACCCCACGCAATGGGATAACTGTGATACTCACTATCTTGTGTGGTAGCGACCATCAACACCCCCTTATATTTGGTTTTGATCCAAGCCCCGTCTATGCCAATAACTTTTCTCATGTTCTTAAAACCCCGTATAGCTGCTCCTAAAGCCATAAAAAAATACTTGAACTTATTATCCGAATCAACTTCAATGTGCGTAAGTGTACCCTTATTAACCTGTTTGAGCATGTAACAATACGAGGGGAGCATGGCGAAGCTGTGTTGTGGCGTCCCTCTGATCAAATTTTGAGCAAATTGCCTTCCTTTCCATGCCTTCCAATAACTTACTTGAACCTGTAGTTCCTGACTCATGAATCCCATTAGAACTTTTGGATTGGGTGGTTGCTTACAATCGATGAAGTGTCCTTTCATACGAGCTCCAATTACACGACTGGATGCTTGTCTGTGATTGATCGAGCGATTCATCAACGAGCAAGTGTGGAAACCGTTATATTGTCGAATTACAAAAAAATTCAAACCTGGCATTTTCGTAGCTCGCACCCGCCACAAGCAATTTGGTTGATCTACACACACAACTTCCTTCAATGTCCTGGTTGACTTCTTGACCTTAGTTTCAAACTTTCCATTAATGGCGACGAGGTTTAACTTTGTATTCAAGTCTTCCTTGCTATCAAAATGTTTACCCACCATTAAATCCGAACCATCATTTCTGCCGCTATCATAACTAATTAGAGGAACAAATCTTGTCTCTTCAGATTCAGAATGCTGACAACGGCTATCATAAACTCTCTCATGTAGACCATCACCTCCTCCGGGTACGCCATCATCTTCTTCGGGTACACCATCACATCCCTTACGCACATCATCGACTCCTTCGAGTACATCATCACCTGCTTTATCTCGACCATCATCTTCATTAGCTACTTCCTCGAGCACTGTCTCTTCTGGTGTTGGATTGGAACCGGTGATTGGAGTTGGATTGAGTGCACCGTAACCTTCATTGATTGGTGTACTAGTTGCACAAATCTGCAGCGGATGCTCATAACTACTGAGTAATTCAGTTGGAACAAACCTTGCAACAAAAGGGATTTCTTCATTGATCCGACAACCAAAATAGTCATCATGAAAGCCTAGTGCATCACCACCATTACTGTTCAGATCATCGTCTCCATGAACACATAATGCTTTTCCTTTACCACATTTTTCCTTCACTATAACATGTAACACCATTCCTCGTTTTCGTTGTACAAAAACATAATATCTGTAATATCTGAATCGTTGGAAATAAGAGTTGGTGCAGCAGTCTGACAAAAAATGTCACCACCAGGTTTATGTGTTATCTCAATTGCATACAAACTTCGGTCAATACTTGTTCTGTCGTAGATTGTCTCTTCCAATTCTAAAAACTTAACACTCCGATCAACCACAAAGCCCTTGCTCACACCAACTCCGAACCACCTCCAAGATCCGCCATCCACCTGTTCCCACTTTCCATTATACTCCACGAGAATGTAGATCTGACTCATACCTATCATGGATTTTGAGATTATCAGTTAACAAACAATATAAAGAATACAACTACAAATTTTACATCAATCAACAGAAAAATAAATAAAAAATTAACCAGACAAGAATCATGTGCGAACATTCGTTATTACTCCACACTATAAATATAAGGAGCACTCAATCAATGGAACAGAAATCAAAGGACCATAAATCATAATTAGCCAAAAATCTTATATCTCCTTTGATGGAAAACTCAATCAAACGAACAGAAATCAAAACAAAAAATTAACCAAAGTTCACATTCTTCAACGGTAACCAGCATGGGCTAACTAGATAAATATATCAACAATCAATAACAATGTCAACAGATTATTCAAATTTTTGTGTGGTGTGTGAAGGCAAAATACAACTGAAGTTTTAATTTGAAAAGTCATATAAACAACGTGCTTGCAATGACAAGACTACTAATGTTCCTCCAACATTGTTCTCAAAACATTAAACCCACTACCACAATTTCATATCAGTCCCCACAAATTTGGTATTTTTTTTCTCCAATGTATACTACGAAAGTACTATTCTTCATCCCTTCTTGAATTTAGACCAAGTACTATTCTTCTACATAAATATATATATATAAATTTATATATACACATATAATATATCTATTATCCCTCGTTGGGTTCTTCTTTATTGTTTTGTTCTTTACTCATGAAGTCTTGATACTTTGTATTGTCTTGTTCGGCTATCACAAATAAAGTTTAATATATTCTAAATATTTTCTCTTTCGCCAACTTGTTATTTTCAGATAAATTTAGTCGGCATTACTCTTCATTTAACACTGATTACCTTTTCATTCCCCTTTGTGCCTTTGTTTTTTTTTTTTTTTTTCTTTAAACGAATGAAATAAACTACATGTTGATTTTTTTTAATACATTTTAAATTTATACACTTTTTCCCTCAAATGATTCAAACACATGGTCAACTTTTTCAATATTTTTAAAATTTTTAAACTTTTTCACTCAAATAATTCAAATAGTTTGAAAAACATACAAACAATCTAAAATTCAAATTTTATAATTCAAAACCTAACAGGAAATGCATGCCAAGACACTTGGAAGAGATTTATTGTGGATGATTCACAATCCCACAAATGTTTAATGAAAAAAGACAAATATGTGTGGCAAAAAGGAGAAAAGAAGGCCAAACTATAGACCATAAAAGCGAATCTATACAGCTGTTTCATGATTCCCTCTCTATGTTGCTATACGCATTTTACAGGAATAGCCTGATTTGATGACAAGCGATCTGTCAATTTGCTTTAAAAGATTAAGGACAAAAGGACACGTAACAAACCTTGTGACACTTTTTATGCATCTGTTATTGAAATGTAGAATACAAAACTTATCAAGTAAATTGATACTTGTGGTGCAGATTAATAGATATATTTAAAAATACCTTATTGATCGTTGACAATTTTAAACCATTACATCATGTTATAATTTATGGTAAGATAACTCATTATCACAGTTAATGAAACTTGACAAAATTCTAACGATTCAAAATGAAGTACAGATTAGAATTCTACTTAATCAAATGCCTCTACTAAATCCCAAATTAATTAGACAACAAATACAGAGCTTTAAAATTAAGTTGGGCATTCAAGTGGCTAACTTTTTAGTACAAGTACAAAAGATCAACTAATTTAACGGCCTACAATAAATATTTGGGCCAACATTGAAATTTGCTGTGTGAACTAAAATCCAGCATTACCAGCCTATTTAGCTAAACGAGACAATCACAGTGATATTAATTTAGCTCTGCACAGCCCCATGATTACAACGAGCAACAAAGGCCCAAAAAAAAAAAAATTTAAATAACCTGCAAGCTCTGAAAAAAAAAAAACAAGAAATTTAGCCCCAAACCAATCACACACACACACACACACACAAACACATGTATCTATATATACACATATATCTGCAGCATCATTTGCTCTTCCACTCCTACAATCCGAGAGTCTCACTCTCTTTATTGGTCACGAAATAGTGGCTGCCAAGAGGAGGCAGCGTGCAGATGCTTGGCATGGCGACCTCAAGCTCCAACCAAGGCATTGCGGTGGTGGTTGGGGTGGGTATATCAGATACTCTGCGTTTTTTGTTACATTTTTATAATGGCATCTATACATATAAGAGAGGGCATATATCAAAGCATATGCCCAGTACTCGTAGGTGGACCACAGTTTAAAAGATTCAAAGGGCACAAAATCCTTTTCAAAAGTAAAGATTAAGATTAACTCAAAGATGGGCATTTCTCAGAGCATGTGAAAGATTAACAAAACAAGAGATTCCAAAACTCAGCATATCCAATAACCAGCATTATTTCTCATTTACAAAAAAAACTTCTCGCCGCAAATATAAGAAAACCAATGTGTTCTTCAAACGATGTGTGATGAATGGGTAAACGCAAATGTGCATTGTGAGAGACTAAATCAATACGAATCAAACTTACCTAGGAAGTCGCGGGATCAAAGCCGAAGAGGAACCTCGAACTCGTAATCGAAATGAGTTGTGACGCGTCGCGCGCGAGGAAGGTCGCGTGTCGGGCGGAAGGAGGCTGGGAGAAAGCTTTATCTCTGGTGGTGGGGTTTGGGGTTTGGCAGACCTTCGACGAAAAAGCAGAATTAGTTTGGTTTCTTTGGACGAAGAAGCCGAAGAATACGAACGAGGAAGCTGCTGTCAGGATTTTGGGAAGATGAAGAAGAAGAACGGGGAAGCAGGGGAAGTTGCTGCCAGGATTTTGGGAATATGAAGAAGAAGAACGGGGAGAAGCAGGGGAAGCTGCTGCTGCCAGGGAGGAAGTCCGGAAGTAGAAATTTGGTGAACTTCGGAGAAAAAAAGGGAAAGTTTCGCAGGAGAGGAAGAAGAAGAAGTTCGGAGAAGGAGAGGAAGAAAGAGGGACGAGAGCTCTCGGGGGAAGGGAGGGAGGGAAGTTAATTATTTTAGTTTACTAAATCACTCTTTTAATTACACATTCAGCATTTTCTGAATTAAAAAAATGTAAAATAAAATGGAAAGTCATTTTCCTAATTTAAGTTTGTTGTTAAGTCATTTTCACAAATTTCTCGTCGTCCAATCTCTCAAAAAGAAAAAAAAAAAAAAAAAAAACAAAAAACAAAAAACACGTCATGGACATAATCCGAAGACCGTCGTCATATGTGAGATACCACGACGTTTTCCATGAGGCCGTCGTGTGTTAAAAAAAAAAAAAAAAAAAAAAAAAAAACAAAAAAAAAAACTCCTCTTGCAAGCCCCAATCCCCTCAAAATCTGACCTTCTCTCTCTTTGATCCTCAAACCCCCAATCCCAAAACCATGCCCTTCTCTCTCTCCCCCCGAACCATGCTCTCTCTATCTCTCTCTCTGCCCCCACTCGTTGCCGACTCAAACCCACCCTCCTCTATCTTGCGGCGCAGCCCCATAACTGCCCTCGTTCGCCGCTAATTGCTCCCGCTGCAATTTTTGTCATCGCCTGGACTGATTCGGACACAAGACAAGTCGTGAACATGTTTATCCTCAGGCTCTTGTCTTATTTTCATTTGGGTTTGGTTTTGGTGTTATTTGGGGTTTTATTTTTTATTTTTATTTTTTATTGGTAATATTTGGGATTGTTCTAGCTTGATTCTCTCTTAAATCGCAGAAAAATCTTAGGTCTTAAAACCCTAGATTTTGCTTAAATTATTTTTAGCATTTTCGATATCCATTGATGTATATAGATTTTGCTTCAATCTTTTCAATTTAAACTTGTTGTGTTTATTTAGTCCAGTTTGATATCTCGTGTCTGTGTGTACACGTATATATTTATAAATAACTTTCATGCTTCTTTTTTAGACCATTTTGATTTTGTATATATCACACACACACACACACACTGGTGTTATTTTGGTGTTAGAGCAAATAACCATATGGAAGGATGGTGTTCTTCAGGAGTGTGTCTGCACTTTCTAAGCTTCGCTCTCTGCTTCAAGTGCAGAGCTCCTAAAATTTTGTAAGTTATTTTTTTTACTACTCGGTTTGTGATTGACCTTTTCAAAATAGAAAGAAAAAGAAAGGGGTTTCAGTAGTTTTATTGCGATTTTGAAGTAGTAAATGATTATTATTTGATGTCAATTTTTTGTTTAGAGTTTTATTTATTTACTTGGATTTATCAACAATATTCAGAAATCAAATATTTAGTTAGATTTGAATTGCTCCTAGATTTGTTCTGCTCTACTTATTTAGCAAGTGGCTTTGTTATTGAAACTAACATAAAGCTAATATTTTGAGGTTTCTAATGGATTTCTCCTATCATTTATGACTTTATCGAACTGTCCAGGATTTGATTACTTCTGTGGTCTATCTTTGAGGACTTTATATGATATTGCCTGACAAGCACAAAAAGATTTGTACATGTTCACATGTGTGGGTTAAGTTAAATTTTTTCTTTGGCTATTTTCTATTTCTATGTGTATATATATTTCGTTATAGGATCTTCATTCTCAGCTCAAGGAATTGACTCCGGAACAATATGTTTGAGTTACTAATATTTATGATATATATAATTGATTTCTAATCAGTTGTCTCTTATCCCATTCTTTTTATTTTCAGAAATGAGTTCTATTTGCAAATTGCCGTCGATTTGTAGTTTATGATTTTGGTGTAGTTTTATGTTTCGTATCTTTTTACATGACTGGGTTCATTAGTTGGATGGGTTAAGCATTCTTGAACTGACATGCCTTCCCAAATTTATTTTTTTGCAGCAAGACTAGCTGTTTGCAAAGGGAGATCATAAATTTTTTTCATATGAAAGAGTACTTAAGAATGTTTTTTTAGATCAAAGTTAGTTAACCATTTTATGTTTGAAGAAACTGAATCTTTTTTTTTATTTTTGGTTTGCCAACACTGATAGGAACGTTGGAAGAAAGTGAAGTCTGAACATGGAAAGGTTCAGTTGGGATACATAACTGTTGATGTGGTAAATAAAATCTTCAGTTTCCATTTTCTATTATTTGTGGAATCAGTTAGTGATCATAGGCCTTCGACATACAGAGAATTGTGCAATTGTAATTATTTTTTACTTAGTCTTGAATTGATACATGTCATGCCATATTTATGTGGGAAGATAATTTGGGAATGAAAGGAATGATTGGATTGTTATAGGAAACCTTGTTACCTATCCTGACGAGGCATAAATTCGATTCTTGAAGGACTCAGTCTTTATATTGTGGGTTACAACTTATATAAATCATTCGAGCTTTGGTCAAGTTTTTAGTTGTAGTGTCTCTATCTCTTTATTTGTTTCTTTAGGGTATTCGTTTTAGGGTCTTTTCTATTCCAGAGAGCCAAAAGTACTACTGGTTGCTAAGCATGATGGACAAGTACCTTTGCTTGAGTGTCTTCTTTGGCTTCTTCTAATAGGAAAGGTAAGTCCTCTCTACCCTATGTTTGAACTACAATCTATTTGAATGGTGTAATAAGAAAAAAGAAATGGAAGAAGCCATCTTGTTGAGTGGCTAACCACAAGTGATCTGTTCATTCTAGCTGAATCTTGTGAAAGATATTTCTAATGGCGAACTTTAATGCTTAATGCCCAATTCAACCTTGGATGAAAAATGAGCTCATAATTCTCTCAGTTACCAATTTATTTAGTATTCTTCTTCTTCTTTTTCCCCTTTACAGAGTTGTTTTCCTTCTAATATTAAAAAAATAAATAGAAAAACTTTTGTTGCTTTTCTGTTTCACGTATCAACAAAAGATCAAATAGATGCATTATCCAAGGACTTGCATGCTCGTGCAGTAGTTCTAGGTTACACTTTCTTGTGTCTGTTAAATTTTTTTTTACTTTTTGTGCATGATTTTAGAATAACTTATACATCATTAGCCTGGTGTTATTTACCTACTTATTGCAATGATGGTATTAGAGTAGAACACAATAGTGTGCATCCAAGAATGAGAAAGTAATGTTCAGGTTTTGAGTTTGTAGATGGATGGGTCATTCTATAGTTTGAACTTTGTATATGTTGATTTTTCACAACGTAAGATTGGTTGTTTTCTTTATTTGTGTTTTTTGTTTTTTTGTGTTGCTGAAAACTTTCTTCATTTACAATATCTTTATAGATGTTATTTCTTTCTTATGAAATAGTTTTTTGCCCTACAAATTTAGCATTTAGTTAATCGTTATAAGGGTGCAAAAAAAAAAATTTTTTTTTGTTTAGACAAGGCACATACCACAACGGCTTTCTGGGTAAACCGTTGTGGAAACTCCACATACCACAATGGTTTTCCTAGAAAACTGTCATGGAAAGTCGAATTCCACAATGGTTTTCTGGAAAGCGTTGTAGATTTTGCTCCTATTCGGACATAAGAAGTAACATATCGGCCTTCCACGATAGTTAAGAACTGTTGTCAAAACTTTCTACGATGGTTAAAAACTGTCTTGGAATCGAATATTTCTACTAGTGACCATAGACTGCATGCATTTATATGTGTGTGTGTGTGTGTACAAATAACGAAGGTAAGAAAATTAGTTTATGAGTGGAAAAACTCGTGTAGGAAGTTAAGTTTATATGACTGGAAAAACTCGTGCAAAAAATAGCATGATCATATATATCTCTTTTTGTTCAAATGAATTTTCCGTTCCAATCACATCCACGTTCACTTGATTGAGATACACAGGTCCCGAAAATCATCAACCTATGCGTCATTTTTTTTTAATTAATGATCAACAATTAAGATTATTGCATATTATTTATAGTAATCAGGATAATTAATAGTATGGTAGTTATTAAGACGCAGCAAAAGAAAATAACAAAGATGGGGTCTCTCTAGAGTTTATGAGAATGGCTTTCTCTCGAGAGTGGGTTTTGTTTGTGAGCGATGGAGGAGATTATTGGAAGATGGAAATCTCTCTCTCTTACGGAAGAGGAGGAGGCTGTTGTGAGCGTAGATATGTCGGTATTAGAGGAGGGTGGGGGTTTCAACCATGAAACCTTCAAATTGGTGATGAGATACTTGTGGTGGACGGGGGATGATCCGACTATAAGAGAAATTGAGTGGGATGTTTATTTGTTTGAACTCAGTTCAGAGAGAGAACAACAAAGGATTCTCACAATGGAACATTGGTTCTTTGATAAATCGCTTTTGGTGGGTGTTAAAGGAAATGGAATGAATGGTGTTTGGCCAGATTTTGGGTCCGGGTTTTTAATCTAACCTACAAGGGTTATGATTGAATCCATAGGATAGGTTGTAGGGAAGATTGTTGGGGTCCGATTGGGAAGGGAAAAAAAAAAAAAAAAAAAAGCTTGAATGTGAATACAGATTCTTCTGGTAGATGTGTAGGTGGTTTGATGAGGATTCAGGTTTTAATGGACATCTACAAGTTGCTGCGGAGAAGAGCTCGAATCCAGCTGGCGGGGGGTGGGGCGATTGTTAATGTTGATTTGAAGTATGAATGAACGCCCAATTTCTGTTATGGGTATGGGATTATGGGGCATACTATCTCGATGTGTTCTGAAGAGGACAATTATGCAGATGTCGAAGAACTCGAGTACGGTGATTGGTTGAGAAGTGAGTCCACTGGTCGTTCCCAAGCACGGTCAGGTGTCGTGATTTGGGAAGAGGAAAGGCTATTTTGTTTGGTCGAAGTAGTGGTGATCGATCTCGGAGAGTGACAGAGCTGGCGGATATATAAGGGAACGTTTCCGATTACAACGATTTCTTCGCCGGGTACAGAAAATGTGGCTTCCGATGTTCGGGGATGCTCCAAGACAGAAACCAAGGATTGAATCCGGGGAGAGTTATGGCGCGTGCTGATTTCTCTATCAAGAAGGAGGGAATGTTGTAATTTCAAAGGCGAAAGAGGCAGAACGAGGAGATTCTGATTTAGGGGAAAAAGCCATATCCGGCCCAGGAGGTGTTGGGCCTAGTGTGGAAGTGAGGGATAAGAATGGAAATAGCCGAACAACTGAATGTGGATCTGACGGATTGGGCTGAGCACGTTCTGAGGCTCCAACACAGAGTTCGGTTGGTGTGACTACTGAAAAACGACAGGCTGTTTTGAAGGACTGGTTTTGTTTTTTCGAGTTCTTCCCCGAAGAAAAACTGGAAGCGTCTGGCTCGTGAGAAGAATGTTGGGAGTGAGACAAATGCTTCTTCCAATTTGGGGAAGAAAATAAGAGAAATTGCAGACGGTATCGTCTCTGTGGCAGAGTGGGGAGTTATCAAGGTTAGGAAATTCTGTCTTCTATTTCTACTCAATTGGATGGGGGGATCGACGGAGGCTGAAATCCAGCCCCGTCGACCTCAATGAAGCTCTTATGTTGGAATGCTCGGGGCTTGTGGAAGTATTCTTCCGAGGTGGTGTTTTTGCTGTGAAACTAAATTGGAGGGGCTTAGAGCAAAATCCGTTATTCGTCAATTGGGTTTTGCAAATGGGGGCTTCTTTTGTTAATTCTGAAGGAAGTAAGGGTTGATTGCTCATTCTCTGGAAAGATGATGTGGACCTTTCTATAGTTGGCTACTCAACGGGGCACATTGATTCGGAGATTGTTGATAAGGAGGGTCTTAGATGGAGATTCACATGGGTGTATGGACACTCCAACAAGAATGAAAGGAACGTAGAGCTTTACTTTTAGAAACTCTCCTGAAGAATGACGGAGGACGTCGTGAGAAGGGGGAGAGGAGACAACTTTCTCTTTGAGCCTTGGTGGATGAAAGACGAGGACAGCTTGGTGATTATTACAAATGCTTTGCTAAATGCGCTGCTGAATTAAGGGTTTGGAGCAGAAACAAGTTTGGCAGCCTTCCCGAAAGACTCAGGAAAGTGCAGGAGCATCTAGAGAAATTGTACTAGAGTGCCTCTACTAGCGAAGATTAGGAATTAATCAGAAGCTTGAAGAAAGAAATGGACCAGCTATTGGTGTTGGAGGAACATTATTGGCACCATTGGGTGCTGGCTGATTGGATAAAGGCGGGGGACAAAAAATACAAAGTTCATCTATAGTAATGCAACACAGAGGCGTGTTTAGAAAGAGATTGATGGATTAGAAGATGCTAGTGGCTCTTGGAAGGCAGATGATAATGACGTTGGAGACATTGTGGAAGACTTTTCGTGAGATTTTACCTCTTCTAAACCTGTGCAGGATGATATTTCTCAAGAGATGAACGATTATTTGGATGAGCCTTGCACTGATGATGAGGTCAAACGAGCTCTTTTTGATATGGGAGGGCGCAAAGCTCCCGGGCCTGATGGTTTTCATGCGGCGATTGGGATGTGGTAGGGCTTGCAGTTTCTAAAGCCTGTCTTGGAGTTCTGAATAATTGGGCTGATGTGGCGGCGTGGAATTAAACGTATTTATGTCTTATCCCTAAGATTAAAGCTCATAAGAAGGTTATTGATTTTATGCCTATTAGTTTGTGTAATGTGATTTATAAAATTGTCACAAAAACACATGCCAATAGGCTTAAAAGGGTGCTTAATGAGGTGATTTCGCCTTCCCAAGGTGCTTTTGTTCCGGGTCAACTCATTACAGATAATGTGATAGTAGCTTTTGAGCTATTGCATTGTTTGTGTAGAAAGGGAAACGGGAAGGGAGGTTGGCTTGCACTCAAACTTGATATAAGCAAAGCCTATGATAGAGTCGAATGGGAGTTTTTAACGGGTATGATGAGGAAGTGGGATTTGGGAATAGATGGGTATCACTAGTAATGCAGTGTATTTCCACTCCTAAGTTTGCTTTTCTCATCAATGGCGATCCAGTGGGGAAGGTGCGCTCTCAGCAAGGTCTGCGACAAGGATGTCCTTTGTCTCCCTATTTATTTCCGATTAGTGCTGAATGTTTATCTGCCTTAATCAAGAATGCTGATAGGGATGGTTGTATTACTGGATTGGCATGTTCTCGCTATGGGCCTAAAGTAACCCATTAATTTTTTTGCTGACGTTAGCTTGGTTTTCTGTAAAACTACTGTTGATGAGTGCAGGAAGGTGAAGGATTTGTTGCAACTTTATGAGAAATCGGCTGTTACCCATAGCCCCAATGTGGGAGAGGATTTGAGACGGGATATTCAAGAAGTCTTGGGGCTAGATGCAGCGTTGGCCCATGAGCGCTATTTGGGGCTTCCAACTTTGGTTGGAAAAAAATAAAAAATCAAACCTTCAAGGCAATTAAGGAAAAGGTGTGGGAAAAGTTGCAAACTTGGAAGGGGAAGATGTTTTCTCAAGAGGGGAAGGAGGTTTTGATTAAAGCTATAGCTTTAGCTATTCCATCTTACACCATGAGCCTGTTCAGAATTCCGAGTATGTTGTGTGACGATCTCCAAAAATTGATTGCTCGGTTTTGGTAGGGAGGTGATGTGGATAGTAGAAAGTTGGGAAAATCTTTGTCGCCCAAAGATGGAGGGCGGGCTTGGATTTCGGGATCTCAGCTCAGCGTGTTCAATCAGTCTCTGCTTGCTAAACAGGCTCGGCAGCTTATCCAAAGCCCGGATTCGCTAGTCAGGGCAGGTGCTTAAAGCTAGATATTTTCCGACTAATTCCTTTTTGTAGGCACAGCTAGGAAGCAATCCGTCATACATTTTTCAAAGTCTTCTTTGGGGGCAAGAAGTTTTGGATATGGGGTTAAGGTGGCGTGTGGGAGATGGCAAGTCAATTAGGGTGTCCAAGGATCCATGGCTTCCACGACCGGTATCTTTCAGGCCTATTTCCCAGCCGAGCAATGTCATGAGTAACCTCTTAGTCGCTAATCTCTTAAATCTGCCTTCAAATTCATCGCCAGGTTGGAATACACAGTTGCTCAAATCAGTTTTTAATGCTCTAGATGTAGAGACTATCTTGAGCATTCTGGTAGGTGTTTTTTGGAAGGATGATAGTCTGATCTGACATTTTAATGCAAAAGGAAAATTCACTGTGAAGTCTGGTTATCATGTGGCAATGAATGGTAGATGTACAACAAGTTCTTCGACTGGGAGTTCTGATAGGAGATGGTGTTAGTTTCTATGGAATTTATCCATTCCTCCAAAGGTGAAGATTTTTATCTGGAGGACTTTTTCAGAACATTTTGCCTGTTTATGCTAACTTGGGTAGACGGGGAATTAATTGCTCCGGAGGATGTCGACGGTGTTCAGAGGCCAGAGAAACAACTTTTCATGCTTTGATTGATTGTTGTGGAGCTGCTGAAGTCTGGTACAAAAGCGCTTTCTGGCAGGTGATTGTTCATTTCCGTGGTGATACTATGGATTCTTAACTGTTACATTTATTTAAAGCTCTAAAGAAAGAAGACTTTGAAGTGGTGGTATGTATGGTCCTTTGGTTCATCTGGAAAAGCCGAAATATCATGAAGGATGAATAATTGGTGCAGCGAACATTTTAGAGGGTGCTGGAATGCGGCTGGCGGAGTATCAAGCTTATCAAGGGATTATTGCTTCTCCCCATAGTATCTTGAAGACCCAGAATTATAAATGGTAGGCCCCTTTGGGTAATTCTTTGAAGTTGAACGTGGATGCTGCAGTCAACTCGTCACTCAATTTCACATGAGTTGGAGGTCTAATTAAAGAAGCCACGTGGTTTGTCCTGGGAACTTTTCTAGGAAACTTGTAGGATCTTTTTCTCCCTATGAGGTGGGGGGTTTGGCCATCAGAACTGATTTGTTATTCGCCATGGATAGTGGTCTACAAGTATCCTATGTGGAGAGCGACTTCATTGATGCGGTCTGTGCGATAGAAGATGAGGATTCGTTGGCTGCAGATGATTTTATTTTTAACGACGTTCGTCGCCTTATTGGTGAAGCTGGTGGTGCTTCATGCTGCTATTGCCCTCGCCGGGGGAATATGGCAGCCCATACACTTGCTAAGTTAGCCCTATCTTTGGATGAAAATCGCTTTTGGTTAGAGGAGTATCCTTGTTGTATTCAGTCGTTTGTAAGTGCCGAAATGGCCGTTGCTTATTAATACAACAATATCCAATTTCAAAAAAAGAAAATAACAAATCAATGATATTTTATGAAATGCTTTTTTTCTTAATTATTAATTACATAATTAAAAAAAAAAGCTTATATATATATATATATATATTTTGGTTGAAATAACATTGTTTACATTGACTACAATATATTCAAGCATAGATAAGGACATATTAATGGATGATAAAAACAATAGTAAATAACTGCAGAACTCCGAAAAAAAAAACAAAAAAAAGGTAAAAGAAATGTGTGAAAATATCTATACCTGACGCAGTTCTAAATCCTAATGTCATAATTTCAAGTTTATGCCATGAATCTATATGTCCTGTCATTATTTGTGCATCATTTATGACTAATAAGATCATAACCTAAAGAACTTAAGTATTAGGCTTGGTTTTTGAAAAAATACTTTACGTTAGCGTAAGATATGAGGCATATTCAAATTCAGTTAAATTTAAGACTAGTAAGAGATAAGCAGGTTGTACCAACCTTCAAATTACAGGTAGATTATGTTATGTTATAGTTTGAAGTTCTAGAGAATTGTTAGAGACTTTGCAAACCCGAACTTTATGTGGAATGCACGCATCCAATACGTACACATAGGATTGGGGCCCAAAAAGATAAGTAAGATAATATGTTCGTAATGGAAAATAAGACATCTATAAATGAATATAATTGGACTACATTCAATAATCGGATCATGCATCTTATGTGAAGTTCATGCTTGTTTTCATTTCGAGAACCTTGTTTGTAATTGTTGATCGAAATCTCATTAGTTATTTTCATACTGTAAGTAAGAAACCTACAGTATAAAACATGGAGGGCAACGTGGACGATGACAAATGGTGAGATGTCACTGCACATAATATTCCATAAAACTCTTTTAAAATTATTATTATTATATTTTGTGATTATATATAGATATATAGCACATAAAGTTTATGACATGTAAGTCTTATTGAAAATTATTTTCTTATATATGATAAGTATGTGTATAAATAAATTAAGACAATGATTAATGTATGAAAAAGTTTTTATATTAAGTTAAATAAAAAAATTGTCTGAAATTTTCAATACTTGAGTGTAAGTAATTATTAGTAAAAATTAAGTTTAATAGACGGGTCGTTGCATATATTGTCGAAACAATGATGTTTACAAATCACTCTAGAGCTATTGGACGTCATGATCTCCAATGACACATTTAGATGAAACTTAATGAGAGAAGTTCAATAAAACGCTCACAATATATCGTACTCAAAATGGAGATCATGATCCCTAATTTCTAGAGAAACCAATTTTGACTCTGGCTAATTAGGTAATGTATAGATATTCATAGCTTTTAAATCATGAAATGCAAGTGAAAAACAGAAAAGTAGAGTTCTTTTTGACAATTCCTTCCGGACTATGGGCCCACTGTTATTTGCTCATTATAAATTAGGGTGCATGACCCTGCCACTTTGACCGTGGACAAGATTTAGTTCGAGCGATATTTTTTTTTTACAATGAGAATATACAAATATAAGATACATACATATATTTTTAATGGTGTGTTTGAATCACAAAGTCATTTGATGTTATAAATTTTAATATCATAAAATATGCATTTCTAAAAATAACTCTATTTTTAAACAATACACTAACTACTTTTATTATTTGTCTATTCTTTTTTTTTTAATCTACTTTTAATATTTTAATATCAGAATTTGTATCGTTTGTACATTTATAATTGATGTTTTTATCAAAAGAAAAAGGTCCATGGGAAAAAGACCAGTGTTGAAATTCTCCAATCTGATTGGAAAAAGAAGAAGAAAAGAACCTACGGTTTCTGGCTTGACAATCAGAATATGCATTTACAAGTGATATATATGTATTTATATATATATATATATATTTTAAATAAATAAAAAAGAAAGGATACGTAGTAGTATTGCATCAGAGATATGCATCCTAGATAAAATTGAACAACAAGTAACATCCTCCTCCAAATACTGAACCTCCACTATTATCAATAATGCTCAGGATCAAAGAAAAGAAAAAAGAAAAAAAGTACTTTAGCGACAAAAAAAAAAAAAAAAAAAAAAAAAAAAAAGGAGTAAAAAAAAAAAATTGTGCTTAGTAAAAAAAGGTACTTTATGAACATTACAAAACGTATTTTGCTAGCAATAATTTTAACTTTTTTATTTTTTTATTCTTTAACATCGATCTACAATTTGATTGATGCAAATGAAAAATAGAAAAGGAGAAGTTCTTTTTTGACAATTCCTTCTGTACTGTGGCCCATTATTATTTTCTCATTATCAATTAGGATGATTTACATATATGGCCATTTTGGAGAGTTGCATTTAAAATTTATCCAATAATAAACTTATTTGCAAAAAATGAACAAAATCATTAACTATTTATATTATATTGACCAATATACACATACAATTTAAATTAGGGGGAAAAAAAATTTTTGGTAACTCCTACAAATCAGCCAGTATTTTCAAATTATAAAAAAAAAAAAAAAAAAAAAAAAAAGGAAAGTTTGTGGTCTTGCTTCTCATAATACCTTATCAATATGTTATGGATTTTAAAAGGTTGAGACCGTGTATTTTTATGCATTATGAATGGTTGAGGTTGATGTTGATCTGGTCATTATATGTTTATTTGGTTGTTGAGATTGTGTAATAATGACTTGGAAATTATCATATTGAGTACGATCTTACTTATTTTTTGGATTTGTAGAATTATGAGACTAAATGTCAAATTTGTTGGTGATATTTATTTTACATATGGACTTTGGTATAGAATGACCGGAGAGTGTTAAACGGATGAAAACCAAATTATCTAGAGCTGAAATGGGAAAACACATTATGATTTTGGAAGAGCCAAATGTACCAACTAAACCACGTCCCACAAGGCAAGAAGAAAATGTAAGTGCTGTTGTTGTTATTAATGATTTAAGATGCCTGAGAGAAAACTACACAGACTAATTGTTTGCTGAATCCGAAGAGCAGTTGGATCACAATGAAAATCAACCTGTACTCTAGAATTCAGGACATTGAAAACATCTGAGGAGTGCCAACTTCTCCATCACCACGGCGGTCCTCACGAATCTTATTGGAGATTAAAGACCCATCAACGAATCCATCAACATCTAATATTGGAATGGCTCAACATGTTCATACTGATTGGGTCATTATCATTCAGATTGTGTTTTTAGGGTTTCGAATATTTTGAGTCCATATATGATGTTTAACATTTATAATTTAAGATAAAATTCTCTGGACTATAGACTCGGTCATTATTCTAGGATTTAGTTATTTAGGGTTTCGGTCCATACAATATTGACAAGATTTGTGCTTTTGGTTCCTTTTGCTAATTAAATATAGATTCGATCATTATTAATATTTATACGAGATTTGTCATGCAGATGATTAAAGAAAATATTCTAAAGGCTTGGTAATTATCATGTTTATATGAGATTTTTCATGCAAGCGATTAATCTTTATTCTATTGTGCATTTAAAGGAAATATTATATTGACTCAGTAATTATGATAGAGTGAGTTATTTATTATTTTTTTGTGTATTTTGAATTGGTGATATCGATACAGTCAACAAACTTTTTGATGGTTTATGACTTTGTCAGTACGGTATTGATCCATATTTGGTAAAAATATATATTTTTTGTAGTTATCAATTGAAATACTATAGTGACTAGGTTATTCACTTATATTTTCTTCGTAAAATTGATTTAGAATATTTTAATGCAGAGAAACAATTGAATCAAGTCAAAGGACATATGAACAACTATGAAGATTAACCTTCACTCATATGTGAGTAGTTGACAACAAGGAAAAAGTCACAAAAAGAATGTTTTGTGCCATTACTATGGTCATTAGATAAAATCAATATGCTCTGTTAAAAAAAAAAAAAAAAAAAAAAAGAGAAAAAGTGGAGGATGAAAAAACAAAACCCAAACGAACTGTTAAAAAAAAAAAAAAAAAAAAAAAAGGAGAGATTTTGTTAATAAATTTAAAAATGAAAATGCATGAAACGAGGAATTCCGTTTATTTCCTTAAAATAATCAGATCAATAAATGAAATATTTGGAAAAAGATAATTTTTTTTTTAAAACATTATCTGCATGCGCAGATTATGGAGGGTTTGTTTTTTTTTTTTTTTTTTTTTTTTTTTTTTTTTAACGTAATATGCAACACAAATTGTGGAGGGACAATTGTGGAATAAGAAATCATTAAAATTCAAATTTCATTCAAATTTACAAGAAAGTTAGTTTGTAGACTTTTTTTTTAAAAGGGATATAAAAAATGACCATTTTATGTAAATACTTCTATCAAGTAGAGTGCATGACTCTACCACTTTGACCGTGAACAAGATTTAGTGCGTGCAATGTTTTTTACAATTAGAATATACATTTACAAGTTAGCATATTTTTTTAATAGTGTGTTCGAATCATTTGATGTTATATTCTAACATAATGAAATATGCATATTGGAATGTCGTATATTATATTTAAAAACAACTCTATTTTTAACTATTTACTAACTAATTTTATTATCTATCTATTCTTTTTTTATTTTTTTTATTTTTACCAATCACATGTTTTAATATCAGAGTTTGTATCGTTTGTACATTGATTATATATTGATGTTTTTATCAAAAGAAAATGGTCCATGGGAGAAAGACCAGTGTTTGCAGCTCTCCAATCCGATTGGAAAAAGAAGAAAAAAGAACATACGGTTTCTAGCTTTACAATCAGAATATGCATTTACCAGTGTTATAGATGTATATATATTTTAAATAAAATGAAAAATAAAGGATACGTAGTACTATTATGACAAGTAACATCCTCCTCCCAAATCCTAATACTAAACCCTCCAATTTTATCAATTATGATCAGGATCAAAGAAAAGAAAAAAGGTAAAAATAAAATAAAATAAAATAAAAGGTACTTTAGCAACAAAAGAAAAAGTAAAAAAAATAAAAATAAATATAAAAATGTGCTTACTCAAAAAGGTACTTTATGAACACTAAAAAACATATTTTGCTAGCAATAATTTAAACTGACTTTTTTTTATCGCTGTCACGTATTTTTTGTTTTTTGACCTATGATCTACAATTTGATTAATGCAAATAAGAAATAGAAAAGGAGTTCCTTTTCACAATTCCTTCTGAACTGTGGCCCATTATTATTCTTTCATTATCAATTAGGGTGCATGACGCTATCACTTTCAACGTGAAAGAAAGAAAAATAAATAAATAAAAATGCGCATGATTGATGCAGACAACAACGTCGTTGATTGGTCAATAATATATTTCAGTTTGAATATTCTATATGCTCAACGGTCTTTGATTAATTTGGCCATCATCATTTTTTCAAGGGAGTGGACCCTTGGCATTATATATATATATATAATTCTAATTGTTTTTATTAATTTCGCAAGATGGATCAGGAAAAATGAACAATTGATTATTATAGTTCTAATAAGTAATTGAATGGACAGAACAGGAAAAAGAAATAATTGATTTTAGTTCTAATTATTCCTGTTATTGATATATGTCCGATACTTAAATGAAATTCTCTTTTCCTGTCAAAAGAAATAAAATGGAATCCAATCAATGTAAACGAATAATAAAATGACAAACTAACTAATAAGTTTTTATTACTTAGTTACATCCTGCCTTCTAGATGTTGATGTAGCGCTGAATTTCAAGGACATATATCGACTTGATCAATAATAAATAACAAAAACTAAAATTAAAAAGTAGCTGAATTAATTTATAAAAAAATTAGAAAGTGATATTGGATTAATAATTTTTAAAAAGTGGCTGAAGTCATATATTATTTATAAATATTGGAGACATGGCTGAACCAAAAAGACAACATCGACGCATAAAGAGTTGCCCTTTTATACATACATCCATACTTTATATACAATTTGTTGTCTGCACTTCATGGTTTACAAACTATATTATTATTATTATTATTAATATTTATTTGTCGATTTTGGAACGAGAGCTTCATTTGGGTGCTAATAAATGGGTTTGTGGCCCTTATCAAATCTATTGGTAGTGTTCAAGGATGCGTCAAATATCAAAACCAACACAAATTGTTGAAACATAAAATATTCTTATAGAGACACAACAAGGAAATTAAAGCTTTCTCATACATTTGGCTAATACGGCTAGTTCTTTCTCTCTCTCATTTAGAAGATAGGTGATGACAAAAAACTGACATGAATAATTAAAAGGAAAACAAAGAAAGAAAGAAGACGAAGAAGAAGAAGAAGGAAAAGAAAAGAAAAGACAAGAAAATAAAAGAAAAGAAACAACAACAGAACAACTAAGTCACAAAACCCAAAAACCAAAGAAAAGAAAAGAAAAGACAAGAAAAGAAACAACAACAGAACAACGAAAACCCAAAAACCTGATGATCACTCTCGCAGACATTCATGTAGTGACGTACATAGCCTGTGAAGGAGAACAAAAGCGCAACGAAAGTACTTCAATGGAGGAAGGTGGTGCCGAAGAGCTTGAAACGAGGAGGATGATGATGAGCCCTAATTCTGAGACTGCCACGGTCATCCCACCAAAAGAAGATCCTGTCACCGACCTTGAGCTTTTTCTCTACAACGAACGCATGCCATTCCTTGAACATGAATTCAGGCTTCTTGTTATACCTTATTTGACCAGGCTTCCAAGACCGAACCGTCAAGTAGAACGTGTACTCCTTCCCCCACTCGTCCTTAAATGAAAGTGGAATAGGCCCTGAATCAGGGTTGGGGTCAGGGAACAGATTACCGAGCAAATCCATCGGCACTATCAGCTTCTGATTGATGTCTGTGCTTGTGAGAGTTTTCGGATAGTAATTCAGCTCCATTGATCTCTCACAATTACTTAAAGAAGAAAGAGAAGAAGAGAGTGAAGAGTGAAGAGAAGGAAGCAAAGAGTGAAGAAGCAAAAAGACTGAAGGTGATTTTATAGGCTAGAAGGGGTCATTATTATAATAATTATTATTATTATAATAGCCGAATCATTTATTTGTGGGTCAAATGATATAGTGAGTTATCAAAAAGCCAAACCAAACTAACTTAACTTAAGACTGTGGCCCATTATTTCATATCAATTAGGGTGGGTGCATGCATGACGCTACCACTTTGACCGTGAAAGATTTAGTGCGCAAGGACATACATTCACAAATTAAATATATATATATATATATATATATTATGAAAATTAAATTGTATTTCCGTTTTTCATTGAAATTTGATGATTGACTGATGATCAATCAGTGATTTATATTATGATTAATCAGTGATTGACTATCATGCGGTTAATCGTTGATTGATCATTTAAGACAATTGATTAACCATTTTAGGAAATGACCTTTTCACTAATTTTTTATAAAAAAAAAGTTATTTAACTATAAATCCAAAATAATTTTACTATTTACTTATTCTCTTTTTCTATTCACTTTTTACCCGAATGTTATTATTTGAAAAAGACCAGTGTTGCTCTCCAAAACGAAAATGAGAATATATGTGTATGCAAGTTCCAGGATCAAAGAAAAGAAAAAAGCAAAACTAATTTTTGCAGCCTACCAGTGTTGCTCTCCAATTTTGAAGACCAGTGTGTATGCAAGAAAAGAAAAGCTAGGTAACAAAAGGTAAAAGGTGACATAAAAAGGTACTTACTCCTCCTCCCAAATCCCAAAAGAAAAGAAAAAAGCTAGAGCTTGTAAGCTGGCAACAAAAGGTAAATTGAACAGAACGAGAAAACCTGTGGCCTTATTATTTATTTTTTATTTTTTATTGTCAAGTGCATGACGCTACCACTTTGAAAGATTTAGTGCATTATTTTTACAATTAGGACATACATTCATATATATAGATATATATATATATATATTAGGAAAATTAAATGAAAGTGGAATAGGTTCTGAATCAGGGTAGGGATCAGGGAACAAATTACCAAGCAAATCCATCGGCACTATCAGCTTCTGATCGATGTCTGTGCTTGTGAGGGTTTTCGGATAGTAATTCAGTTCCATTGATCTCTCACAAATACTTAAAAGAGTGACGGTATTTAAAAGTACCTCTCAAAAGAGTGACGGTCTCAGAAAGTGGTCATTACTTTTTGTGAGTACCTCTCACATTTATTTGCCGAAGTTCCAAAAGGGTTAAAGGTGAAGAAAAAAAGAGAGAGAGAGAGAGAGTAAATTAAATATTTTTTTAATAACTTCAATATTTATTTCATAAATCCATTTTATTTCAATTAGTAATTCAATATTTATTTCTTAAATCCATTTTATTTCAATTAGTACATCCAAATACTTACTCGTTAAAACATATTAATTTCAATTAGTATTCTCGTATAGTCGTATTCATAGGATTATTAAATTCTGCGGTACTGCGCTCACCAAAATCTAGCTCCGAGATAAAATTTAGATATCAAAATCTAGTCCCTGAAAAAAAGGTTAAAAAAAAAGATGCTTCTTCTGGCCGTGGTTTAAATTTTTCTAAATGATACTTTGAGAGGGGGGAAGAGAGAGAGCACTTGCTTTCTTTACTTAATTATTCTATTAGGTTTGAGATTCCGTTAGATGGGATGTCAGTGTAGTTCTCTCTATTACAATTTCTATTTTAAACATTTACCATATGAAATTGATTTGTCTTCAGTTAAAAAAAATTACTACTGATTTGTGTATTATGTGTATTTTTTGCATACGTATTATTTATATATATAGATCTTTTGATACACAAGATTAAAGGGTATTATGGACTGGATTGGAATAAGGAATTTTAATCCCATATTTAATACAAAAATTTTAAAGGATTGGATTGGATAAAAATTATCCGTACATGATATAATCCCCTTAAGAGGGGACATCAGAGTCCCCTCCAAAAGCAGGCCATTATTCAATCCTGACTTTGTCTTCTTGTTAATGGACTACTTGGTACTTTTCGCTAATTGGATACCATTTGATACTTGGGAAGGAGATTATCTTTGACTTTGTTGTCCACATGATCATATACCTTCTAGACGTTGATGTAGAGCTGAATTTCAAGGGTTTATGCGACTTGATCAACAATAAATAACACAAATAAAAATTAAAAAGTTGCCGAATTAATTTATAAAAATCGAAAAGTAAAAGTGAAATAATTTATAAAAAGTGAATAAGTAAAAGAGTGATGCCATTTATTGGCGATAATTACGTTTTTGTATTATTATTGTATAGTACTTTTTTTTGTTTTTTTTTTTTTTTTTTTTTTGGGGTTTTAAAGTGGTGTATGCCCCATAAATCCATTTTTGCTCATATTCCATGAATACAAAGCCAGCCACGGCTGATGATCCGGATATCCTTACCTGCCTGTCCCTTGTGATACCTGTCCCTAGTGAACACTAAGATATGAGGCAAACTAATTTGGACCGGACCCCCAAAACCCCAACGAAATGTCAAAAAGAACTTTCCCTAGTAATATCTAATATATATAGTTATATATATATATATATATATATATATATATGGGGCCTCTCTCTTGCAGATGAAACAAGAGAG
This sequence comes from Ficus carica, assembly GCA_009761775.1. Taxonomy (NCBI): domain Eukaryota; kingdom Viridiplantae; phylum Streptophyta; class Magnoliopsida; order Rosales; family Moraceae; genus Ficus; species Ficus carica. Next base: position 3,588,899 of record CM019751.1, on the reverse strand, counting down.
GGATTATGAGTGGTTTACGAACCTTTCATACTTTTGACTAAAATGTCATTGCTTTAATTAGGAAAAGTAACTAAAATTAAAATCCATAACCCCAACCAAACTAACTTAAAGTTATCTACTAAGGAAATTTAGGAATTGGGCGCAACTATGGCTAGATGTTAGTCGCTAACCTTAAGTAGTATAATAAATATTTATAATCGATGAGTTTCAAACAAGTTTGATTTGTTTGTTTGTTTTTGTTTTTTTTAAATGTACCATAACGATGAATTTTGCTCTAAAAAAAAAGATTGATATTGATTTCGATACTATCTAATATTAGGAAACCAAGTAAAGTAGTTAAAATTCACATGCATCAAATATTACTAGAGTTTAATATAATGTACCTTTCTCAAAATATATATATAAAGGATACAGTTCATGTATGTAAACACAAATTTTGGCAGTGCCTAGTAGATTTTCAATTCAGCTGACTCACTGACACTGAGTAACCACCATAAGCATGAAATTTAATTGAAAAATATAAAAATCAACGAAAAGCAAATTACGGTTTTGATTAATTTGTTGTAAAAATAGTCAAACAAAATTCCTCCTTCTTGAAAAAAAAAAAAAATCTTGGATTGTTAGCAATTTTCAGAATTACATATAATAAAAAAAAAGAATCCAAGATCATACCTCCGGTCATAGTAATCAGATTCATAATTTTTTTAGGGTAGATAAGAAAACAAGAATATTAGGGATTGGTTGACTAACGACTGATATTTACGTACTCTCTCTTGAAGACTAGTGACCCTTATCCCTCTGAAATTTTACGTTATGTTTTCCTGATGTTTTCTTCCCATCAAAGAATACAAATAAATAATAAATGAGTAATTATATCACCAAAGGGTGTCACCCTTTACCTTTAGGAAAACATATGTGAATTAATGGGTGTAACCCTCTCCTTTAGTGAAATATATCTGAGGTGGAATTTAATTTAAAATTTAAATGAACCACAAAATATTGATACATTTATTTTATTTATTTGAAAAAAAAATGTTATAATATTCTGCCACTTGACCCATAGATCACTTAATATATATGTATTAATTAAATTTAATACATGAACAAACTTTTCCCTAAATTCTTATACTGAACCAAAAGAGTTTAAATCATATGAATCATGGCATTAAGTCCTCTAATTAAGAGCAAGTATTACCTTCCGTGTATTGCATTGTAATTAACTTTTTCATTTGAATGAGAACTATATGTGGATTATTTCTTCATGAATGAGCTTCCAAATGCTCATTCAGGGTCTAATTAATATTCAAATATGCATATTGTCATTCTCTAATCTTTTTGTATACAACCAAAAATGAGAAGACAATTAAAATAATTGGAGTTTTTCATGTCTACTGAAATGCGATACAAACATAATTACATGAATCTGAAAAATAGAAATGGGTCCCATATGCTCAACATGTTCCTTATTTCGTCAAAGGATCTGCAGTCATTAATCTAGGACGAATGTGCTCAATAGCAACCTTTCTTGATTTTACAAAAAGCATACACAAAAGGCAATAAAGGGGACTGGATAACATTTGCTCCTTCCGGAAAGAGATTTTCTTCGAGGACAACCATGCATGTGCCAAATTAGTACAAAAAAGATGGTCATTAGTGCAAGAAACATTTACCTTTTGTGTTCTTTTTTTAATTTTGTGCGTTGGAATTCTTTGCGTATCACAAATCTAAATAGACAAGCCATAGTTCATACGCATAAATTGCGGGGTAAATAATTAGGAGGGATTCTTTGGAATTGGCGGCAAATCCAATGCAAAAAGGGTAGTTTTTATTTTTGTTGGCTATATATAACGAGTGACTAGATATTGAATCCTTTCATTTATTCAACTCTATTATTATTATTTGCTTGTAAATTCAACTCTATTATTTAAAAGCCTACATAGTTAACTTAAATATAGCTCCACTAATCAATCGTTGTGAAATTTAGTGTTTAATTACAATTTTACTAAAAATGGGTGCTTAGAGTATATGTTTTAGATCTTTCATAACATTTCGAAAATCCAGTTAACCTAATTTTTCTTTTAAAGTTAGTTAAACTGTTGCTTTATATTTATTTTTTAAAAATTTACTGTTTCGTGAGACTCTCATGACTCAATATATTAAAAAGAACTCATACATCCATTAAACACCAATTGGATTATACTCTCGATTGGCAAAATGTTTCTTACAACATTAATAAAATTATATATGCAACTCAGAACTTTTACCATCTCTGGAGGGGAAATAATAGGCTTCTTTTGTGAAAAAGGACTAGTTAAGAGAGTAATACGTCACATTTGGATTATAAGTTCAACTTCATCATTTAAATAGTAAATTCAAATTTTGATAAGATTAAATATTGTAGAAGGAAGTTGAAAAGTGAGTTAATACTCGAGTTAAGTCTAGTGAGGACCTTAACGTTATCATACAAACTTTAAGGGAATTTCTAACATGACCCATGAAAATAGGGACTAAACAAGAAAGGTCCACTTTATATAAAAGCGGCAAAATAAATAAATTAAGGGGACATAAAGAAAAGGGAAAAAAATGGTAAATAGTAAGAAAATGGTGGGCTTTGAAAAATGAAAAAACAAAAGGAAAAAAAAAAGTTTTTTTTTTTTTTTTGGTGTGAAAGAAAAGGACGTATGACCTTAATTTCAAACATTAAAATAAGATGATGGTTGTTTAATATCACTTTTTGAAGTTAATAATGGTCAGACACTATTGGATCACTTGGGATAACAATAAACAATAATTAGTAATCTCTCTCACCGGTCATAAGTGTTGTTTCTGGGTGTATTTTTCTTACAAAGGCTGGAGTAAAAGTACCCCATTGTTCTGCTTCTGCAATACTGATGTAAATGCTTTGTATCTGTCCAAGAGATGCTTGATTTTTGCATGTGTCTCTTTTGGAATAGATGATGCAACATTAAGTGTTTTTTCAACTTTTGTATTTCCTTTTTGTCTTTACTATATTAATATTGCAATTAGTTTTTCGAAATTTTATACTTTGTATTTTTCATCTCTTATTTCTCTCTTTCTATTTAAGATTTAAGATTAGAATAACATAAAACTATTTTCATGTTTCTGGTGTTTGATTGGAGTTATCCAAGGGCAAGCTAACAAAACGATGGTCGATTTCTAACTTAAAATTTTAGGAAAATTTTGTGGTAGAATCGAAAAAATAATTTAATAATGCAATTGTGTATGAATAATACAACGTTTTCAGATTAGTACGTATTTGTTTTTATTTTGTTATATATTATGTTGAAAACGGTTTTCAGATAAATATGTATCTTTTGATCTATTATATTTTATCCCAAAACACACAATATTTATGCTTTATCAGAGTGACTCCAAGACGTTAAACTCCAGGTTATCTTTAAGCAAAAAGAAAGTCTGCATTTTGGTTTTTAAAAGATATAATAATATGAAGGAAAATGATAAGAAAGAAAAACATGGAAGGAACCTGCCACGTAAACATATAATGAAACAGTATTGATTAAAAAAATTCGGAAAAAGAAAAAGAAAAAAAAAAGAGAAAAAGAAAAAGTAACACATGCATGTCTAAAAGGAAATGCCATTTCTGCTTGTCATGATTGTATTATATTGGTGAAAAACAATAAAAATAAAAAATAAAAATAAAAATAAAAAAAGAAAGAAAGAAAGAAAGCATGCAAAATGGAGCTTATGGACAACGAATAGCGAAATGAGGAAAATAAATTATACATGTGCCAATTACTGTGGTGACCACTTTTACAGGGAAAAAGAATTATCAAATCCTCCTTGATTTTAGGTGACAAAAAGAAATTCATTGTTACTTTACTTTACACATATTCTTTGCTTTGAGGTAGGAAACACGTGAGATTGGTTCCAAGCCAAAATAAAAATAATATATATATATATATTTATATATATATATATATATAATTCATTGCTTTTCATTTCTTGGACCCCATTGTATTTATATTGATTTTTCAAAGGCGCGCTTTAATTAATTAAATTGTCTTGTACCAAACGTCACATCAGATTGATGGAAAGCTAAAACAAATTAAATGAGTGATATTCTAATATTACGCGGATATTTAGATGCAAATATAACTATAATAATGACCATAACAAAGAAAATTTTATTATTTAGGATTTTATAGGAGTCAAGTAATTGAATGGACAGTGTTAAAAAAAAAAAAAAAAAAAAAAAGAAGGTCATTGAATGGACAGAAACAGGAAAAAATGAACAATTGAATTTTGTTCCAATTTCTGTTATTGATATATATCCGATACTAAAATGAAATTCTCTTTTACTGTCAAAAGGAGTAAAATGGAATCCAGTCAATTTAAACGATTAATAAATATAAACAAACTAATAAGTTATTATTACTTCGTAGCATCCTGCCTTCTAGACGTTGATGTAGCGCTGAATTATTAACAAAAATTAAAATTAAAAAGTTGCTGAATTAATTTATAAAAATCAAAAAGTGAAAGTGAATTAATTTATAAAAAGTGAACAAGGGAAAGAGTGATGCTACTTATAGGCGTTTGATTTAGAAAGGGATAATTACGTTTTTGTACTATTATTATTGTAAATTTATTTATTTTTATTTTTTTTTTCAAATCAAGTGGTGTATCCCCCACTTAAAAAAAGTCATTTTATAGGTCTTATTTTTCTCATGTGATGCACCGAATAAGACATTCTACAGAAGTCGAGGGGTTTGGTTAACTGCATATAAACCTTTAATCAAGATTAAAAAGCCAACCATGGCTGATGATCCGGAAATCTTACGCTGCCTGTCCCGTTTGAACCCTGCAATATATACGGGGCCACAACCCCAAGGAATCAAAAAGAACTTTCCCTTGTTACGTCTAATATATATGGGGCCTCTCCCTTGAAAGAGTGATGACGACAGTAATAAGGACGCCACTCAATTTGCTTACAGATGAAACAAGAGAGGAATTATAAATGGTTTACGAAACTTTCATACTTTTGACTAAAATGTCATTGCTTTAAGCGCAACTATGGCTAGATGTTATATGCTAACCTTGAGTCGTATAATAATTATATATAATCGATAAGTTTCAAGCAAGTTTTGTTTTGTTTTGTTTTTTTGTTTTTTTGTTTTTTTTTGGACGTACTATAACGTTGAATTTTGCTTTAAAAAAAAAAAGATCGATATTGATTTCGATACTATCTAATATTAGGAAACCAAGTAAAGTAATTAAAATTCACATGCGTCAAATATTACTAGAGTTTAATATAATGAACCTTTCTCAAAAAAATATATATGGCCACAGTTCACGAATGTACACACAAATTATGGCAATGCATAGTAGATTTTTTCAGCTCACTCACTGACACTGACACCAGCAACCACCATAAGCATGAAATTTAATTGAAAAATATAAAAATCAACGAAAAGCAAATTACAGCTTTGATTAATTTGTTGTAAAAATAGTCAAACAAAATTCCTCCTTCTTGAAAAAAAAAAAAAAAATCTTGGATTGTTAGCAATTTTCAGAATTACATATAATAAAAACAGAATCCAAGATCATACCTCCAGTCATAGTAATCAGATTCATAATTTTTTTAGGGTAGATAAGAAAACAGAATATTAGGGATTGGTTGACTAACAATTGATATTTACAGATTCTCTCTTGAAGACTAGTGACCCTTATCCCTCTGAAATTTTACGTTATGTTTTCCTGATGTTTTCTTCCCATCAAAGAATACAAATAAATAATAAATGAGTAATTATATCACCAAAGGGTGTCACCCTTTACCTTTAGGAAAATATATGTGAATTAATGCGTGTGACCCTTCGCCTTTAGTGAAATATATATCTGAGGTGGAATTTAATTTAAAATTTAAATGGACCACAAAATTTTGAAACATTTATTTTATTTATTTGAAAAAAAAATGTTCCAATATTCTGCCACTTGACCCATAGATCACTTAATATATATGTATTAATTAAATTTTAATACATGAACAAACTTTTCCCTAAATCCTTATACTGAACCAAAAGAGTTTATATCACATGAATCATGGCATTAAGTCCTCTAATTAAGAGCAAGTATTACCTTCCGTGTATTGCATTGTAATTAACTTTCTCATTTGAATGAGAACTATTTGTGGATTATTTCTTCATGAATGAGCTTCCAAATGCTCATTCAGGTGGTCTAATTAATATTCAAATATGCATATTGTCATTCTCTAATATTTATGTATACAACCAAAAACGAGAAGACAATAAAAATAACTGGAGTTTTTCATGTCTACTGAAATGCGATACAAACATAATTACATGAATCTAAAAAATAGAAATGGGTCCCATATGCTCAACATGTTCCTTATTTCGTCAAAGGATCTGCAGTCATTAATCTAGTACTATAATATGCTCAATAGCCACCTTACTTGATTTTGCATTATTCTATGCACCTTATTGAGTTAGCGGAGGCCTAACTGGTATATTTGAATCATGAAGAATAACTTTTTCTGTGTCTTGTAATTTTTAAACATACACAAAAAGCAATGACGCTAATTGGATAACCTTAGGTCCTTCCGGAAGAGATTTTCTTTGACTTTGTTGTCCTCGTGATTATATACTCACAAGCTAGATGTGCCAAATTAGTACAAAAAAGATGGTCATTAGTGTAAAAACCAATTACAATTTGTGTTCTTTTCTTTTAGTGCGTTGCAAATTCTTTTCGTATCACAAATCTAAATAGACAAGCCATAGTTCATACGCATAAATTGCGGGGTAAATAATTAGGTGGGACTCTTTGGAATTGGCGGCAAATCCAACGCAAAAAGGGTAGTTTTTATTTTTGTTGGCTATATATAACGAGTGACTAGATATTGAATCCTTTCATTTATTCAACTCTATTATTATTATTTGCTTGTAAATTCAACTCTATTATTTAAAAGCCTACATAGTTAACTCAAATCAAATTATAGTTAACTCAAATCAAATTAAATATAGCTCCACTAATCAATCGTTGTGAAATTTAGTGTTTAATTACAATTTTACTAAAAATGGGTGCTTAGAGTATATGTTTTAGATCTATCATAACATTTCGAAAATCTAGTTAACCTAATTTTCCTTTTAAAGTTAGTTAAACTGTTACTTTATATTTATTTTTTAATAATTTACTGTTTCGTGAGACTCTCATGACTCAATATATTAAAAAGAACTCATACATCCATTAAACACCAATTGGATTATACTCTCGATTGGCAAAATGTTTCTTACAACATTAATAAAATTATATATGCAACTCAGAACTTTTACCATCTCTGGAGGGGAAATAATAGGCTTCTTTTGTGAAAAAGGACTAGTTAAGAGAGTAATACGTCACATTTGGATTATAAGTTCAACTTCATCATTTAAATAGTAAATTCAAATTTTGATAAGATTAAATATTATAGAAGGAAGTTGAAAAGTGAGTTAATACTCGAGTTAAGTCTAGTGAGGACCTTAACGTTATTATACAAACTTTAAGGGAATTTCTAACATGACCCATGAAAATAGGGACTAAACAAGAAAGGTCCACTTTATATAAAAGCGGCAAAATAAATAAATTAAGGGGACATAAAGAAAAGGGAAAAAAATGGTAAATAGTATGAAAATGGTGGGCTTTGAAAAATGAAAAAACAAAAGGAAAAAAAAAAGTTTTTTTTTTTTTTTTTTTTTTTTTTTTTTTTTTTTTTGTGAAAGAAAAGGACGTATGACCTTAATTTCAAACATTAAAATAAGATAATGGTTGTTTAATATCACTTTTTGAAGTTAATAATGGTCAGACACTATTGGATCACTTGGGATAACAATAATTAGTAATCTCTCTCACCGGTCATAAGTGTTGTTTCTGGGTGTATTTTTCTTACAAAGGCTGGAGTAAAAGTACCCCATTGTTCTGATTCTGCAATACTGATGTGAATGCTTTGTCTCTGTCAAAGAGATGCTTGATTTTTGCATGCGTCTCTTTTGGATTAGATGATACAAGATGGAGGTTGTTTGATATTTGAGTTTGAGTTAAGATTTTTAAATTTTAATAATAATTTTTGTTGATTTTTTTAGAAAAGATAAAAAATTTTTTCAGAAAAAGATAAAAATTGAGTTGAAAAATTTGAGTTCAAGTTAGTGAACCAAACTAAGTGTAACATTTCAACATTTGTATTTCCTTTTTGTCTTTACTATATTAATATTGCAATTAGTTTTTCGAAATTCTATACTTGATATTTTCATCTCTTACTTCTCTCTTTCTATTGCAGGCACTAGATTTACATCATAATTCCTATCTTTTGAAACCATTTATGAGCTTTTAGATTTTTTTTTGCTGATAGTACTAGTTATAGATTAATCAGAGGCTAAATTGTAGGGTCGAGAAGCTGTCATTGTCAATTATGGAATGATCCTCTTTGTTGCATCTTCAACATTATATTTTGATATGCTATCACGTAGGGCTAAGCCTCAGGACACTTTGTAATTACTGGATGCTCTTTCTGTTATGTTTCTTTTATAAGTACGAACATTTATTCAATGCCTTGCTTGTAATAGGAAATTCCTATGTTAATGGATAGGGATTAGCTATGGTTTCACAGGTAAATAAAATAATGTAAAATATGCAATAACATGTTCTTATAGGAGAACTCTTTAGTTAGATATTAATCATAGAGCTACTAAGGAGTATATAGAAGGAGCGTGGAATTTCGTAAAGATGACAGAGAAAGAAGCTGGTTATCCAGAAAAAATATTATGTGCTAGTAAAAATTGTCAAAACTTGCGTCACCAATCTATTGATAGTGTTTTTGATCACTTGGTCACATATGGAATGGACCCAATATACACAGAGTGGTTTCATCATGGTATGTAATGTTAAAGGCACCACCAAGAGGCTTCCATGAGCTGGAAAAATATGATGAACGTGAAGATGCAACTTCAATATCTCCAGATAATCTAAGACCCGAAGTTGGCATGGATAATATACATGAAGGAGTTCAATTTGTGAGAGAGGATTGTGAGATGAAGACTCTCTATTTTTCTTTTTTCTTTTTTTTTTTCTTTTTTTTTTTACGTGAAGAAAAATGGAAAGAAGAGTTGAAAAATTAGAGTTCTGTTACATTTTTCAGTTCTCTTACATTTTTCAAACTATTAAAGGGATTTTCGTTGTTTTTTTTGGGATTCATTGAGCTTTTTTGATAGGACATTTTTATTAAAGGGGCGTGTCAAAAATTATGGTGTGAATAGACCTTATCTTAACATTATTACTATATACTAAAGTAGAAGGGTAATTTACTGTTCTTTATACAGTGTTTAACAGTAATTTTTCCCCTTTTTTTTTTGTTTTCGGCGTTATATCTACAGTAACGATCAGTCCCAAACAGTGTAATTACGGTCTTGCCCTCCTTCATTTGCCTGCTAGTTGCTTTTCCCATAGTGGATGGACGGAATTGCCCTTGAAACTCTCTTTTCCCTTTGTCTTTTCCTTTTCCCTCTGTCTTTTCCTCTTCCACCGCCCATTATACCCCACATTTGCTCTCTGCAATTTTTTGATTATGCCTTTCTCTCTCTACAGCTCTCTTTCTCTCTCTTTTGTTCTTCTTTGCATTTTTGAGTTTCATTTCTCTTTGTCTTTTCCTCTTCCACCGCCCATTATACCGTACATTTTTGAGTTTAAATTATTGTTTCGGTGTTGCGTTTACTGTCACGGCGAGCCTTGAACAGTGAACCCTTGCGCTTGCCCTTCTCAGTTTGCCTGCCGGTTGGTTATTTTATAGTGGATGGATGTAGTTGGTTTTGAAACTCGCTTTTTCCTTTGTCTTTTCGTTTTCCACCGCTCATTATATCCTACATTTGTTCTATGTGATTTTTTGCTTCTGTTTCTCTCTCTCTACAGCTCTCTCTCTCTCTCTCTTATGTTCATCTTTGCTTTTTTGAGTTTATATTTTATTTTCCCCTTTCCCTTCTTTCTTTCATCGCAGATTATGTTTCTCCATTTTTTCTCTTTTTGTTTTTCTTCTTCTTTGGAGTTTTGGCTTTCAAACTCTAGATTTTGGTGTTCTTTTGCAGTTTCGGCTGGTGATTTTCTCTTTCGTGGTTTCTGTTTCTATTTTTGATGGTTTTTTTGGCTTTGTTATGTTTTTTCTCTTCAGATTTGCAAGTTTGGTTTTTTTTCATTTTTCTTGGGATTTTTTTTTTTGGAAATGTTTTTTCCTTTTCTGGAAAGTTTAGAATGATTTTCGTTACTCTTTTTTCTTCATTGCATTTTATTGGAATAATAACTTTTGATATTTTTCTCCTTTTTCCTGCTATTTCCGAATGATAATTTTTTATTATTGGAAAAAAAAATTTGGGAATATTTTTTTGTTCGAATTGTAGATTTTAATGTTTATTGTGTTGTTGTGTGCTGCATTGTTGTTTGTGTTAGTATTTTGTTTTTTTTTCCCCCCTTTTGTCTCAGATTTGGGGGTTTTCACTTTTGAAACCCTAAATTGTTATTGTTGGCTTCTTGCCAGTTTCCCCTCTCCTTCGTCCAGCTTTTGTGGTGCATGTGTAAATTTTTGTTCACAATGTGGATTTTTTTATCTCAGACCGGTAATTTCCCCTTTTGGGTTTTTCCTATTTTTGGTTTCTTTTCGGTACATTTTTTTGGTGCAAGTATGGATTTTAGTTTTGAGTTTGTCCTTTTTGACTTCATTGTTGTTTTTGTTTGGTTTTTTCCTCTCCTTCTGACTTGGGTTTTGGTCTCTACTCTTGAAACGTTTTTCGTTTTTTTATTATGAATATTTTTTGATCTGTTTTTCTCATTTTTGGAAACGAATGCAGAGTAAAATAGCTGAATGAAATATTAGGTATGTTGATCTTTGTTTTTTTGGATTTTTTTTATTTCTGTATTGTTTTCGGATTTTTGCTTCTTTTGATTTTTCTTGATTGTTTCTTGCAGATTGTGATAACAATGGTGAGAAAATTAACAAATGCAAGTGTGGAAAGGAGCATTGAGGATTTTTTCCCTCTTGATTTTTAAATCTGTAATTTTTTTCCTTTTTCTCCCCGGGTAATATTTTGGTGCTTTTCTTTGTATGTTGATATATTTACGTTGTTATCTGTGATGTTTTGTTAGCGTGAATTTTTTTTTTTGTTCTAAATGTTTGGTTAGAAATTTAGTGATTATAGTATATAAAGATTTAGTTAGAATCAAATGATCTTTTAGAGCTTTATATTGTTTAGTTGTTTGTTTATCATTACGGTTTCTGAACCCTGTCTTTCATTTTTAATGTTTTTAGATCATCTGTTTTTTTTTTCCTCTCTCTGTTGTCATTTTGTGGTTTGTTAGAAGTCTGCATTTTACTGTTCACCATTACTTTGACTGAGTTTCCTTTCGGCTACAACCCTGTTATTAATGCACGTAATTATGTTCTTTTCTTCATATTTGATATATGTGGAAAAAAATCTGATCTTTTGTTCCACCGATTAATTTGAGTTATTTATCTTTTTTTTTTATAAACAAAATATTTTCATTTATTGCTTCATCTTTTTTTTGCTTTATCTGCCATCTCTAAGAAAACTCTCCCCTCCTTTCTTCTACCGATCCTCTTCATTTGTTTAGGGCTTTTTTATAAACAAAACCCGTTCATTTATTGTTTCACCCGTTTGGTTCACTATTAATGGTTCTGTGAGATTCTCTCCTCTTAAGTGCTTTGATTTCGTTGTTAATTGGCTGCTGTCCAACTCTTCTCTGTTCTATTATCCAGGTACTATGTTTATGTAAGACTTTTAATTGGTCTTGATTGTTGTTTTTATTTTATATATTGTTAAGTGTTTGTTTCTTAGTTTCTCTATTCATTTATTTATTATGTCAGTATTTTTATTCTTATGAGAATTATATTGTCATCAGATTTAGTTTTTTTATTTATAATTTTTTCCTGCTCTGTTTTTTGTTTTTCTGCCTCCTTTTTTTTTTTTTTTTTTCGTCTGCTGTTTTATGTCATATATTCATTGTTCTGTCTTGACTTCATTCTTTTTTCTGTGTTCCATTCCTTTTATTCTGCTCCCCGTGCTTTGTTGGTATAATTATTTTTAATAAAAAGTTTTGTATCACAATTGCTATCTGCTATGATGATCTCGGTAAACCTAAACAATGATGCATATACTAGATTTTTTTTGATTTGGTATATGATGTTGAATATGGTATTATTTATTGCATATGTTACATTTACTATTTGACCATCTTTATGGTTGCCGTTGATGTTTGGGATTTTGTATTGATTTTGTTTTTGTCATTTTATAATAGTTTTCATTTCATAATGCTGTTATCATATTGTTATAAAATTTTAAAACTATTTCCTGTTTTTTATCTATCAGACCTGTTTTTTTTATCCTATTTGTTTTGTCTGTTTGGGAAAAACATTTATTAGCCCTACTACTCCTCCCCACCCCTCCCTGCCTTCCCGCTCCTTTTTTTTTTTTTTGACACATTTCCACACATCATAATTGGTAATTGTGAAGGATGATGTTGAACTGTATTGTGTTTATGATTAATAAATAATATCAATGAGATCTAAGCATAGTATAAAATATTTTGTACAAATTTCTTTGTTATTTTCTGTAGTATATATATATATATATTGATGTATATTTATATATTAGTTATGTATTTAGATTAGTATATATAATAAAATATAAAACATATTTGATTTTCTGTTTTTTAAGATCTTTCATTATTGTTATTATTTCTATTTACTTTGTTGTTCTGTACTTTGGTTTTTTTGTTCTGCCTTTTTCTCCTCTTATTACCCGGTGAGTTTTTTCCTCTTTCTTAGTATATTGTTGTAATATTTAAATTCAGTATAAGAATTTATATATTTAAATAGTTTTATGATTAAATATTAGCGTAATTTTAATTGTATGGTTTAAGTTTTTTTATGATGTAATTCTATAGTTTTTTTTTTTTGGATAAATTTTTTCCCTCTTACAGATTCTGTAATGGTTAATCAACACAAGTGATTTTCCTATCTTATTTGTTTTGTCTGTTGGCCTTGCTCTTTGTCAGTTCCACCGCTCCCCTCCCTCCTCCCCCTTTGTCCTTCCGACCCTTTTGTTTTTTTTACCATATTCCCAGACATCATACTTGGTAGCTGTGAAAGATGTGGTTGAACTGTATTGTAATTATGATTAATAAATAATATCAATGAGATCTGAGCAGTGTATACAATATTTTACATAAATTTTCGTTTTCTTTTTTGTAATATATATATTGATGTATATTTATATATTAGTTATGTATTTAAATTAGTGTATATAATAAAATGTAATACATATTTAACTTTCTGTTTTTCAAGATCTTTCATTATTGTTATTATTTCTACTTAGTTTATTGTTGTCTACTTTGGTTTTTTTGTTCTGCCTTTTTTCGCTTCTATTACCCGGGGAGCTTTTTTCTTTTTCTTAATATATTGTTGTAATCTTTAAATTTAGTGTAAGAATTTTTGTATTTAAATAGTTTTATGATTAGAGATTATTGTAATTTTAATTGTATGGTTTAAGTTTTTCAATGATGTAATTCTATAGTTTTTTTCCCTTTTATGTATAAATTTTTTCCCTCTTACAGAATGTGTAATGGTTAATTAACCCAGGTGAACTTATTCATTATTTGATTTAGTTAATGTAAATTTTTATTAAACAAAATAAATTATTGGAAAAAACTGAATGTCTTTAGAAACAGGGAAAAAAACGTACCATTATTTGATAATTTGGTTAATTAAGTTTTCTCATTAATCTATATGAAATTTTTTATTCAGAATGACTTCGTAATTTGTTAAAGAATATAACTAAGCATAATTTATTCATTATGTAACCAAATGAATGTAAGTTCGAGAAAAAATAGGTGCCAAAATAACGTACTCATAAATTAATATGTTTTAGGAGTAAATAAATTTTGAATCTTAACTTTGTTTCCATCCGTACGGTTAAAACAAATAATAAGAAGTTTGTAATTACATATATATATATATATATTAAAAAAATTAAATTAATTTATTTCATTTAATTTTAAGTTTGTAAAATAACATCACATAAATATAATAATATATAGAAAATAGAATTCACTTAATTGTAAAAAGTTTACTAAAAAAAAATATTAAACATATAAAAATCACAAAATATTCAATTCAAAAAAATTTAGTTTCCCAAAAAATTAAAAATAATTAATCTAATAACAAAATTTAGTTTAACAAATAAATAAAAAAAAAATTTACAACAATATCATGCGTGCCGACCAAACAACTATTTGAAAATCGAATTAAAATAGATAACTTATAATATTAGAAAATCAAATAATAATTATATATAAATTTAGAACAAAATAGATAGATAACATTTTTTTCTCTCTACCTGTGATAAATTTTATTATAAAAAATATATATTTATAATAATTGTACGCAAATTATTACAAATGTTATACATAAATATTTTTTTTAAATAGATATATTAAATATGTTATATATTTTTACATCTATTTATTAACTAGATTCTTATAAATATTGTATATTAATATTGTGCTTTAAAATTAAACTTATTAAATATAAAACATATTCTTATATTTATTTATAAAATTAAATAATTTTTTTCTATTTTTCTAATTATATTCATTTAGGTTATTAAATTTTTTTGTTGTTAAATATTCGAATTGTTTATTTATTTGATTATTTATAGTTTTTTTATTTAGAATGTATTAATACATTTTATCACAATAAAAAAAATTATTGCTGAATGTTCTTTTTATTATTTAATATTTAATATTATTATTATATTACTGTTTACTTTTTTTTGGCTGTAAATAAGTTGTATATCTGATTTTTTTTTCTTTTTGATAATATTTATCTTTTAACAATATTTCATATTACTATTTTGATAATTGATATTAAAAAAATTAAATGAAGCAAAATGAAAAGAAAAACAAATAGTAATAACAATCGTTTAAAACATTCAAAACGTTATAAAAACCAAGAGTGTCCAGATGATCATGAGGCATCCACATCAAGAAATATACATTTTGTAATGGATCAATTTGAAGAATCAAATATAGAGATTATTACTGGTGTTCGAAATAGATTTATTTAATTATATTCAACTCATTGCAACGACGAAGGAACATCAAGGAACATCAAATCCATCTTCGGAAGGTCATAACTCATCATCAAATGAAAAAAGTAATTTTCTCACCTTAAATTCCTTTTTTTTTTTTTTTTTCCTTCTATTACAAAATTAAAAAAAAAAAAGTTTTACTAACTTTTTTTTTCTGTTTTTTTTTTTAACACAATTTTTTTATATAGATTTAAATAATGAATATATCGACATTGGAGATTGTAATTGTATATGTCAATACTGTGGGGCATTATTTTGGAAAAATGAACAAACACAAAATACGTCTCCACCAAAATTTTCTTTATGTTGTCAAAATGGAAAAATTTTGATACCTTTAAGAAAAAAAACACCAGCAATTTTAGATGAACTTTTAAATTATCATGGAGGACCTTTGAGTGTAAATTTTAGAAAAAATATTAGAGTTTATAATTCTATGTTTGCCTTTACTTCATTTGGAGCAAATATTGAATCAAATATTAATAAATCAGCTGGACCATATATTTTCAAAATTAGTGGACAAATTCATCATTTAATAGGATCTTTACTTCCAATTGATAATAATCCTCCAAAATTCACTCAATTATATATTTACGATACAGATAATGAAATTCAAAACGGAATAGCAACCTTCTCAAATAATAATAATGAAAATAATTTGAATGAGATTATTGTTAAAAAATTAATTTTAATGTTAGATCAAACAAATAAATTAGTCCAACTTTTTAGAAGTGTTAGAGATGTTTATAAAAATAATGATATACCATCAATGAAATTAAAATTGATTGGAAGAAGACAAGGAGATAGTACACAATATGATCTTCCAACTTCAACAGATATAGGTGGTTTAATTGTTGGCAATTTTGGTTCATATGAGTATGGTAGAGATATTATTATTGATGGTCAAACTGGAGAATTACAAAGAATAAATAAACTTCATCCATCTTATATGGCATTACAATATCCATTATTATTTCCTTATGGAGAAGATGGATATAGAGCTAATATAGGATGGAATCCAAATTTTACTGGTAAACAACCACGTAGAAATCGAATATCAATGAGATCTTTTTATGCTTTTCAATTTCAACAACGATTACATGAAGGAAATACATTACTTAAAGCTGGACGACTTTTTCAGCAACATATTGTAGATAGTTATGCTTCTATTGAAGAAGATCGTTTAGATTATGTTAAACAAAATCAGAATAATTTAACATCTGAAATTTATAAAGGTATCCAAGATGCTATAATTAGAGGTGATACAAACGCAGAAGCGATAGGAAAAAGAATTATTTTACCATCATCTTATACTGGAAGTCCAAGATATATGATTCAAAATTATCAAGATGCAATGGCGATTTGTAGACATTATGGAAATCCTGATATATTTTTAACATTTACATGTAATCCTAAATGGCCAGAAATCAAAAGAAGTTTAAATATAATTACAGGACAAAAATCCGAAGATAGACCAGATATTATAAGTAGAATATTTAAAATAAAATTAAATCATTTATTAACTACAATAAAATCAGGTGATATTTTTGGAACTATAATAGCAGGTGAGTTAATTTATTTTAAATTAAAAAAATATATTACTTATTATTATTATTTTTTTTTTATCATGATAAATTAAGAAACTAATAATTTTTTCTTTGATCTTTTGTCCTTTTTCAGATCTATATGTTGTAGAGTTTCAAAAACGTAGTTTGCCTCATTGTCATATGCTATTTTGGTTACATCCTAAAGATAAATGTCATAATGGTACATAAATAGATAAAATTATTTTAGCTGAAATACCAGATCCAATTAAAGATCCTTTAGGTCATAAAATTATAACAGAATATATGATACATGGACCATGTGGATATGCAAAAACAAATGCACCATGTATGAAAAACTCCAAATGTTCAAAAAGTTCCCAAAACAAATAAAAAATGAAACAACTATAGAAGAAAATGGTTTTGTTATTTATCGTCGTAGAGATACAGAATTTAATGTTATAAAAGAATGTATTAAACTTGATAATAGATATGTTGTTCCATATAATTGAACATTATGCTTAAAATATAGTGCTCACATTAATGTTGAAATATGTTCTCAATCTATGTTAATTAAATATTTATTTAAATATCTTACAAAAGGTCCAGATAGAATACGAGCTGTAATTGAAGATAATGTTATTACTGAAAATAACGAAACAACAATTTATAAAGAAGTCGATAAAATAAAAACTTATCTTAATTGCCGATATATCACACCTTATGAAGCAATTTGGAGAATATTTGAATATTCAATTCATAATAGAAACCCAGCTGTTCAACGACTATCTATTCATTTACCAAACATGTAAAATATCACATTTAATAAAAATCAACAACTTCAAAATATAATACGTCAACCACAAATTCAAAAAACAACATTAACAGAATGGATGGAAATTAATAAAACTAATAAAGATGCTCAAGAACTTACTTATACAGAATTTCCAACAAAATGGGTATGGAATAATAAAAATAAGATTTGGACTCCTCGACAAAATGGTCATACTATAGGAAGAACATTTTATATTCACCCAGGTTCAGGTGAATTGTATTACTTAAAATTATTATTAAATCATCAAAAAGGAGCAACAAGTTTTGAATCACTTAGAACAGTAAATGATATAATTTATCCTACAAATCAAATGGCTTGCTATGCATTAGGTTTATTAGGAGATGATAAAGAATGGGATGAATCAATAAAAGAAGCATCATTTTGGTCAACATCTATTCAACTTCGACAACTTTTTATTATTATATTATTATTTTGTAATATTTCTGATCCAACAAAATTTCTTCAAAAACATTGGAAATTAATGTGTGAAGATATTTTATACAAAATAAGACAATTATTTAATAATTCAAATTTTGAAATTCCAGAAAATGAATTATATAATTATGTATTATATGAATTAGAAAAATTATTAAATTTAAGTTCATCTTCTTTATCACATTATAATCTTCCACTTCCAACTGGATCGTTAATTGAAGATTTAAATAAGAATCTCTTAAGAAAAGAACTCAATTATGATATATATAAATTAAAAGAAGAAAATATTAATTTAGTACAAAACTTAAATGAAGAACAATCTTTTATTTATGACGAAATTTTAAAAGCTATTAAAGATAAACATAATAATCTATTTTTTATATATGGTTATGGAGGTACAGGAAAAACATACTTATGGAATACTATTATTAGTAAAATTAGATCAAATGGTGAAATAATATTAGCTGTAGCATCATCTGGAATAGCATCATTATTGTTACCAAAAGGTCGAACTGCACATTCAAGATTTCGTATACCTCTTTCAATCGATGAATTTTCAACTTGCCAAATAAAAAAATATACTCAATTAGCAAAATTAATAGAAAAAACTACATTAATTTTATGGGATGAATCACCTATGACTGATAAATATTGTTTTGAAGCTTTAGATAAAACAATGCAAGACTTAAAAAAAAAATTTGATCATCCTTTTGGGGGAATGACAGTTATTTTAGGTGGTGATTTTAGACAAATATTACATGTTGTCCCAAATGGCACAAAAGAAAATATTATTGATGTAACTATAAATAATTCTTATCTTTGGCCATCTTTTCGTATACTTATTTTAACAGAAAATATGCGATTAAAAAGAAATAATTACTCTATTGAAGAACAAATAGAAATTACTAATTTTTCAGAATGGATTTTAAATGTTGGTGATAGAACAGCAAATGGAATAAAAGATCCAGAAAATGAAGATACTACCTGGATTAAGATACCTGAAAAATATTTAATACAATACAATACAAATTATATTGAACAAATTTCTACAATAATATATGATGATTTTCATATTAATTTTCAAGATATTGATTATTTAAAACAACGTGCAATTGTAACACCTAAAAATAAAACAACTGATGAAATAAATAAATATATATTATCATTAGTACCTACAGATACAAAAATTTATTACAGTTGTGATACTATTCTTTCATCATCTGAAAATATCGACGAATTTAATCTTTTATATCCCACTGAATTTTTACATACTCTTAATTTCAACGGTTTACCTCCACATGAATTAAAACTTAAAATTGGAATTCCTGTTATGTTAATGCGAAATCTTAATCAATCAATGGGTTTATGTAATGGTACTAGAATGATTATTACACAATTAACAAATAGAATTGTAGAAGGACGTGTAATTAACTCTAATAATATAAATGAAAAAGTTTATATACCAAGAATAGAAATGACAGTTTCTGAATCAAAATTGCCATTTACTTTAAAAAGACGACAATTTCCTTTAAAAATTTGTTATGCAATGACAATAAATAAAAGTCAAGGCCAATCTCTAAATAAAGTCGGATTATATTTAAAAGATGAAATTTTTAGTCATGGCCAATTATATGTTGCTTTATCTAGAGTGACTTCACCAAATGGATTACATATTTTAATACATGATTCAATTAATAAATATCCAAATTATGTGAAAAACATTGTTTATAAAGAAATATTGCACAATATTCATCAAAAATAATATATATCTATTAAAAAAATAAAATAATATTGATTTCATTTTAATCAGCCTTGCAACATAATAAAATTTGTATTCCTTAAACTTTAAAACATATATTTGCATATATATTATTACAATTTATAAAAAATATTCAATTCAATACGAATACTAAAACTAGGAAAACATATCAAACAATATATAATCGAGTATGTCAACTATGAAGAAACAGACATTACAAAACAGGAAAACTAATAAACCTTAACTGTTTACTACTTGAGAAACAGGTAATTCATTTTATTTTTCATTAATATTATTATATTTATAAAAAATATGTTTACTTATTATTTAATATGTAACTAATATATTTTTTTATTTTACAGGATGACACAATACACAGCTTTATATCTACAAAGGATGCTGAATTTACAACGGATTAAAAAAAAAATAAACAATCTATATGAAATCAGCAACTTCTTCATCACAAACAACAAACCAAGGTACATAATCGTTCCTCACGTTGCAATGTTGCAATTTGCAACATCCACTATTTTCACAAATGTTGAAGACGATATACCAAAAATACCACAACTCAAATTCAATTTTGTGCAGTTTAATCAACTTACACAAAAAGTCGACATTAATAATTTTCTATCAGGTAAATCATATTTAATATTTATATTTATTAATCTATAATTAATAATCAATAAATTATTTTTATACAAATTAATAACTAATGAGTTCTTAATTATTATATTCTGTTAAATCTAATTCATCACATATCTCCATCAGGAGTATAGAAAAATCTATTATAAATGATAAATCAGTAAAAAAATAAAATTTCACTATTCAAAATATCAGGTAATTACAAATAGTTTATTATTAAAAATCAATTTCTAAAAATTACTTAATTTATTATTAATATATTACTTATTTGTACTCATTTTTTCCAACAGAGATGAAATGCTTAGTTTCACCCTTTCAAAAGAACTTGAAGGAAATTTTTATCATAATGCAATCCAAACAATGTTCGAACCAGTAGTAGTCACGTTTCCAACAATGGTGGCCAAACAATATATAGGTAAGTATATATGCAATAAAAAAAAAATTCTCATTCTCTTAAATTAAAAAAATTTATAAATTTATATCACTAATCACTAACAATTATAATTATGCATACACAGGTGGACTTTATGTCGCAAACACCATTGATAATATACTAAAGAAATGTAAACTTTTACTGTTTAATAAACAATACACTATAATACTTTTTTTTTCCCCCTCCCCACCCCCAATTTTTTCAATTTGGTACAATATCACAGCATTTTACTTTTCAATAAACAATGTACTACAATAACTTTTTCCATTTCATTTTTTCCATTTTGCTACAGTATCTATGGTCCCAAATAATGAATTGTACAGCAAAATAACGCTTTTACCTCTCAAATTTTCCTACTTTTAATCGAACACACACTGACTTACGAATTTCGCCCTTTTAGCATTATCTAGTCATTAAACAAATTTATGTCATATATTTATTATAGCTATATTATTATTTATGTCATATATTAATATTATTATTTAAAATTAAATTTTTAAAAAATATTTAATTCATTTCTAAATTTATTAATTCATTTATTTATTTTTATTTAGGTTTAATAAATTTACCTCAATTATTAAAATTTTTTCACTATTTGAGTTTAAAAGTTTTTAATTTTATTTACTCTTTCTAATTTTTTAATAACAATATATTCTCATATTTTATTCTATGAACAATTATTTTTACACTTAATATATTATTTTTAATATCTAATATTTTTTTTCCTTTGACTTCTTTTATTTTTGCTATCTTTTTTTTTAATACAAAAGATTCAATAAGTTTCTTTTATATCTATATCTATAATTTTTACAAATAAATTTTTTAAAATTTCCATTCATGTTCACGTTTATTTATTAATTTAATTATATTTTTTAAATAAATTTACCCCACAATGTTGTTATTCTTTTAACATTTCAAATTTTTTTCTTATTTACTATTCAAACTTTTTTATTTCAAGAAAATTACATTTATAAATATAAATACATATACTTTAATATTATAATAATAAATACTCAAAAAAATATACTTATTATAATTATAATTTATATCTTAAATAACTGTTTTTATTATATAATACTCAATTTTTTTCAATTTTTTTTTCTTCCTTCCCCATATAATCTATATTTTAATTAATTGATTTTATTATATAATACACAAAAATTTTTTTTTCCATCCCCGTGCAATGCACGGGTATTAAACTCGTATATACTAATGAAAACTGCCTTCAAAAAATAAAAATAAATTAAGCTGTACATGGAAAAAAAATATAAAAACTACTGATGCTTATACTTATATTTTGTTAATTACGTGTACATATATTATGCTGTACAATATCACATAATTTTTTGAGCGCATAATATCAACTGTTTCGTAAACAACAAATTACAGTTTCAATAATAAAAAGAAAAAAAGTAATTACGTTCATTAGAGTATTATCCACTTTTGTCACTTTATTTAAGGGTATATGTTTTGTAATCATAAATTTCAACGGGTGTGTCATAAGTAAAATGAAGTGTGTAAATAAAACCACTTTTTTATATTTGTCGATGGAAGAATCACGTTTCTTTATATTACATAAATGTAGTATGACTAAATATGTGATTTTCATAAGCCAAGCATAAAAAAGTGACACTTTTTGAAAATGAAAATACATGTTTAGACTTACGATTTGATAGCCAACCAGTAACCCGCTAGCAACGATGGTTACCGATCGGAAACCTGCCGGCAATCGGTAATCAATTGGTTACTATTTGGTGGCCAACTGGTAACCTGCCGACGGTTGTAACCAACTAGTTACCATTTGGTAGCCAACCGGTTACTCGCCGGCAACGGTGATTACCGATCGGAAACCCATTAAGAGTCGGTAATCAACTGGTTACCATTTGGTAACCCAAGTGGTTACATTGTGGATACTAATTAGTATTTATAATTAGTATTTTAATAATTAAATAAATATTTATTTATTTATGATGTTATCTGTAATAAAATCAATCCAATGCATGATTTTGTGACATTTATCCAAAGTGTCCGAGAACGCAAGGTCATGTGTTAGGAACATTTTTTACTCAAATAGCCACTTAGAAATTCAAATTGTAAGGTGATGTTTCGGGCCATTTTACATATCAGGTTTGGGACATCTCTTTTGCGAAAAAGATAGTTTGTCTTTTTGAGGAAATGGATCCCTTACGGGTCAAACCGGCTTTTGGCTTGAACATGAAAGTTTTAGAAAATGATAAAAGAACACTTTTTCGTGAAATGATGTTTGTTTTTAACTATGAGAACTTAATATATATATATATATATATATATATATTTGGAACACCAACTATAATCTCAAGTTTTAAGTATCAACTTATGTGACATATGAGTTGGTACTCAAAAAATTGAGATTGGAGTTGGAATCCCTCGCATTACTCTTTAAAAAATGCCACAAATTGAAACCTTGAATTGATTTTTTATCATTAGAAAAAAGCTGTTGCAAGAAATACTGAAGATTCCAATTTATTTCTTTAAATAATTGGATTTACGGTTTTTTAATAATTTATTAGTAAATAATTGGATTTACAATTTTTTTTTTCACAATAAAAGTATACAATCGATTTACTAATAAATAATTGGATTTGCATTTTTTTAAGGATTTACAGGTAAATAGTTGAATTTATTCATTTATATGTTATTTTCTTGTAATTAAAATATTTATTGAGGTGAAAAAGAGAATTTAATTAATTTATTAATTATAAGTTCTACCACTAATTTAAAAATAATAAAAATAAAAAAAAGCCCCAAATTGGAAACCCTAGGAAATTGAAACAACCATAGCCACCACTCCCGTCACCGGAAAAGAAGAGTGACAGTGGAGAACGTCCAAGCAAGGTTGCAGATTTGAAGCTTCGTCGCCGCCGCTGATAATCCATCGTAGTTACCATATTGTCAAAGAAAGACACGCGACTATTCTAGAATCGCGATTGAGCTCGCGAGTTCGTGTTCGATCTCGCGAGCCTCAGGTCCTCATCGGTTGTTGCAAAGATCGAAGCTTAGTTCCTCGTTGGTCGCGAACCTCAAAAGCCACGGAGAGATTGAAACTTGCAGATCGCCACCCTCCCTAATCTCGGAGATCGATCGCTTGCGAACCTCAATGCTGCACTGGGGAGATCTGAGGCGTTGTTTGCAACAGCCTCGTAGCCGTCGCGATCCTTGGCCGCCGTTCTTTGTTGTCGCCATAGTTTGCCGGTGAGCACCTCTGATGGTAAATTGACAAGAGAGAGAGAGAGAGCAAAGAGAGAGAAAGACAGAAAGGAAGAAAGAGAGAGTGAGGAGGGAGACAAAGGGTAAGATTGTAATCAAATAAATCTGTTTTTATTGAAAAATAAAAATTTGTTATAATTTATTTTGTTTTGTAACAACTTAGGGTCCGTTTGGTGCACAAGTTCAGTTTGAGTTGAGTTGAAATTTTTAAGTTTAAAAACTTTAAATAATAATTTTTGTTGACTTTTTCAGAAAAGACAAAAATTTTTGGAGAAAAGATAAAAAACATGATAAAAAAAGTACAGTTTAGCTTAAACCAAACATATCAAACAAACGGGCCTTATTCAAATAGTAATCGTCAAATATGCTATAGGGTATGATTTCCGATATATATTTTTCCCCGTGGATGGGGTTAAAAATTAAAACCTCCAGACGAGATGGTGTTGCTTATTATATATATAATTAAAGGGATATAGTTGATCTGCGTTGACTGAAAAAATTTTTTTTTTTGGCCGCCGTTGCTTTTTTGTTTTTATTTTTTTATTTTTTTGCTGTTGTTGTCGCTGTTTTTTTTTTTTTTTTTTAACTTTTGTTGCTGCTGCTGCTTTTATTTTTTATTTTTCATGTTGTTGTTATTGTTTTTTACTAAAGGAATGTAAGTTGGTGAATAGTTTTTTTTTATTTTTTATTTATTTATTTTTTACTTTTGCTGTTTTGCTTTACTGTTCAGTGAATAGTATTTTTTAAAACTTTTATTGCTTTGCTACAGTTGTTTTTTTTTTTTTTAAACTTTTGCTGCTTTGCAACAGTAAAATGATGCAATATTTCATTGTTTAATAAATCACTTTGCTTTTGCTGTACAATTTTTTTTTATAGTAATACACAGTAGTTGTTTTTTCTACATTAAACTACCGATTTTGCCCCTATCCTATGTGCTGATTTTGACTTATTTATAGTAATACATTGTTTAATAAATCACTTTGCTTTTGCTGTACAATTTTTTTTTATAGTAATACACAGTAGTTGCTTTTTCTACATTAAACTACCGATTTTGCCCCTATCTTATGTGCTGATTTTGACTTATTTATAGTGAAAGAACAGTTTTGTCCTCACATATTTTACTGTTTTATCTACATTGCAGAGACTTTTTTGCCCCTCTGATTTAGTTGGTTTTTCTTCATCTACAGTGAGTTGACATTTTTACCTCTATTAAACAGAAATTGCCGGCTGTCCACATAGTATAATTACCGTTTTACGCCTCTTTTTTAGTTCATTTTCTTTTTCCTACAGTGTGTTGCCGGTTTTACCTCTATCTAGAGTTTGTTTTTTTTTTTTCTTAAGATTATTTTTACCCTTTTTTACGCTAAATTTTAGAAATTAGATTCTGATCTATTGTTATATTGTGTTTTTGTTTACTTTGTCTTTTTTGATTTTTAAACGATTTTTACTTTAAATTTTTTATCTTTATTTCATTTTTTGTGTTTTTTTTGTTCTATTTTTTAAAGACCCATTTTTTTAAAGGATTCTGTATGCAATTTTTTTCTTTTTTTGTTTGTTTTGTTTTATATTTTAACAATCATTTTTTTAAGTTTTTACATGTATATAACCTGATAAAAAAAATTTAATTTGTTTTTAAAAACAGTAAAAAAAGGAGAAAATGATATATATATTTTATTTTGTTATAATATTTTTGTTAGGGTTAGTTTTTTCCGATTCTTTGAGTTTAAAGATTTTTTTTGTTTTTTTGTTTTCTGCTTTATTTTTGTTTTAATTTTTTTTCTTTAAATGAGTATAAGTACATAAATTTTTTTTCTTTTTTACTTTTGTTTTCGTTTTTATTATTGTTAGTACTATTATCATTTTAATTTTGCATCTTCACTGTTTGGAGAAATTTTGAAAAGAATTATACTTATTATAATTATAATATTTATCTTAACCAACTGTTTTTATCATATAATACTTAATTTTTTTTTATTTATTTTTTTCCTTTTCCGTGCAATGTACGGGTATTAAACTCGTAAAAACTAAAATAGAACCAACTAGATTGGATCAAAACCTTGCTTTTTATAAAACTAGTTATCAAATACGTGCAATGCACGTATAAAACTGTAATTGTAGTTTTTATAATGTATAATATAAACAACATTAAGAAAAAATAAATAAATAAAAGATTAATTCAAAAACAAAATACAATAATAATTATCTAAATTCAAAAATTACATTTTATCATAAAAAATCATGATGACTTAATATTTATTACATAAACACATAATAATATTGTTTATTTGTTTTTTCACAATATTTGCAGTATCCATTATGTTATCTAAAATCAAAATTATATATCATTCTGTTGCAAATAATTATTTAAAACAACAGTAATCTCATAATATCTTTTTGAAGACTCACTACAATTAATTAAGGATATTAGAGTTACCAATGAGAAAACTGATATAATACAAACTTGAAGAGAGAAAATTTGGAACGTTGAGCTTCTAATAAGGGGGAGAAAAAAGGAAGAAAGAAAATAAAAAAGTTACTGGAAGAAGTATAGAAAAAATCGAAAAAAGACAAGTCAGAAATTTTAAGAAAAATGATGAAATATAAGTAAAACAAAGTAAAAAGGGAATATAAAAAAAGTTAACGACAGAAAAGCAAAATATGAAAAAAAAGACAAGAAAAATCAAATAGTTTCATAAAAGAAAAGAAAAGGAAAAAAAAAAAAAAAAAAAACAACAACAACTACAACACTTAAACAGTTTTCCTAAAAAAAACAAAAATACAAAAACGCACTAATAAGGTGCATATTTTACAACCAAATTTATTATTCTGTTAAATATTAAGAAATATAATGAAATGGAAATTAATTTTCATGCCAAAAAAAGTAAAATAATCACATAAATATTATCCAAAGTAATAAAGTAGAAAGTTGAGAACCTCCATTAATCCACCGTGAAAACTTAAAAAAAAAAACACAAGTTTGATTATAGTTAAGAAAATTAAAATTTTAAGTGAAAAAATTGAGACAGTGATTAGAAAAGAATATTTAAAAGATAAAGTTATAAAATCTTGAGCTTTCAATAAAAAAATTAAAGAAAAAAAAGGAAAAACAAAATTTTACTGAAAATGTATAAGTAAAAATTTAAGAAAAGACAGTAAAAATTTGAAAAAATTAATAACAACAACAACTATAATTATAATAATAATAATAATGATGATAATGATGATAAAACAAAGTAAAAGAGATTGGAAATTTTTTTATAAAAAAAAAGTAAAAAAATAGAAAAGAAAACATAAACACCAAGAGTTTTTTTTGTTTTTTTTTTTAAAAAAAAAAAAAAAAAACGTAAACGGTTTTCCATGAAAAAGCAAAAAGGTCAAAAAAAAAAAAAAAAATAGAAAGCATCAAATGGTATGTTTTTTACTATCAAAATAAATGGTGAATTTTTATCTATTCTTTTATATATATAGGATGTGAATTTATACCCATATCTATCTGTCAAAAAAAATAGAAAGCAAAATAAACGATGTGAATGAAAGCCTCAGTTTATTGGGGGGACACTTTTCCATCTAAATGTCAAATTGGGTTTTATTTTCAACCAAAAATTTTTGTGAAATTTAAAACTATATAAAAGGAATACCATATCTATCTGAACGCTGAGACTTGCATGAATCAACAAAATATGAACACATGAACACAAACACTTGAGTCTGAAACTTAAAAATAAAAAATAAAAAAAAATAAAAAAAAATAAAAATCCAAGGAAAAAAATTAAAAATAATAGGGGAGAACACCAGCAATGTCACCCACAGTCACCTTATCTCCACACATCACCTTGAACGGCGGTGGTAACAAGAATCCAGCTCACCCACACCTTGAACGACCGTGACAACACGAATCAAGACCTGATCTGACGACCCACGGTCGCGGCAACCACCGGCGGAACAATCACGGGCTCTCTGGCCTCCGAATCTCACGGCAGCCTGTACACAGCAGGCTCTCCTCCACCCAAACACCGGCGACCTCCTCTGCCACCTCTGAAGACTCCTCGCTTCCCTCGCCGAAACGGTGGGATTTGGAAGGGGCCTGGTTTTATTATTATTAAATTTTTTTATTTATTTATAATTGTTCGTATTCTTAGGTGTGGTAGGGTGCACAAAAAATTTTGTTTGCACACAACATCTAAACCGTGAAATCGAATCCAACGGTTCAAACTCTACATCCATAAGACAAAGTAGTTTACCTCGTGGTGAAACCGCCAAAAAAAATATATTGTAGTTATGTTAACCAAAGTTAAAAAATAAAAAATAAAAATAAAAAAAACTTTATTGGAGTTGCGAAGACAAGCATTTGGCGTGATGTTGACTAAATTTCCTCTACAGAAAAATATGGAAATGGTCATAATTTGAACATCTTTTTATAATTTTACTAGCCTTAATATTAAAATTGATAATTTTGACCTTTCACATCTTTTTAATTTATTTTTCCTAAAAATTTCCGATTTTACCATGAGTTGTCCCTATCTCTCTCTCTTTTTCACCTCCTTTTCTGGTCGATCTCGGCATCTCAATTTCTCGCCTCGCGAACACCATCATTGCAATGTCGAAGCTTGAGGAAAGTCACATGTCATTAGATCTCAGCGGATCTCCACAGATCCGGTCTCAGATCCCGTCGCTTCTTTCGAATCCCGTCACGATCTATAGAGTGGTGGCCTCGGTGATCGACAAGCAATGTCTCTCTCTTTCTCTCAACATATTTGTCTCATCTTTGTCCTTGACATCGTAGATCGGACCAAATATCGCGACGAACTTCGGCCTCTCCAGTAGTTGTTTTAGTCATTTTCATGTATAGCTTTTTATTCGTGTATTGAATATGCATTGACATATCATTTTTTTTTTTTTTTTTGAATGTGTGATATTTGAATTGGTGTGAAGAATCCGATAAGCAGTCACTAACTAATTTTTTTTTTACTGCCAAATTCCGAGTTCTAATTTTCGGTTTATTCTTTTGCTTCATTGTATGTTGGTATGCTGGCTGGTAATTACTAGATAATCTAGTAATTTCATAGAAGATGTTCACATCGAAGTAAAATTCAATATATATATATATATATATATATATATAAAGTCTTGTGGAAAATAATGTTTCTGTTTGCTTTTATTTTCTGATGACAATAGGTTTATTATAAACTTTCCATATGATTTCTGATATAAATTGCCATTTAGCTTATATTTGAAATTAGTAAGATATTGATCAGTTTTTGCTGGAACAACTTTATTTGTATGCACAATGGCGTCTTGTATGATTTGACTTTGAATTATATCTTGTCATATTTACTTGTGCGACTTTAGAGAACCTGATCTCTCTGGTGCATTACAAGAAATTTTATATTACCTTAAGAAATGCTTGAGCAACATTTCAGATGGCACATATTGTTTTAGCATCATATTCTCTTTCCTTTATGGTCAAATGAGGAGGAGTTACCGCTTTCTTTGTTGCTTTTATGGTTAATCCGTTTGAGTAGGTGGCATAATCATCTTGATCATGCAATAAACAATGTTGACTTTATGATATTTTTTTTTTTAATTTTATTAAAAAAACTGAGCTTCTGTATCATTCAATACAACTGGGAATATGATTGAATTTCCATAGCAAGATGTGTCTCCTAGTTTAATTCATATATTCAGTTTTCTTCCTATACTTGCTAATAATCCAGTTTGTTTTGGATTTTGATTGTTAAATGAATGCATACATTTATGTTGTTTTAGGTTTGTTTTTTAATAAACTAATGAAGCATCTTTGGATGGGACTCTGCATCGTGCATTTTTTATTTTATTTTTTTATACATTGAAGATAGTAAGTTGAGTTCTCAATTATTTTGTAAAACCTCCTAGGATTTAGGATTTACCACTAGTACCTGAGAAAAATTTAACCCACTTCAAGTAATTTGCAATTCTTAGCACCAATTTAAGGAAAAAAGCTTGCAATCACTCTTTGAACTCTTTTCTATAAATGTTCACAGCCTTTCCCTACATGTTTTTTTTTTTTTTTTTACAAGGAATTTTATTAAAACTTATAACTTACTGGCATTAGAAGCATGTTTTATTTTTCTTGTGACTGATTTGTTTGTTTTCGGTGGTTTTGTTTGCTGAGAAAATTAATTTTTGGTGGTTTGTTTGTAGGTTTCCTCGATCCCGTTTGTTTGCCAAGAATATTTTTGGTATTGTATGGTGAAAATAAATGCGTTAATGATTTTGTATTTCAACCGGAGATATGAAAATATATATATATATATATATATATATTAGAATCCGTTTTGAATACTATCCAAATCTATTTTGCATTCGATCATAATTTGTTTTGCATTTGATCAGAATCAGTTTTGCATTCTATTTGAATCCGTTTTGCCTTCTCAAATCCTAGTATGATCTATTTTGCCTCTCTCCTCCTTTGCATGACTTTGTTTAAGAATTTGATGAAGCTTCCTCAAGACTTTGTTTGATAGCTGAGTTTTTGGTATTTTGTTTGATTATTTTCATTATTACTTGTGTTATTTTGTAGTGGAATATCAAAAGCATTCTAGTAGAATTCAAAGAGCATTCTTGTAGAATTCCAAAAACATTCTAGTAGAATTCAAAGAGCATTACTGTAGAATTCTAGTAGAATTCAAAGAGCATTACTGTAGAATTCCAAAATCTAGTAGAATTCAAAGAGCATTACTGTAGAATTCCAAAAACATTCTAGTAGAATTCAAAATCATAATAGAATTCAAAAAACATTATAGTAGAATTCAATATCTATTCTTTAGATTCTAAAAAGTATTCTGTAGACCAGCATCGATGCCGGTAATCAGAGTTGAATATGTCCGGTCATCTTTGTCGAAATACGGAAAAAGAATCTTTCAAAAATTCAGTTTTAAGAAGATATCAAATTTATGACATTCTTGCAAATCACCCTTTCCTCTAGACAACGAGGTTTACAAAAAAAAAAAAAAAAAAAAAAAAAAAAAAAAGGCTGATTTCCATGTCTCACCACATCCCAAATATTAGGGCTGGCAATTCGTGTTCACGGGCCGGGTTCGGGCCAACCTGATTATAGCACGACACGATAAGCATGAACATGAACATGACACAATTAATAAATAAGCCAGGAACCTAAACATGAACATGAACCATTTAATTAATGGGTAGCATAACACGACACGTGAACATGATTATTAAGCCGGCCACAACGGATTGACACGAAAACAAACCTATTTATGACCTATTTAATACGAAAAATCCGTTTACGATCCATTTAACACAAAATTGGTTTCTGATGCATTTAACACGAGAATTTTGGATTAAAAAAATCACTTAAAATTTTGAATTCACTAACACAAGAAACTCATTAAATTCATATAAAATATAAAACTAACAACTATATCAAATATCCATAATAATTAAGATAAATATATCTTAGAATAAAACATAAGTCTAAGTTGTAGTTGGTGTCTATATGCAAATCATCACCCAAACAAGTCTCAAATTGTCACATAATTAAGATTCAAAATACTAAGAGAAACATTAAAAAATAATAAAATTTTAAAATAAAAGGAAATATTTTTTTGCTTGAAAATGATAGCATCTTAAATAAATGAGTTCAACGAGATAATTATATTAGCTTGTTTCTGATCTGTTTATTTTCATATTAAATATGTTGACTTAATTTTGATTCAATTATTAAATATTAAATATGTGGTCTAAACTCATTTATTTTATATGTGTCAGAAATTATTGCCCAATCTCTCTTTCTGCATTTTACTCGTGTGATTACTCTTTTGGATTTTCCTCGTCGAAAATGCCGATCAAATTGAGCCCCGAACAAATAAAAGGAAAAAGACAGCAATGGATTAGCTATAAAAGGAAGAGCGGAGAGGGTTAAGCGGCGACCAAAGATTCGACCAATTTCTGCGTTCTCCCGATTTCTGTTTCTGCTGCGTTATGGCAAGTGTTCGCAACTTAAAAACCCATTATTTACACCAATTCTTCCAATGACGAGAAAATCGATAAACTTTTGCCCCCTTTTTTTGTTTTTGTTTTTTGTTTGACTTAGGCCAATCTGAAGCTTTATTCATATTGGAGGAGTTCTTGCTCTTTCCGTGTCAGAATCGCCCTCAATTTGAAAGGTACTCATATTAGCATCACTTTTCTGTATTTGTTATTTAATTTTTTAAAAATATATATATTTTTAAATATTTGTTGTCATTTGAAATTTGGAAGAACGGAATGTGAAAAGTGGTTTGAAACTGTAGGGTTAAACTACGAGTATGTACCTGTGAACCTTCTCATGGGAGAGCAACGTAGTTCAGGTATTCCGTTAGTTTCTTGATCTTTCGATCAATTTTTCGAGAATTTTAAACCGTCTGATCACATCAAACTTATATCGGATTAAGAAAATTATTACAAACAATTATGCAACGAGTAGTGGCTTTTTAATATCCTACCATAGAAATTTCTGAATTCTATAATGAACCAATTTCCTTTTCAATGCCTTTTTATTTTTATTTTTTATTTTTACCCTGTTCATGAAAAATGAAGTTATTTTTTGGGATTTGGTTGGTTGTGAGCAGAGTTTCTGAAGCTGAATCCACTTGGCTACGTGCCGGTACTAGTTGATGGGGACGTCGTGTTGGCCGACTCTCTTGCCATTTTATTGGTTTGTGGGTTTTTTTTTTTTTCGCATGAAGTAAAGTAAACAAAACTAGTTTGTTGATACTATTAGTAGTTATAATTTAGATGCCGATTTTAAATCCTGTTAATTAAAATTGTTCAGTACTTGGATGAGAAGTACCCTCAGCATCCTCTGTTGCCAAGTGATCTGAGAAGAAAAGCCCTTAATTTGCAGGTATATAATCCTTTATATTTTCTCTTTTAGCATGTTATCCTCACTGCATTTTTACTATACAGTCAAACTATTCTTGCTTATTGCCTTATATATTTCTCTTCATTCCGAGCATTTTGTGGGTGATTAACTAACATATTAAACAACTATGATAATGCATTAAATGACATCGCTTAAAAAGTAATATGGTTTGCTTTATCCCTCATTTTGTTTATATTTTTTTATCAAGCTTACCGGAGAAAAACACTACGTGCTGGAAGGTAAGAGTGAGATTTGACTCCAAGGGTCAAATTAAGTTTTCCCTTGAAAATGAAAACACATTTAAAAATAAAAAACACCAAGTTGTCGGGTTGACTTTATTGAGATCAATAAACCACGGCAATTGTTGCATACATGCATCTTGATTGCTCAGTGGTGACAAAGTAGTTATTTCTAGGATATCTAAAAGAACATAATGAAGAGGCTCCTTTCCCTTTGAAGTCGTAAAATGCTGATAACCCAATTAGTATTTGATGGTTCTTATCAAATTTGTTTCTTTTGACACTTCGTTCCCCTTCTTTGCATATTCTACTGGGGTAGGCTTGTAGGTAGATATCAAATTTCAACTAATCTTGTCTTTGTGCAGATTGCAAACATTGTTGCTTCGAACATACAGCCTCTTCAGAATCTAGCAATATTGGTAACTGGATTCATTACTGCTTTTAACTATCACTTGGTTTGTCAAAATAAGTCCAGGTTTTCATAATATTGTCCTGTCAAAAAGCCCTGTTACTGCTTTTACACTTACAGGAGTACATCAATCAAAACTTTGGGCAAGAAGAGAGAGTTTTGTGGATTAAACATCATCTCGGAAAAGGCTTGGCAGGTTGGTTTCATGTGCTGACAAAGCAAAAATATTGGATTTGGGGATTGATTGTTAGTTAGTGTAATTTCAAGTTAAGTCGTAAAATATCAGGTTTAGTTTTAGTTTTTTGCGTCAACTTGTACCATTTATGAAAGTTGTAGCTATGTGAGTTGTCAATTCGGTTTATATGTTTGTTATTATCGTGTTTTCCAGCACTTGAAGCACTGCTGAAAGACAATGCTGGGAGATACGCAGTTGGAGATGAAGTCTACCTGGTTCGGAAATTTTTTTAATTCAATTGTCTCTCTCTCTCTCTCTCTCTTATATAATATATATATATATATGTATTTAATGTTTATGCTTGTTGGTTTTGTACATAGCACTTTGTTTTGTGCATGAATTAAAAAACAGAGGCATGATTTGTACATAGCACTTTGTTTTGTGCATGAATTCAGAAACAGAGCTACAGTTTGATGGTTTTACACCTAATTGCGTATACCACACATTATAAACTGTCTCCAAAAGTTTATGTCACATATTTTCCACTTTTTGCAGGCGGATTTATTCTTAGCACCCCAGATTCATTCTGCTATAAGGTTCAAACTTGACATGGTACTGCTTCTTTACTTAATGTCAAGTAATAGTTAACAAATAACAAGGAAAACTTTGAATTTCTATAAGCATTTGATTTTTCTATTACATGCATGAACTGCTGCTTAATCTGTTTATGCTCTCTACTCTATGTCAAAATTATTTGCAAAGGAGAATACTGAAAGTTTTTCCTCGTACAGGGAATTTATGCTTTCCCGCAATATGAAATTTCTAGTAATGGTGGTCAGTTGTTATCTTTTATATTTGATGGTTTCTATTAGTTTCACGGAGGTGATTAAAAATTCAGATTAAGAGTGGTCGCAGCAAGTTGAAAGCCATCATAAAACATAGAAATTAGTTTGGGTTAAAAATCAAGTTTATGATGGTAAATCCGGGTGACAAATCAAAGCAGACAGTTACTTAACTGTTGAATTGATGGATTAGTTATTAATCCTACTTAGAAAAACAGGTCAAGAGACGATAAATTTTTGTGAAGTCAAATCAGGATTTTCAAGTGTGTTGTTTAAGTTAGTATGACAATATAGAAAGGTTGTCCTACTATCTTCGTGCTATGTTACAGTTATGAAACTCGTTTGGAAACTGTTTGAATTGAGGTGTGGGCGTTGAGGTGGGCAAGAAATGTTGGGACTTGTTTTTAAGAAAGTGGTTTTAATGAAGTTTTCTTCTAGCATAGTGTTTGGTTTTAGGTTCCGGTTTTATGCATTCATGATTCAAACGAGTTTCGGGTTCTTTCTTGCCGTTGATTTGTTAGTTTGGACTTGGAGGGATTTTTTGCAATGTAGTCATTTTGCTTGCTTATCTTTTGGTTGACGGCTTATCATCTTTCTGTTTGTATATTTTGGTTAGGTCAATAATTTTTATTTTTGTTAAAGAAGCGTGAGCTGTTTTGATTATCTAATCAATGTAGAATCGAGAATTCAACTAGGAGAATTGAAGTATAGCAGGATGCCACAATTTAGCATAGATCAAAATGAGTAAAACATGTGTCCAGATGAATACAATTCACGATCTTTTTCCTCCCCAAAGATATTATGATATCTACTTTGGATAGGATTGATTTGTGATATCTACTTTGGATAGGATTGATTTGTGATATCTACTTTGGATAGGATTGATTTGTGGAAGCCTACGCACACAGCCAACTCCAACTATTTTTCTTCCGAGGGTTCATGTATCAAGCCACTGATTTCGGGGTTGCGGTTGAATCATAATTTTTATTAGTCTAAAATACTCTCCTAAACTGCCATGCTACAGAGTTCATGTATTTTCCTTCTTTGTACCGAGTTCTTTTAAGGTTTCAACCTACAAATCGCTTTCTTTATTTCCTTTTTTCTTGTCAAAGCTTAAAACTTGTTCCGTCTCAAATTTTTGATCAAGTACAAGAATTTAAAAAGCTCCAGTTCTCCATTATATCATCTACTCGTGACAAATTTTTCTTCTCTGAATTGTTGTGCAGACTGAGTTCCCGATTCTGTCAAGGCTGAATGAGGCTTACTGTCAGCTACCAGCATTTCAAGATGCTATGCCAGAAAAGCAACCAGATGCTCCATCCTCAATAACCAGTTAGACAAATGGTTTTGGCGAAACATCTGAGAAGACCTACTCTGTCGATAAACAAAACAAACTGGAGAATACTGATGAGTAGTATTTTGCAGAATAAGGGCGATAGCCACTTTCACCTACCTTGTGTTTGTTCATTGTATCGTCTTTTTTCATCCTACTTTTACTACTTAAAAGCTAAAACGTAAAAACGTTTTGGGAAAAATAAAATATAAAAAAAGAAAAGAAAAATGTTATCTTAAACATTTTGAGATCTTGGATGACCGTTGTTTTAGATCTACTTCATTTGCATAGCAATTCTATTTTCATCTGTTGGCTGTATATCTCAACATTTTAAGAACAGTCTGGACTTGTTCAAACATGGCACATTTATGTGGTGGAAGTCATCAGTTTGAGCTTGATAATCCCTAAATCCAATGTGATTTTTAATATTTTACTTGCTCCCTCACTTGATCGAATGAGAATGGATAAGAGACTCGTGGCACATCGATTATGGTTGAATAACTGTAACTTGTGTCGTGTGCCTCTTCACAAAACCAAATTAACACACGAATACCTTTGGATTTAGAGAGCTCCTAATTTGTCAAGACTTTCTTTTGTTATTACTGGTCAATGGGGTAGTTACTGAAACATCAACTCTCATCTTATCTTTTAAGTATCAATTTACGTGGTATGTGAATTGCCGTCTTTGGTCTGTGTCAAATGAGACACAATCAATTATAATTAGTGATCTAGATAATCTTACAAAATAAACATAATCCTGAATTAAAAAATAAAATAAAATAAGTAGTAAACACAAAATGATACCCTAATAGATCACTATACAAATTGAATTCATAATTCTAATTAAATTCTTCATCAGTAAACTATTAGAAACAGTTAAAAAGTGTTGCAATCGGATGGTTAAAGAAATGAAATTATGTTCACCTTCTATAAAATATGGGGGCCAAAAAGAGGATATTTACAGAACGTATAGGCAATCTAGAGGGCTAGACTCCAAGTCACTGGATTGGAGTACTTGCCTGCAGAGCTGGGGGGAAAAAACTTCAAAGATCTTTCCAAACTTTAAAATCAGTTAGAGATTTTTTTGTTTACAAGGCTGTCTTGGCATCCTAATAGGAATGTCCTCCGCACAGGATCCATGTTTACTATAGCATGAGCGGCTCCACTCGGACTTGCTGCAATAGCAACCTCATCTGCGCCAATTATCACTTCCGCATAACCTTTCTCTACCTGACTGTTTTCCAGCTGCAGACAATACCGAGTGCCAAAGAACTTTGGATAGAAAAATGACCAAAGGTTACAAATGCATAAAAATGAAAAAAAATATAAACCAACAGTACACTTTTTTATTTTTATTTTTTCTCTCGCTAAATTTTTCATCTTCCTCATGCCATGTAAATAAAATCATGCAAGCATTATAATGCAGCTCTTCTAGTTTGAGCAATTCATCTGATGCAAATCAGAAATATGACATGATATCTATATAATAACTAGCTTAACGAGACATACTCGGTAAAGAAGAATATATGGTGAATAGTTGCCTGGATTAAAAGAAAACACATATCTTGATGGCAATCTCTAACAGTTATTTCGGTGGACATAATATTGAAAGCTGAAGCAGAAGAACTTTTGAGTCCTCGTACACAGAACACAAGTAAATGACCAGCATTAAAGCTTCTTTTCTCACAAAAATGTCGTGGAATACAGAATACAAGTAGGTGTTCTCTTACTCGCACACATCATCAATAAGAATTGTGCAAGTGCGAGTATCAATTTCGTTGTTTTCAACATGATGAACATAAGACAGAAGCTATTGCATTTTTTAACTCAAAAAGGAGGGACGCTTACCCTAAATAGTGTTTTGGCTCCCCATATGACAAATGTCTCGTTACAGGAGTAGTGTCTATGATTTCCCTGTATGCCACGAGGTCAGATTTCTCCAACATGAACAGAAACACAAGTTTCAGCTCCACCTGCGAAAGGGAAAAAATCAGTTCTGTTATTTACCTCAAGAAAAACAATATCAGAAAAATCAGACCACAATGATAACTCCACCCCAGAGATTAAAACCGCATGAACTCTCACTTTTCAGCAAGTTAATTTAGCTGTCCAGAACCATATCTAATATAAAAATAGTTGAATTTCATTCAACTTGACACAAAATGTTATATTCTAAAACTAATAAAAAAACTCACTTTAGCTAGATATTGAGTCTGCAGATCATCTATCTCGAATAAGATGAGAGAAAAAACCATGAAAACAGAACAATAAAAAACATTTGCAATGAACAAAAGGACAACATGTGCTCCAATAGAAAATAATTGGTCTCCCATTTCTAGATAAGTATATTCAGATCAGAAAATCAAGGTTTCACAATCTATTTTAATAGGACCAGTCACACACACACAAATACATGTATAAAACCACCCAAAAAAAAAAGAGAAAAAAAAAAAGAAAAGGTCATCTTTCCCTAGGATCCAACATCATTCTAACAACAAAAAATAACTAAAGAAATAAGCATAAAAAATATATAAAAGAAGGGATAAAAAAAATAATAATAATTAAAAAAAAAAAGGATTCGTCATACCCAGAAGGCCAGAATCAGGGGCAAGAGAAACGGGGTTGAGCAACCAACCCCTTTTGTCATTGGCAATCAGGGAAGGAAACCCAGAAGTGAATCGCCCTGGATTGGCCTGTGAATCATGGAACTGGCTCCGTTGCCGGTGGCTGTGTCGTAGCCGAGAGGAATCGGCGGAGAAATGTGGAGAGCGTTGGATTCTGAGAAAAAGCCATGTGAGGAGAAGGAAGACCGAGAGGAGAAAAGGGAAGGCGTGGGGCTTCTTGAGGAAGTGAAGGAGAGAGAGGTAGCAAAGAGAAACTCTGCTGCTGCTGCTGCTGCTCTGGGAGTGAAACTGGGAGAGTGGGTTCTCTGAAGATGCTGAGCCTGAGCTCTGGTTGATGTTGGTGTTGATGTTGAGTGAATATGAGTTCCTTCTAGGGTTCACCATTTTCTAGGTTTAAGCATTCTTCTTAACCGTTCGTTTTTTACTTTCTGAGCATGTTGTTTGTTTCCATGTTTGGTGCTCTCTGTTTGGGTTAAGCTCCGTTCCTTTCTTCTCCTCCTCCTCTTCATCTTCTTTGTTTCGTTTCGTTTTTTTTTTTTTTTTTTGGGGGAAATTTGTCAAAATGACAACCTCAAAAATTAAAATTAACAAAATAAATTTCTTTTATTTTAAGATTACTTATACGGAATGCCCTTGAATTATGTATTTTGTTTCACTTTATCTTTTAAATTTTCAGAACCATACATTATGCCTTTTGATATATGCAAAACTATTCATTGTATTTTTTTTTTATTTATCAAATTCCGTTTATCAATCGAACAGAATTGCTGATTTGGTAAGTGTTTAAAGGTTAATTGATATTATTATTAAAAGAAAACCTAATGTTAAAAGATAATGATAATAGTTAATATTACATCATAAGAATTGAATAAATTAATATTTCTCTCATCCTTTTCCTTTAGCAAATTGCAGACACCAATTGCCAATTCCTCAATTTTTGAAAATTGAATACCAAAAGATAAAAAAATTCCATTGAACCTCATACCAATTTTCCCAAATTAAAATCTTCAACTCAAACCCATTTTTGTGCCTCGTCGGAAGATTTTAGGCCCAACAACCGTAAGAGGACGGCGAGCTTCAGGTGGGTCAATCTACCGTTGGGCATCCATGAAGCGAAGAAAGTTTGGTTGTTTTAGATGTGTGTTTTGGCGGTGAGCTCTGGGTTTTAAGTATACCCACCATGGAATGTCGTGGGCTATGGATTTTCAAGTAGTCCCACTGCATGTTGTTAACTATGGGCTTAGTTCATGGTGAGTCATGGTGAGCCACGGTAGTGTAGTGGGCGACGGTAATGGGGGTTAATGGAGGAGGGAAGAAAGAAAAACGAAGAAGGTGATATCTGAGAGAGATTATTATTATTTTTTGGAATTAATTAATAAATTTTAGTAATTACGGTTTTATTTTAAAATATCTTTCACTAACATTAAATCACATGATATGTCATCAAACTGTTAAATTGATAAACAGAATAGGCAAAGTGAACAATTTTATGTAGTTTAAGGGACACAATGAATGGTTTTGATAATTTAGGGACAAAGTGAAATAGGGTCTATAATTTAGGGGGTATTCGTGAAATTAATCATTTATTTTAACTTAGGAACAACTATGATCGTTCATGGTTGTTCCTGATCATTTTGCTAATTTTTTTTTTTTTTGAAAAATCATTTTACAATAAAAGAAAGTTAATAAGTTATTTTACCAATTTACTCTTTTTATTTGGATTACTTTTTAGGAAAAGCACTTGACGACACTATTTTAAAGACTATTGAATCAGCATAGTATAAAAAATTAACACTAGATTAATATGATATAAAGTTAAACTACTTACTAATTTTTGTGTCATATTGATAAAAAATAAGAAATTTATATCAAATTGATCAATAGATGAACAAAATGTGATTATTTAAGTAATATTCTCTTTATTTTTTTCATTAATAGCCCATGTATTATTATGCATCTTTATCTTACGATTGGTTCTTGAATTTTGATTTAATAAAATATCACATTATCTTTAATTTTTCTATTGGATTTTGAGTATAATTCATTTTCGTTGTTTGGTAGACACTCGTTGATATTCCTATTGGTGTTCCTCGCTTCAACTGTTCGGATTGGTATCCATAAAGCATATGCTGCCATAACTTTGTTGCAATTTATATAAATAAATGTTTTATTTTATTATAGTTCTATATACATGTATGTTTGATACTTAATAAATATCATTAAAATTTCATAATTATCTATGTGACCTTAAATAGTATTTATAAGAGTTATATATACTAGAAGATAATATTTAAGGATGATAATTAAAACAGTCTGTGATAAGTAATCAATTGAAGTATGGAATCTTTAATTGAATATCGCTAGTGCATGTCATTACCTTGAGAATTGGACAGTCTTATTTGAACCATTAATGTAGTGAGACATTTAATGAGTGTACTGTGCAAAAGGTGATTATGTAGGATAAGGGACGTGATGTGATATGAATTGTTGATAATTTTTGTTAAGTATAGCGGATTCTAATCACGTCAACCGATGATCATATATTAAATGATCTTAATCCTGAATTATTAGTAAACTCCTATTTATGAAATCATGTATTTTAATTAACTCGGTATAGATTTGAGTATCAAATCTTATTCCTCGTATTTTGGAGATATGATGAAGTAAATAGCCGCGAATGTTAATATTACAATATATAATCCATTCTTTCTTATTTAAGAAGCAGATAAATAATTCCCTTACGTGTTAACTCGGGGACTGAATGGTACGAGCGCTCAATTCATGATTAATTTCATGAATTTATCATTTATTAGAAAATCAGTAGTACTTAATGATCAAGATGTAATTAGAGAGGTTGATGGATTTTATCTTGCTCTAATTATGGATTATTTATGAGGATCAATCTATATATAATGGCTATATCAAATGGACAACTCTATTTTTTAAGTAATTATATATCTGCAATTTCAAGAGTAGAGTTCCAAGGTTTTTAGTAAAGTAATTTTGAGATTAATAAAGTTGATGAATTAATCAAAGAGTTTGATTTATTATCAAATTTATTGAAACTTGAAATTATAGGTTCATTATTCCCCACACCACTTGCGTTAGCAAATGAACTATTTGATGGATTGTATTTTAAGCTCACTAAATATGTGATATAAAACATAAAAGTTGAATGTCTACTTTTATCATTTAATGTCACCCAAACAATTAATTGAGAATTAATTGTGTTATTTAAATAATGAAAATTATTTCATGTTAAAATTGGATGACACAGTGAGAAAATACACATTATATATATACTAAAGGAGTATACTTTACTGTTCATGCACAGTAAAATTACACTCCTACCCTTATTTTAAGCATACCGGTTATTTTGCTATAGTAATATTCCTATTTTGCCCCTCTAACCCTTGGGCTTCTTTTCTTCCTTCTCTCTGCCGCCGCCCCCTTCATTTTCCCTCTCCATTTCATTTTCTATTTTGTTTTTCCTCTCTCTCTCACTCTCTGTTGTTCCTTTTTTTTTTTTTTTGCTTGGGTTTTCCCTTTGCCTTGGTCGCGGCCTCTCACTCTCTTGGTTTATTCTCTCTCATTTTAGGATTTTTCTCTCTCTCTTTCTTCTTCTCTCTGTTTTTTGGATTTTGCTTGCCGCCTCTCACTGTTTTTAGGGTTTTGGTGTCCAAATCCTATTTTCGCTTCTTCTTGGTTCAATTGCCGGTCTCCTTTGTTTTTTGGTTGTATGTTTTTCATGTTTATTGTGTTTTTTTTTTCACTCTCTATTTGTTGTTTTGGGTATTTTTTTTTTTTTCGGATTTTTGATTGTGGAATTTTTTCTTTCCGGATTTTGTAGTTTTGTTTCTTTCCCTCTCTTCTTTGTTGATATTTCATCATTTTTGAGCATGTGTATCTAATGTTGATCGGTAATTTTTTTTTTTTTTGGATTTTGGGATTTCATATGTTTTTTTTTGTCGATTTTTTCATCTTCTTTCTTCTTCTTATTTTTCTCTTAATCTTTCATTATTTTCTACTATGTGCATGTATTGTTGATGGGAAATTTTTACCCTCCCGGATTACACAGTTTTTTTTTTTTTTTTTTTTTTTTTTTTTTTTTTTTTTCTGAAATATGAATAAAATTTTTTAAACTCTAGATTTTGATTTTGGAGTTTTTTT
This sequence comes from Ficus carica, assembly GCA_009761775.1. Lineage (NCBI taxonomy): Eukaryota > Viridiplantae > Streptophyta > Magnoliopsida > Rosales > Moraceae > Ficus > Ficus carica. The sequence goes on along the minus strand of CM019751.1, from coordinate 3,546,135 downwards.
GGGTTTTGTAGAGTTTTTTTGGGTTTTGTTTTTTGTCTTGGTTGCTTTGCATGTTCTTTTGTTTTTTCCTTTTCAGTATTTCGGTTTTTGGTGTCCAATCCCCATTTTCACTTCCTCTTGCTTTCTCGACCGGTCTCCCTCTATTTTTGGTGGTATGTTTTTTATCTTTTTTTGTGTTTTTGTTTCTTTTCTATTTGTTGTTTTGGGGTTTTTTTTTTTTTTTTTTTTTTTGTGGATTTTCGGTTCTGCATTTTTTTTTTTTTTCTGATTTCTTATTTTTGTCTGTTCTCCTTTCTTCTCCGTTAATCTTTTATCATTTTTGAGTATGTGTATCTAATTTTGACTGGTAAAATTTTCATCTTTTTTTTTTCTCGGTTTTCCATATATTATTTTCCGAATTTTTTCCCTTTTCCTCTTTCTCTTAGTGCTTTCATAATTTTTCATCATTTTGCAGAATGTGGATGTAATGTTGGTTGGAAAAAAATTTTTTTTTGGTTGGAATATCATTATACTGTTGTTATTTGTGATCTGATTTTTTTTTTTTGCTTTTTTCAATTTTTTTTTCATACCCGTGTATGTATATAGGAAATTTTTTTTTTTTGGCATTTTTGACTTTGTATTCTGCTACCCGTGTATGTATGTAGAAAAAAAAATTTTGGTTGGTTTTGTTTTGTTTGTTGGAGTTTTTTTTTTTGTATTGTCTCGGATTGTTTCTTCTCTCACTGTATATAGAAAAAAAAAATTCTTGGTTTTTTGACTTTTTTGGTTGTTGTTAAGTTTTTCTTTTACAAGTTTAAGTTTTAATATTTATAAATTTTTTCGCCCTCTTTTTGCTATACAATTAAATATAAGGACTCCAATAAAAAATTAGGTATGTTTTTGTTTTTATTGTATTTATGTTAGTAATTTTTTGTGTCTTTTTTTTTTTTTTTTGGTCATACATCACTTAATTTGGAGTTATTCATATCTTCTATTTTTTTGTCAAGCTTGCACCGAGAATGCTATGGAGATGGTTGCTTGGGAATATGGAGCAAGAGATTGAAGATTATGTTTATGTAATGTTTGTATGTTTTTACTTTCTGTCGTTTTTCCCCTCAGCTAATAGTGTGTTGATTCTGTATGCAAATTTGTTGTCGTTTCTGATTTTGTGTTATATTTAATGTTTCAATTTTCTGATTTAGTTAGGATTGAATGGATTGTTAGATTTTCTGATTACTCTATTTTCTAGATTATTCATTTAGTTTCTATCTTATCTTCTGTTTTTGCTAATCTGTCATGAGCATTTAATGCTTCTCTATCAATTTGGTTTGCTTAGAATGTGCCTATTTGTTTTACGTCTGTTTTTTACAGACTAATGATTGTTTTAACTCAGATTTTTCATATCTTTAAATCTGTAATTAATATTCTGAATTTTCGTTCATTTTGAGCTTTACTGTGAGTTAATGTATTTTTGTCTTTATATCTATGGAAAATTTATTGTTTCTTTTTTCACTCTTCTGTGAAACTTTTTGAAACTAAATTTTTTACCATATTTCTTTTTATAAATACTTTTATGCTCATTTATTAGTTCATTCTCATATCTTACCATTACTCTTTCTTTACTACCTTCTTAATTGCTCTTCTCTGAACTTTCTTTAATTGTTACCCCAAATCATCTCTTCTGCTCTTTGCTGAAAATTAATCATCTTGAGATTTTCATTTCTGTGCAAAATTACTGTTTTTAATCAGGTACTATTCATATTTATATCTCTTAATTGGAATTTATTTTTCGTTTACTGTATTAGTATTATTTGTTTTATAATTATTGTTATTAGTATTATAATGATACCATAGGGCAAATGGTTTTATTATTGTATGTTGTTTTTTTTTTTCCTTATCCGTTTGTGCCTTTTCTCTTCTCCCCCGTCTCTGACTATAATATTAATCTTAGTTTTTTGGAATATTTTTTTTATTATTATTCTTATTATAAGTTAGATAATTATATTATACGATTGACTTTTTTTTTTTTAAGTGCTGTGAATGTTACTGTAATTGTAACGACCCGCCTAGCACAGGCCGTTACCGTACATACATACATATCGTATATTTCGTACTTACTTATTTGATGTAAACAGCGGAATTTTTTTTTATACAGTGTGACACACACACGAAGGCGTACGTAAGATATAACGAATATTAATTAGTCGTTCGGCGTATAAATAACATATAAAATAATTACACAACGCGTAGCGGCTCTATAATTCCCACGGTTTACAGTCCGCCAAGCCTCGTCCCTCCATCTTGTATCAGCAATTGCTAGCAGGTTGCTTACCTACAGCATAGACGTAAGACAGTGAGCTTTCGCTCAGCAAGTACAACTGTCCTATACCGCGACACCACACAATATGACATACATACATACATAACTTAATCATTGCATAACATCATATAGCTTAACATAACATAACATAAAGTAACTTATCCTACATATGCATGAGCCACTTATGCTTTCTTATGCTTTCTTATCATTCATAACTTGCTTTCTTAGCTTATCTTAACATATGGGCCCCATAGGTGTCAGTACCGGGCGCGCAACTATGAATTGGTTGGGGCGGCCAGTCCATTTCCAACTTAATCCATAGTCCAATCCGACCTAATGCGGGTCGGTACGACACAGGCAACTTGCTTGCCATCATAACATTCTTTATCTTGTATTTGATCTCATTCTTCGTTAAGTAGTGAACATGCTTCGTGATGTTTCACATAATTAAATCATAGCATATCTTAACCTTAACATGTTTCTAACATTATTTATAACATACTTCATAGCATTTTACTTTTCATAACATATTTCATGACATTTCATAAATCATAGCATATAATCATAACATTTGTAACATTTCCTAAATCCTAACATATAACTTTTATGGCATTTAGCATGTAACACTTCATCATCCGCAGCACTTAACATTTCATACTTGGGCAAGTATACACAACAAAGCCTATGCTGTAGGCGGAGTTGTACTTACCTTGTTTATGATTGTTGTGTCCCCTGTCTAGCTTGAACTCGTTGGGACACCGTCGTATATTATATTCTGTAATCGAACAAAAGTAAGGGTTAGAAATATTGGCAGTATAACCAACACTCTTATATAACCTTAGTTATATGCCCTTACTTAATTTTACGTTATCCTACTTGGTTACATTGAGTAACCCTAGGGTTTAAATCTATTCTAATCGGATTATTTTATTTTATCTTAATTAAATTTTAAATTACAAAATTCCATTTTTGTTTTCTTTTTAGAAAACCTTATGTTTTTGGTACAAAACCCTTTATTTCACTTTTAAAATTAGAAATCATAAAGTAAATTCATAAAAATTATTGACTATTGGAAACCGTCTTTGGAACAGTTTCACAATGCCAATTTTATCTGTGCAAGTACAAAAACATCCTTTTTCATGCTGTTTTAGGAAATTCTGTACAGGAATTCCCCATTTCCTATATAGTCTTTGAAATCCAATTTTATTTGAAAATCAAAGCTGATTTTGGAAAAATTGTCTTCACAAAAGTTTTAGCTATCGAAGAGTTCTACAACTTTTGTGTTTTGAGGAAAATCTAATTCGGACGTTAACATATTCAAATTCCATGTTGAACTAATCCTGGCCGTGCATAATCCTGGGCACGGTCAGGTTCGGGTTTTGATAAAAACCAAGGCTATTGGAACCTTATTTTGAAAAACTGTCCATGCTGTTCACTAGGAAAAACCCTGTTCTACAACTTTCACGTTTTAAGTTTTTCCTAATTCGGCCTCTAAAGGCCTCAAAATCAATTTTTCCCGAAACTGGCCAATTTCTACCCAAAATGGCAGTTTTCGGTTTCAATTTCGTTTTACGTCCTATTACGTTCACCCTACCTCAACCGAACACAGCGGGAGCCTAAATCAAACATGCAGTACGTTTCTAACGTTCAACATTCATCATACACATTAACATAAGCATCATACATAAACTTAGAAAACCCTAATCATACAATCAAACACCTAATATGCACATTTTTTTGAACCACCAAACAAAACCCTAACCTATCAAGCACAATCCCTAATTTTCTCAACTAAGGCAGCAGTAAACAGTGAGCTTATGCTCTACAAACCTTGCTTAAACTACATTTAAATTTCTCAAATGAAATTTAAATGAAAAGCTTAGTGGTTTAGGGGGGTTTTACCTTACTTTTGGGTCCAAATTTGGCTTGCTTTTCTTCTCATTTTTCCTCCTTTCATAGCCGGCCTTCCAAGGTCAGTTGGCTCCCAAATGTCCAGCTTTCCTTGCCCAATTTCAGGTCACCACAGCTGCTCAACTCCGGCACCTCTTGGCTCCAAAAACCCGGCCTTCCTAGCCTGATTCTCCCTTGCTTTCTTCCTTCTTGTAACCGGCCCCTTTGGCCTCCAAAGGTTTCCAAAATTTGTGGATACTTGGTTGATGCAAACCAAAATCCAAACACTCACAAACCCTAATCTCACTTAGTTCTAAGAATTTTTTTCTTGCCTTTCTCCTTGGTTCCAAAACCGGCCACTAGGCCTAAAGTGGTTTCAAAATTTTTTTTCAACTTTTGCTTGTTTCCCTTTCACAAAAACCGATCCACTCACTTTCTTTTCCCTTGATCTTGGCTGAGATTTCTCTCTTTTCTTTCCTCTCAAAACCGGTTCTAATGAGTAGAAATTTAGGCATAATTTTGCTAGCTTTTCTAATTTTTTTGTGAACAAAGGCACCCCTATTTATAGAGGTTGAAAATTCTTTGTAATTGCAACATTTAGTCCCTCAAATTTTTGGCAATCAGCCCTTGACCCCCCAATAGCTGGCCGGCCACCTTGCTGAAGAAGCCTCCCTTAATTCTTTCCAAATTTTTCATTAAATTAGCTAAAATGATGTAATAATTAAAAAGTAAGTGAGGTAAGCCTACCTTAAGGCTTGTTTGCCACTTTTTACTATTAGACAGTCCATTTTTAGGTTAACACAGGTATTTCCAATACTGAATTGGCTTATACACAGTATTGGTATTTTGAACTGCAGTCCAAAATTCATCTGTGTAAAACCGAACTGTATAAAAATTTTCTCATAACTTGGAACCACTTGGTCAAAGATATTCTAATTAATGTGCTTGATTTTCTATGGTGGTTTTGAATCCTAAACATATCGTTTTAATTATAAAAATGGCTTTATGCAATACAATTATATACTGCGAATTATTTAATCGTACAGCCTTTTTCTTTAACTTTTTTGGGTCAATCTTTGGCTTTCTCGTCCGCCATTGACTTTCTTGTCAACTGCTGACTTTCCCGCCAAACTTTGACTCCCGTGGTCAACAGTTGACTTTTGATCAACCGTCGACGTTTTTCGGTCAAACTTTGACCAACATAAAATTTTTGACGATTTTGCTCCTTTTTGCCTAAAAGGTCATTTGCCTGACTAAGCAATCATTTTCGAGTCTTATAAAATCATAAAACTCACAAAAACGTAATAAAAAACCTTAACCGGGATGTTTCATGCATATCTTCATATTTTGTACAAATTTCTTAAAACAAAAGAAATCGTATTATTGTGGAAAAACTTGGTATTACAGTAGTTGTGATGAATGTTTGGTTTTTTTTTTTTTTTTTCCGTCCCTTTTCTGTCTTTGTTTTGTTTTGTTGATATTTTAAATGTTTTTTTACCAAATTTTAAACCGAAATTTATAACATGCTATGATGATCTTCATTTATGTATAATATAATGCATCTACCAGATATATTACTTGATTTGGTATATGTTGCTGAATTTAATATTATAATATTGTAATAATTAATACTAAAAAAATATACTTATTATAGTTATATTATTTATCTTAAGCAACTACTTTTATTGTATAATATTTATGATATTTTTTTTCCTTGCATTCCCGAGCATAGCGCGGGTCTTAAACTCGTCTACTACTAATGGATGGGACCCACAAGTGTATAGATTAATGTATGTTAGTTCCCTATTTCGGAGATGATGAATATTTATATTAAAAATTAGATTTTAAATTAAATATTTGTAATATATATGTTGAATTATATATAAGAGAAAGAGATGGAAGTAAAACTTCCTTCTTTCCGGATTATATATAATATATATATTTATATATGTGATATATTTATATATATTATGGATTTTATAATTAAAAATTTTAAAAAAGGGGGATTAAGGAAACGTGAATTTGAGTTTGCTTTTGATCCGCGCTATATATATATATATATATATATATATATATATGCCATATATATATACACGATATTATATTATATTATATTATATTTTGAATATAATATAATGCGTTTCCAATTTTGTAATGACCTTATTAATTTTATATAATGGAAATATTTAAAATTCAAGATGGAATATTTGTGTTACTTACCTTGATCTGTAAATAGGATTTTTTACTAAGGTAGATGAGACTTTTTAGTCACACGAAAAACGAAGAGAGAAACGTTCTCCCTTGCACTCTTTGTTTTCTCATATGTTGAGACCAAAAACAAAGACACCTATATTGTGAGCTTGTGAATCATCCCATCAATTAGAAAACGCCTATCCATTTATTCAATCATGCAATGAAGGTAAGGTGTGGAAGAACGTAATCTTCAAGGATATGACCGTTTGTGGGTTCAAAAGTTTATTTTGATGGAGTCAACCTAATCGGACGACGATACAATTCTCATCCTCTATCCTTTTTATATATTAAATTAATATAGCTATAAAATAACACAAAGTTTAAGAAATTTTTTGTTATTCACTGTCTCACGCTTCTGCTAGTTTTTTGTCAATTTCGATTTTCGAGACCAACAAAAATAATGGGGGTTTATAGACTTGGCCTATTATATATATATATATATATATGTATATATATATATATAAAACTAAATATGTTCCGATAATTTCTCTTTTGTTAATAGTTAAAGTCATAATCAAATGTATTTTGAAAGGAAATTATACATGAATCAAGGATATTTTAAAAATAAATTGTTTTTTAATCAAATATTAATAGGGCGTCATAGAGTTATTTTAGTGATACAGCTTTCCTATAAAAAAAAAATTTAATTAAGATTTTAACCTTAATTAAAGCTTATGTGATCAAAGGTGTTTAATTTTTGTTTAGTTTTTGATTAAATATCGATATAAAGGTTGTTTTCATAACAAAAATATAAAAGTTCGAATTAGTGTGATGTAAAAAATTTAACAACCAATGTATATAATTCATGAGTCAATTTTTAAAACAGCCCTTTTATTTTGGATTTTTCTTGTAATTGCTTCTAAATTTTAAGATCATTATCATTTTGTCCCCTATCTTTTAAAAACTTCTACTTTTCACTTCACCTCTACTACTGCTAGAATTTCGGTTAAAATCATATAGAAAAATAACAATAAAACTAGTCTTACTTTATCTATTATGTTAGTATTTCTGCTAAAAATAAATGTCAAAAAAACTTCACCTAAATTACTTTTTTCCGTCTCTTTTTAGCTGACATTTAGAAGGGATTTAATGGGGTTAATTCAAAATTCAAGTAACAAAGTGAGTTTTAAAATGAGAGTTTTAATCCTTTAATTTTTGTTTTCATTTATTATTTAATTTTTTTATATCTTATTTTAGTCACAAAGATACAAATAAGGAGAAAGAACCAAATAGCTTTTTTGTTTTAAGGGGGCCAAATAGCATTTTGGGGACCAATAAATCAATAACATTATATTCGGAAAATATAGTAAATGTTGTATTTATGATTAATCAGATATTTCAAACTTAAATTATCAAAAATAACCTCATATGAATTTCAATTACTTAAAAATCCTAACAGACATTCTCTCCACGAGACCACAAATTGCTATTAAAAAAAAAAATTTCAAAGAAAAAAAAAAGGGGTCAAAATTCCAATAAAGCATCAAAAAAAAAAAAAAAAAAAAAAAAAATCCTGAACATATATGGGGAAAGGTTGTTTTCATAATTTTCTCTAACTAAAATTCACCTTCATAAAGTTCCATAACATGCTTTAATCCATATTAGAGTGAATGGTCAACGATTATGGTAATCCACATCAAAATTATCCGTAAATTGTCCCATTAAAATCCTTCTGTAAAGAATCCATTGGAAAATGGCATTTGACTCTGAGTGGAGTTTAACTTATGTTTGGTAAAATGGAATAGGAAGAAAAATGGGGATCTTTAAGATATTTGATAAAGGAAATTATTATCCATGTGACCAGTTATTTTTTAATTCTTTCAACTTTGTAAAGAAAAATGAAGGTAAAATTTGACCCCCAAAAAATGAGATGTAAAATATTTATTTTGACGCCAATTCTTATTCATTCAAGGATATAATTATAAAATACATTAAATTAGATATTTTCTTTCTTTACCAAACAACATAAAATGAAAATCTTTTTCCTTCTCTTAACCTCGATATTTTATTTTTCCAGCCCTCCTACCAAACATAGCATTAAAGTCATAAAATTAATATTCTTCCTTCATGTTGATTATTAGTGTCGGAGTTCGTTCCTCTTTTTTTTTTTTTTCCTCTTCCTTTGGGCAAGACAAGCGTTTGAGTTATTTCTACCAAGGAAAAGTGGGTGGATTAGTTGACCAAACTTCGACTTAGTGAGTGAACATATTTAATTTCTTTCAATATCAACGGGGTAAAATAGAATCATATCCAAATTCACAATGCTATAAGAATCTATAGGATTGAGATTCAAAACATGACAAAATTTTGATGAGCAAAATATATTGAATGAAATCGAGAAAGAAGTGAATGTGAAGAAAAGAAGCCTCTTAAGTAAAATGTCTGTAGCGGTCCTGGTCTTCAAACATCATTAGTCATCAGTGAATAGAGGGAGAAGTATTAGGGCAATACACACCAATTATACTACATTGCTCTTTTAACATATATATATATATATATATATGTCTATATCTACATATATGTATATATAGAGAGAGAGAGACAGAGAGACAGAGACATAATGACGGGATTACTTACTCTCCTGGCACTTTAAGTGGACTCCTGATTGTCCGTGCAAAAATGGGTTCCTAATTACCCGGTGCACGCCTCCAAAACATTTTTAGTTCTTAGATAGCTCTTAACTTACTATATCATAAAATGATGAGGAACATATCATAACATAAATCATAACTTAGTTCATAAACCTCATTGAAATTTTTATGAAAAGAAACAATTGCTATCTTAGATTAACACCATAAAATTCACATTTAATTTTGAACAAACATGCTGCAAGTGAGAGATGTACTTACCTTGTTCTTGGACTTTCTATACTTACAAATCTTCCTTCGGTGATGCAACTTTGAGTCCTCTCGGTGTACTTAAAACTTTCATAGTTTTCATGCGTTATAAAAATATAACATAATCTTAGTTTCATGGATATCAATAAGGATTTATCATATCACATTCCACTATTACAAAATATGGATTCCACGACGGCGTTTTCACGATCATTTTTAAAAAAAACCGTCGTGAAAAATACGTAAAAACACGGAGTAGAACCGAGTTTCCAAAAACCGTCGTGGAAGCCGCCGCTTCCACGACGGTTTTTCAAAAACCGTCGTGGTAGGTACGAAGGAGGAAATTTTTTCAAAAAATTTTTTTTTTCAATAAATTAAAAAAAAAAAAAAATTTTTAACCTACCACGACGGGTTTTTGAAAAAATTGTCGTGGTAGGTCAAAAATGACCTACCATGACGGTTTTTGGAAAAAACCGTTGTGGTAGGTCAAATTTTTTTTTTTAATTTTTCACCCTACCACGACGGTTTTTCCAAAAAACCATCGTGGTAGGTATGAATGCAGGAATTTTAAAAATTTTTGAAATTGTTCAACTTTTTGGAGCGTATATTAAAACCCAAAAAAAATACCCTCTTTCCCACCCCGTTACATTCCGAGCCTTTTTCACTCTCTAATACAAACTCTAACTCCAAACCCAAAGCCGCCCATATCCTCCTTCCATTTATTGCTCTCCGCTCCCTCTCTACATTCTCACCGCCATTCCTCTCTTTCTCTCTAACTCCGAGCCTTTTTCCCTCTCTCTCTCGTCGCCGTTCCTCCCTCTCTCTCTAACTCCAAGCCTTTTTCCCTCTCCCTCTCGCCGCCATTCCTCCGTCCCCTACATTCTCTACCACTCCACCCGTACCCACGCTTGACAATCCGGTAAGTTGAAATGTATCTTGCTTGGGTAAGGCACGGATTTGGGAATTTTTTGTCCAAAATGTTGATTTTGTTGATTGTGAAATTTCCGTCCAAAATGTCAAAAATCCACAATGTTCCTTCCAAAATGTTGATTTGGTTGATTGTTGATTTGGGAATTTTCCGTAGAAAATTGTCCAAAATTCATCATTTCGGTGATTGTTGACAGTCGTTGTGATTTAGATTGCTTTAAAATTGATTGGGTAAGACACGGATTTGGGAATTTTCCAGGAAAAATGTTGATTTTGTGAGTTAAATTTTCCGAATTTGCCACCTGTGGGAAATGAAATGAATTCGCAAATTTTTTTTTTCGGCAGACCCTACCATGACGGTTTTTCAACCGTTGTGATAGGTGGACCTACCAAGATGGTTTTTCAAGAAAAACCGTCGTGGTAGGTCCGCCTATCACGATGGTTTTTTACGTAGAACCGTCGTGGTATGTTCTTAAATGTCCACATTTAGGTCCTATTTTTGCCTATTTCACGACGGGTAAAAAACCGTCGTGGAATCTAAAAAGATTCAAGGACTCTGGATTCTACGACGGTTAAAAAACCGTCGTAGAAATGTTACCACGACGGTTAAAAACTGTCGTGGTATCTACATTTTGTACTAGTGTTCATAACTCATACCACTATTAAATTTCACCAAGTAACTCATACTTAGCATGTATCATCCACTTAATATCATAGCATCACATTAAACACATCATAATGCAAGGACAGATTCGACAACCGTTACAAGAAAAATATCACTTTTATACGAATTTAGTAATTTCAATAGCATTGGAAACTAGACTCCTAGATCTTTCCAATGGTATATGGTTGACTAATTTATATATCATTAAGGCATTCAAAAACATATTATAATACATAACACAAAATCTCATAGTTGTTCATATGACAGAGTCGTCGACCTCCACGAGAAAATTCATAAACAATTTTATAGAAGTCGGACCTTATGATTCTTATTCCTAATTAAAATAGACATCTAGAGCTTTCTTTTAAAATCTTTCCCATCCCGTTTTAAGTTCGTTAAGGTCACAAAAAATATATTACAATCTGACTATAGAAATCCCATTTTTCAGAAAAATTCTAGCACTTAACATAAATTTAAAAATCCATATCTAATTGTACAAATCTCCGTTTTAAGTGCTCCATATTTTAAAATGAATATTAGGATATCTAGTATACATAAAAAATAGTGATGCAATCAAAATCATTATAAAGTTATACAGTTTTACATGAAGATCAAAGTAGTCCCAATTTTTATTTTCATATGTTCATAGAAAACCAAAACCCTAAATTCCTATCATCAAGAAATCACAAAATTCATCCAATACACCATAGAAATCCTATCAAGAAAATCATGTGTGTATATATGTGCGTGTGTGAGAAGAAAAATAAGATGTGATGTAACATGAATCATCCCATCATGAAAAATCATAAACAAGCTTGACATAATTATTTGAAATTGCTAACCAATCAAGATCATGGATTTCATAAATAAATATGTATATGTGAGTAATAAATCCTACCTTGAATAGACGTGAGTGTCTTAGAGAAAAACTCAAGAATCAAATAGAGAAGGAGAAGAAGAGAAAAAAGGAGAGACAGAGAGTCTTTTCTAGAGAGAGAAATTAGAGAGGTAGGAGAATGAGCTTTTTGAAAGGTTTAAGGCTTATTCTTTTATTTATAATGATATCTAGGGTTTCATAGCGTTTCCATCTCTAATTAAGTTTCAATTTTTGAGCTTAGAAGGCTTAAAAATTTAGTCATTTTAATTATGGTACTTAGCTAGTTTCTTAATTTCAATCTCTGTGGGATGATACTCGACATTTTGTCACTTTATTACTTATGGCGATTCGTTCACTTGCGAGCACACACGAAAATAGACACGCAACACTAATAACTTATACACACTAAGATTTCTCTTCACAATCACCTGTAAGGAAACTCAATAAAATATTAACAAAATTATAAATCATAACTAATAGCTTACTCACACTTAGCTCTTTATCATTAGATTATTAATACATTAGATATAAACTTAAGCATTATAAAATAAATCATTAATTATACTTAATCATATCAAAACTTTTCATTATTAATACTATTCACCGGTAGGTTAAATTCGGGATGTTACAGACTCAATAAAGTAAAGACTAAAATTACTTGGATAAGTTTGTCATTGTTTTCATCGATGACATTTTGATATAGGAGCACGAGGAACATTTTAAGGATTGCTTTGGATATCCTTAAGCGACATTAGCTTTATGCCAAGTTCATGAAGTGTGAATTTTGGTTAGAAAAGGTTCACTACGTTGTCTCTAAGGAAGGAGTGTCCGTGGACCCGGCAAAGATTGAAGCTGTAAGCAAGTGGCCAGCTCTAAAGAATGTCACCGAAGTGCGTAGTTTCCTACGATTGACAGGCTACTACCAACGTTTCGTTGAAGGATTCTCTAAGATAGATGTGCCTCTCACAGCGCTTACTCGGAAGGGAAAGAAGTACGATTGAATAGATAAGTATGAGGAGAACTTCCAAAAACTCAAATCGAAGATGACAAGCACCCCGATTCTTACGATTCCAGTCGCAAAGGGGGCAAAAATTTGTGATTCATAGCGATGCCTCCAAGACGGGACTAGGAGCCATGCTCATGCAGAATGGAAAAGTCATCGCGTACATGTCTCGACAACTCAAGGATCATGATAAGAACTATCTGACGCATGATTTGGAGCTTACGATGGTAGTTTTCGTACTTATGATTTGAAGACAGTACCTTTATGGTACCAAGTATGAAGTTTTTATGGATCATCAGAGCTTGAAGTATCTCTTCATGTAGAAGGAGCTCAACATGAGGCAGAAAAGATGGCTCGAATTAGTAAAGGATTATGATATAGAAATCCAATATTACCCAAGAAAGGTGAGCAAGCTGGTTGACGCCCTAAGTTGAAAGTCGACCATATCATCAATGTCATTTTGAACATTGATTGAACCATTCCAAAAGGAATTGATCAATGTCGAAATTGAATTCATCATGGGGAGTTTAGCTCTCATGTTTCAACCGACTATCTTGGATGGCATGAACGAACACCAAGAAGCGGACCCCTTACTAGTTAGGACAAGGAAAGAGGTGTTAGAAGAGTTAGATATTAGTATTTTTGATGATGGATGGCATACTCTATCTAGATTATGCTTTGCTAACGAGAAGAAATCGAAGGAGTAGATAATGAAGGAGGATCATGAGATGCCTTATTCTCGACGTCACTAAGAAGGCTTTTGGTGGTCTAGAATGAAGAATGACGTTGCGATATTCATTAGCAAATGTCTTACCTGTCAGAAGGCTAAGGCCAAACATCACAGTCTAGGAGAAGAGTTGCAGAAAAGTTACAGAAAATTTCCATCCCAGAATGGAAATGGGACCAGGTTACTATGGATTTTGTGACTGGCTTGCCTCGAACCCCAAGTGGTTACGGTGCAATTTGGGTGATTGTCGATTGTTTGATGAAGTCTGCTCACTTTCTAGTGATTAGACTTATTTTTAGGTAGAACGACTCGCTGAGTTGTACGTAACTTAAATAGTTCGTTATCATGGGATCTTGAAATCTATCATCTCAGATCGTGATGGTCGTTTTACTTCCAAGTTTTGGAAGAGCGTACATCAGGTGATGAGTACAAAGCTTACATTCAGTACGGCTTTCCACCAACAGAAAAACAGACAATTTGAAAGGAACATCCAAACTCTCGAGGATATGCTATGAGTATGCATCATGGACTTCAAAAGAACGTGGGACACTAAGCTTCCTTTGATCAAGTTCCCATACAACAACAACTATCACGCTTCGATTGGAATGGCTCCTTATGAAGCTCTGTACGGGAGGAAGTGTAGATCTCCAATTCCTTGGTACGGGAAGAGAGTGAAAGAGTTAGTGTCTACGGATTTCATCCATTAGACCACCAAGGCCGTGAAATTATTTTGGATCAAGAGGGAAAGCTAAAACTTTCATGAAGAAAACTTTTTCCAATTCAATACAGATTTTTAAATAGAAACATATTTATGAAAACTGTGCAAGAAGCAGGAAATTCCTGCACAGGATTTTCTAAAAACAATTCAGGAAAACTGTATTTTTCACCAAACCCAATGTTTTGACTGAGAAAACTGTTCCAATGGCAGTTTTCAGTCCTTAATGATTTTTATAAAGCCCCACTTAAGAACCACGAATTTTATAAGTTAGTGAAAGGATTTTTGGATTTAAACTTACCAAATTTTCCAAGACAAAGGAAATAGGTTTTCAAAACCAAAGTTTAGTAAAACAATGATAACGGATGGTAACCGGGAAGGATACCCGAGTTACTGGGCCAAGCCCAAAACCCAAGTTTGACCCATAGAAGGTTGACCATAGTTGACCAAAATGTTGACTTTGGTTGACCAAGTTTGACTAAGGTTATCACACCAAAGGTTACCTATTGTAACCAAATAAGATATTTTATAGGGGACATATAACTAAGACTATGTATGCATGTTGGTTAGGTCACCAATATTTTACGATTATGACTAGAGATCCTTACCTATGTCCTTTATTATAGCAGGGGATAGTTTGCTATTGTATCTCGACGTGGAGCAGCAATATACTGGACATAGTAAACGAGGTAAGTACGACTCCGCCTACAGCATAGGCTTTGTTGTGATACTTACCTAAGTATGTTCGATGTATGCTATGTTGTTTTGTGATGCTAGAGTATGATGTAGGGTACGTGAAATTATGATATGGTTATGTTGCGATGTATAGCAAGACAAGTTCATGATGCATGCTATGTTAAATTTATATTATGATAAAGATATGAAGTAAGTATATGTGACATCACGAGGCATGTTCACAAATTTAAGACTAAAGTATGACATGACAAATAAGCAAGATGGCAAGCGAGCTTGCCTGTGTCGTACCGACCCGCATTAGGTCGGGTTGGACTATGGTTTGAGTTGGAAATGGACTGGCCGCCCCAACCACTCCATAGTTGCGCGCCCGGTACGGACACTTATGTTAAGGGGCCCATAAGTAAGATAAGTTAAGATAAGTTATAAAGAATGTTATGAAAGTTTAAGGAAGCATAATGAAGCATAAATGGCTCATGCATGATTAAGCAATGTTATGATTAAGTTATGCTATGTATGGTATGTTACGATATGATATGTATGTATGTTATGTTGTGATGTGTTGCGGTATATAGTAGTTGTACTTGCTGAGCGAAAGCTCATTGTCTTACGTCTATGCTGTAGGTAAGCAACCTACGAGCAACTGTTGATACAAGATGGAGGAGCGTGGCAGGGCGAGCTGTGAAATGTGGGAACTAAAGCCGCTACGTGTTTTGTCTTTTCAAGTATATTATTTGATATTAGAACATCTTTATGAATTATCGTAATACGTTCATATGCTATGTATGACTTATATATAAAAAAAAATTTCGCTATTTTCGCTACGTAAGTAAATACGTTATGTATGTATGTATGGTAACGGCCTGTGCTAGGCGGGTCGTTACAGCGAAAGCTCACGACTTACGTCTATGCTGTAGGTAAGCTCCCTACTGGCAATGTTTGATACAAGACGGTAGAGCTAGACAAGACTATCTATGAGATTACGGGCTGGGAACCACTACGCGTTTGGTTATTATATATGTATGTAGTTTTGTTGTATAATCAGTTTCAGACTCCAGTACTTGATTAAGTACTTATACGTATGTATATAAGTATGTATATATAAAAAGTTTATGAATCAAGTTGAAAAAAAAAAAAATATATATATATATATATATAGTCTGAATTTCCGCTAATTAAGTTAAATAATTATGTAAATTATATACGGTAACAGCCTACGTAAGGTACGTAAGGTGGGTTGTTACATGTACTCTTTGGCATAGAAGAAAACTCATTAAAACGTTATGACCAATACAAGAAACACAATTACCATTATCCATAACCACACACCCATAATCATATAAAACTTATTTGAATCCAAATAGATATTATGAGACTTAGTTGATTGTCGCAGCTAATCCAAAAGGAAGTGCATTGTATTCATAGTTTCCACTACAACCAATAGATAAAGAAACACTTTTAAGATATGTCACAATAACCATTACTGTAAGTTATATATATAAATTTGTATAAAGAAATTATATATATGCATATTGAAGTCAAGAATTAATTACCATTAACAGATCACACAATAAGCACTCAAAAGAAGTATACATATATATACAAGTAAGATAAATAAAACTAGAGCACAAAACATATACACATACATGAGCACAATATTACCGATTAATTACTGTAGTGGTCAAAATTCACACCTCATCTTTCACTATCTACATGTCAACTCAGATTGTTTGAAGATCAAGGATCAGCCCGAAAACGACCCGAAAGACTTCATCAGCTGATAAGGAAGCTCGATTCCTGAGTCAATGGACATCGACCTCCAGTTGATCGACAACACTTCTAGGTCAATCAAAGTGTGGTGATCAGCTCGAAGAGAACTCAAATCAACTTGAGACTAGTTCAACCCAAGAGCCTGTCAGGTCAAGCCGAAGACTAGTGATTTAAGAAATTGACTCAACAAGTCGACTTGAGCACTTATCCGAGGTCAATGTACAAGAAGATCAAGAAATTTCCCAAATTCATTCCTGCACAAGAATCATACGAAGATCATGCCTAATCAAGTCAAGAATCAGCCAAAAGGGTTACTTTCCCATTCCAGAAAAGCTCTCCAAATAAGGAAAGTCAACCTAGATCAAGAAAAGGCAACTTCCCATAAGCAAATACAGCAAGTTCAACACCAAAACGGCCTACAATCATCATCTATAAATAGACGGCATCATCATGCGCTCATCTTAGATGATCCGGTTCTCATCTCATGCAGTCCAATCTCATATTCAAGATCATTCCATTTTCACGAGAATAATGCCTAAAGAAGAGATTTTCGCCCAAGGCAAAAGAGAAATCATTGGAGATCCTCCTAGTTCATCGGACATCATCTCCGACCACATCGAGATCATCCCACAGGAGGCCGAATCATCTCGGAATCGTCCCGAAATTCCCGCAATTCCTGCATCTTCACCCAGTTCCCTCTACTCCCTGCTATCTCTCTCTATTTCCTGCAATCCCTTTCTCTTTTATTCCTATTCTTACTGCTACGGCATTCACTGTATTATTTTATTAACTATAGTGAAACCCCCAGAGCCACCACAAAGGACTAGCTCTCACATTGAAAGTGAACCTCTATAAATCTCTTGTGTTCTTTGTCTCATTTACTTTACTTTATTGTTAATTTACAGCTAACACGCTCGATTAACTTAACACACATTTAGTCAGCTCAACAATACAACCCTAAGCCCTAAGCCGACTCGATCCGACTGTAGATTTTACCCTCTACAAATACAATAAAAGAAACACCCAGGAAATTAGTGGGAAGAAAGATGTAATTTAGCTTTATAATTTGGAGAAATAGAGTTGATAAAAAGAAAGAAAGAGAGACCCGGTATCAAGAGGAGAGAGAGGCTTTCGAAATGTAAGGGAATAGACTCGAAGGTTATATAACTTCGGAAGATAAGGAAGAACTTGAATAAACGACTTAAAAAAAAAATTATATTGCTTCTATTATTATTATTATTATTATTATTATTATTATATCGCTCAAACTACTATCTGCCGCAATATTATAAAATGTTATATATAATAACAAAATTACTTATACTAAATTGTACTAAACCCAATAAGAAATAGAATGAGTGCTAAAGGGGTGCCGACCTACTCGGGATATTTTGGTGCACCTGTTGATTTTTGTCATCGATGTTTATTCAAAAAAATAAGAAGTAGAATGAATGAAAGGTTAGAAAACACAATAAAATGCCAATTAATTAATTATACGTCAATTAAGAACCATTTTTTTCCCTAGCACATCAAGCTTCTTCCACGAAGATTAAGCCTTCACACTGCACCAGATAACTCAAAAACAAAATCAATTATATTAGTACATAAAACGACATTTTATTTATTTAAATAAACAATATCAACTAATGCTAAATTAGGTAGTTCAGTAAAAACTAATGATGCAGTTCAATTATATTATTATTATTGACTATACTTGTATGTGAGAATTATGGGCACCACAAGAAGCCCGGTGAATTAAGGTATGACATGAAACCTGAATTCATGTTGAAAGAATGACACGCCTTCGTTGTGGAGAAAAAGCTTCAGGTCGGGGAGAGCATCTTCCTTTGGTGGGATGTTTGTGGCCTTATCAGAATTAAGGTCCGGGTTCCACCTCGCCATTACAGGTTACTCAGCACCACCTTCCTGTATTGACGTAGGTTTAAGTACTAGATCATCAAGTGCAAAAATTTTTGCGAGAGAAGAGAAAAAAATAAGTTGATGAGTTTTAGGGTTTACATTTTCGTTTGTTTTGCGTGGTGGTTGTTTTTCAAGTACATGAATGAGTGTTATGTCATTGTCTGAGTGTTTGGCTAGATTAAGAATCAATTTTTAACTTTTTGATTTGACAGAATAGCTAGCTAGTATTTTCTTTACATAGTGTTTATGTCTTTATGTACATATATTCATATAAATTGTTGGTCAATTTAGTATACACATTTTAGATTGCTTCAAGTTAAATTCCTATTATGTTATTGCACTAATTTCTTCAGATTAATCTTTTAGTATTGTTAGCATTATAATTAAGGGGAGTTTTTATTTTTTTTTTCCTTGATTCAAGTCAGTGCTTCCTAGCTTTAGGACTTTGATGATCCTCTGATGACTTAAGATCAAATTGCTCATTCTGAAAAAATTAAAAATAAAAATAAAAGACAGAGATATAATTGCTGGTGACGTATGTCAAATTTTCAACTTTATTTTCTCAATGGGATCACAAATATAATGGTCAATTTCTTTTCTTTACTTCTCTTTAGTTCTTAATTAAGAAGGAGCCGTGACATATGCTTGGGCAATAAGAAAATAAAACCGTAATGAGCTACAAACCACTTCAAAAAGCCACAATACTTGCTAAATTAATTAATCAACTAGTGAATCAAACCAAAAAAAAAAAAAATTTAAAAATAAAAACTTATTTCGAAAATAGCATGTTATATATATCCTTATATTTAAATAAATTACAGTTCAATTTTCATCGACATTCACTTGATTGAGATACGTAGGTCTCAAGATCAACTTGTCTTGTTAAGAAGTAAGATTTTTTTTCTTTTCGTCTCTCTTCTTTGGTGTATATTGCAATAAATAAAGAATTTTTTGCTTGGTCATGGAAAATATTTTGTTGGTGCTTGATTTTTTGTTTTCAAGTGTTTTTGAAAATATTCCTGTACACATCTGTTAAGGTATGAAAATGAAAATGATTTTTAAACCACGTTTGTTTAATGCTTTGAAACAAAAACGAAAACATAAAATTATGATAATGATTTTTTGAAGAAAATAGAAAATGGTTGAAAGTCGCTTTCTCATTTTCGTTTTTATTTTTAAGACTATATAATTTAGTATATATTTCTAAAAATATACCCAAAAACAATTCATCTTTTTTTTAATATTATTTTTGTTTCCTATATTCAAACCAACCTGTCTAAAAGCATAATCAAATGCTATTTCAAAAAATAAAAATAAAAATTCAGCATCATTTTCATTGTATTCTCATTTCTATTTTCATAACAAAAGCGAAGTCATTTTCAAAACAAATGAGAATAATATCAAACACCATCTTTGTTATTCTTTTTTAAACGTAAAATCTATAGAGTGACTCTCAAGTTATAGGCCCTTAAACATAAATTAAAAACACTTGTTCGAGCGTGCTTGGTTTCATGACGTCATTCTAATTGATTTTGTTCGATTACCTTTAAAATACAGGGTAATTTCCAGGATTGGCACAAAGAAGTCAAACATTTATAGTAGCTTCAGTTTCTTTAA
This sequence comes from Ficus carica, assembly GCA_009761775.1. Taxonomy (NCBI): domain Eukaryota; kingdom Viridiplantae; phylum Streptophyta; class Magnoliopsida; order Rosales; family Moraceae; genus Ficus; species Ficus carica. Next base: position 3,525,943 of record CM019751.1, on the reverse strand, counting down.
CTCCCTATTAAATAAGTTAAAAAGTCAACATAATGTCTCGTAGAGATTACCCCCACAGTCATAAGGGTAATCCATTCCAGTAATCTATTAGATAACGTTGGAATCAACATTTATCAACCACATGATATCCTCTGGTCACCTGAGCTGTTTATTGGTGATTACAAGCTAGATTTCATCCGATAATATTGTTGTAGATGTTAAGTAATATGCTAACCTCACTTGTTCCATCAACCAATTTGTTATTTTCTTATCTTCATTCTTGCTAACATGTTATCTCTTATCCCCATAAAAATAAAGTCTAATTATAAAGTAAATTAGATAAATAGATAATTTTTAACCCTTATGTAAAAAAATTATCCAAATGACCGTTAATTAGTGATTGATCTAGTCACTCAGTGAAAATAAATGCATACTATTCATCAATAATTGATTGACCATAGTTAATCTATCAAATATTATTGTTTGATCATTTAAAAAGAAATGACCATTTACCCATATATCTCAATTATAAACCATTGATATGAAGACTACAAACTTTTTAGCTTAATACAGCAACGGATTATGGATAATGGGACCTCGTAATATCAACCAAGTATGAACACCTCGATAGAATTGGAACCAAATTTCATCTAAATACAATGAGATATTCATCATACTATTTTCTAAATGGGGGGTTTTTTTTTTTTTTTTTTTCATCGTTACTATATTTTTACGTGTAATTTCATAATTATAGTTTTACTTTTGCCTCTTATTTTATTTTTTAAGATTTTTTTTTTTTTCATTTTGATTGACTAGTCGTAATTATAACTTTTGCAAGTTTGATGCTTTTTGCAGTGGATGTTGCTAATCGAGGTTTGATTTCTTCGACCAAGCAAATGCCACTGTTCCTCCTTAAGGACAAAAGAGAAGTAAAGAAAAGAAATAGTCCTCTACACCGCCGTTACTTGTGTTTGGTTGAATAATATGATGATATCTCTCTCTCTCTCTGAAGACCCTTTTTTTTTTTTTTTTTTTTTAATCTTTTTTAATCTTTCTTTTTTTTTTTTTTTATCTTTTTTTAAGAATGAACAATTTGATCTTATGTAAATATTGAATTATAAGACCATCAAAATCCTAAAACTAGAAAACACTGAAGAGACACAAGAAGAAAATAAATTAATAAGACTCCCTTGATTAATCATAATGCTAAATAAGTAAAGAGCACAATAACATAAAAAGGAATTACCGTTTTTCGACTGGATGCAGTCTAAAAGGTTCATACTAGATTAACCCACAATTTTATTTGAATATATATAGTTCATAAAGCCGCAACAAATAAAAGAAAGCATTACGATACAGTACTAAACAGAAACCACACTTAAAAAGAAAAGACAACAAAATGCACTTGATCAAGTAGATCAGCATACGTCAATACAGGAAGGTGGTGCCGAGCAACCGGTAACGACGAGGCGGAACCCGAACCTTAATTCTGATATGGCCACGGACGTCCCACCAAATATAGATGCTCTCTCCAACCTGAAGCTTTTTCTCAACAACGAAGGCGTGCCATCCTTTGAACATGAATTCAGGCTTCATGTCATCCCTTAATTCGCCGGGCTTCGGAGACCGAACCGTCAAGCGAAAAGTGTAGTCCTTCCCCAACTCATCTTTAACGGGAATCGGTATTGCCTCTGAGCCTGGGATGGGGACAGGGAGAAAATTACCAAGCCATTCCATCTGTACTATCAGCTTCTGTTCTACGTCTGTTTTTGAGAGGGTTTTCTTATAGTAGTGTTGCTCCATTGATCTTTTTGGCTGCAGAGATACTGCCAGGAGTGGTCGTACGTGTACTTATGCTGCCAATGGCGCCAAATATTTATGCAGCATATGCACTTATTATTTATATATTCATATATACGAAATACAATATTTAATAATGTGAGTCGGTTTTTATCGACGGTGAGTCACGATGTAAAAGAGTCCTCTAATTAAATAATGTGAGTCAGTTTTTATCCCTTAAGAATGTGCTTATTAGTCCTTATTTATTATTTTGTTCACCGGTTGGAGTTAAAATTTTTAGATCGGAGGTGATTTACTTTTTAAAAATTAATTATGGGTTTGTTTGGTGAAACGGTTTGAGTTGAAATTTTTAAATTTCAATAGTAAATTTTTTTGAATTTTCAGAAAAGACAAAAAACTTTTTAGGAAAAAGACAAAATTTTTTTGAGAAAAAGACAAAAAAAAGTTTGAGTTGAATGGTTTGAGTTGGTATGGTAAACAAACCCTATATCTTTTATTAACTTTAAATAAATAAAAAAATAAAAATAAAAACTGATATGAAAATTTTAGTTGGAGATGAAACATTAAATGTACCCTAAGCCTGCTATTTTCAAATAAAGTTATCCGGGATATGCTTAAAATAATCTTGTATATTTTCTTCCTCGTCTTTTTCCTCATGTGATTCATGTACACAGCCCATCCTACAAAAGTCTTGGGTCAAACTAGTGGTATAACTATAAAACCTTAACCTGGCTGATAATATGAACCCGACAAGGAAATGTAAAAAAATCCCTCCCAAAACAGTGCCACGTCATGAACCCTAGCTTATGAACAAGTGATGGACCCGACAAGGAAATGTGAAAAAAAAAAAAAAAAAAAAAAAAGAAAACTTCTATCCTCTTTCAATTCGTTGCTTGAAATTCGTGATTTGAAAGCTATACATGTGTACAACATTAGCGAATTAACTAAAGTTGAAGCTTGGTGGTGGTGCCTTATGGTGAGGACGTCCTAGTTAGAATTTTACTTCTAAAGTCGGTCTTTTTTATAAATAATGTATTGGTTGGATTTTTTTTTAATTTAATAATTATGAAAAAGCCCATGACTAAGATCCTCTTCGTTTCATTTATAATCACGATAGACTACTCTTATGGCGTTGGATGAGGTGTCGCCCCCGATCCCCCCCCCCCCCCCCCCCCCCCTTTTTTTTTTATTGAAAAATTATCTAAAGTTGAGATTTAATGGTTTCTCTAGAGATTAGGAATCATGACTTCCATTTTCAGTGTAATGTTTGAGGGATTTTATGTCCCGAATTGAATTGGTCCAAATGCAAGGAGGCCATGGTTGCCAAGAGCTCATAAGTTACTAGTGAACAAATTTTGTTTAAAAAGTCAGTAATTGGAATTGGCTTAAGTATATGGTTTATATTTACCTTAATTTCTGAAGTTGTCGAGTTACGCATTTATTCTTCTAGGTCCAAACGCACCGAAAATTCAAAGTATCGCGAAAAAATAAAAAATAAAAATCACCTCGAGCCTAATCAAATGGTCTTATTTGCTGAGGTGTATCGTGTGTGTGTGTAAAATATATATCTAATGCCTGATCCGTAGCTATTTGTCGATGATGACATTGATTTACTTGTGGTATGTTATCAAAATATTAAATTAGGATCTAGACCCTTAAATACAAAAGATTTTACATCTTGTTAAAACCTATTTGGATCACAAATTCAAACTAAAAATTTAAACATTAATAAATTTAAGATTTTGTAAGGAAAGACAAGGTAAAAAAAAAGTTTTAAAAAAAGAGTTTAAAAATAGATGAAAAATGAGATGCCTAATAGACTATATATATATATATATATATATATATATGAGAGAAATGAAGGTTTGTTTGATGAATGAGTTTGAGTTGAAAATTTTAAGTTTCAATAGTAATTTTTGTTGACTTTTTAGAAAAGACAAAAAACTTTTTCAGAAAAAGACAAAAAAAAAAAAAAAAAATACAGTTTAACTTGAGTTAAACTTGAGTGCCAAACAGGACTGAAATTTAAAAAGTCGTTGAGCTCTGTGGGACGTAACTGAGAACGTCATTAGTGTGAAAGTAACAGTTAAGCGATGTTAACATATAACAAACAGACCCCGAAAACAAAAGTCAAAAAGAGAAGTAATCTCCTAGAGATTTTCTTTGGCCGGAGTTTGTTAATAGTCTTTGAGGATCGTCTTTCACCGATATATATATATATATATATATATAGCAGTTACTATTATACTTATTAATACAATAATAACGACATTAAATACCTCTCGTTTTATATAATATGATGAAAGATTATTAACAAATCCTATGTAAATAAATTCAGGTACTTGCCCTGGGTTAGTTGTTGCTCATTTTGCTCATACATTAATCTTGCAAAGGGAATGGGCCATTCATGACCAGCTTTTTTTTTTTTTTTTTATAAATACTATCGAGTTAGTATATGAATATTCAACCCAAAAAAAAAAAAAAAAAACCTTTTCGAGGAGGTTATCTCTATAGTTCGTTTCAATTTTTTCTTATTTTCTACTGCATATTGACAGTATATGTATATCAATAATATAAGAATAGACAAAAATAATAATTTCTACTGCAAAGTACGTAAATGTCGATAGGATATCCAAGTGGATAATTTTCATAAATTTATTTGATCAGATTGGTAGATACTCCATAAAAATGAATGTAGCAGGACATTTTCAAGTTTTTATTTATTTAAAGGAGAACATTTCAAGTTGATGCAATCCGAAAAAAGAGCAATTTTTACGGTATGAATGTTTATTTTTTTCATTATTGAGGAACTGTTGTTGTTTGACTAATTTTTAACAGTTTTATTTATGATTAGAATAGATTTATGATATGCGCTGTAAGTTTTTTAAATGGATACTCATATCATTAAAAGATTAATCCAAAAGTTAAATAGTAGTTTCTAGTGATAGTTAAAAAGAAAAGTTCATAGAGTTTAAGTTTTTTTAGTTTTTAATTTTTTTTTTTTTTGGGGTCCGCCATATCTAATCACCAAGGGAATGACGCTTGCCTTGCATCTAGTATTCATTGTATGGGACTCATAATTCATGCACTCTTTGCAGCCACACGTGACGTGAAAATTTTAGAAGCATTCAAACTATGAATTGGAAGTAGAAGTGACAGCTGAGTGTCATATATTATAATATGACATGGTTACCAAATTCCAACATATTAGGATTGAACTTGGAGCACAAAGGAAGACATATATTCATTGTTAGAATATAAAATTATAATTGGCCCAATTTCTAATTTACTTACGTTTTTGAAATGCATTAATAAATTAACATGATAACAAAGTAAGTCCTAAATTTGAATTATTGTAAATGTAAGCTCTATCTACTTTAATATTGTCGTCATGTATCTTACATCTCCAGACTCCAGAGTAATTAATGAAAGCTCCAAACATATAATTTGATTAGATATTTAATCTTCTGATCCTCAAGAAACCATGATTCTGTTTTTTTTCCCGTTCTTCTTTCCTTTTTCCAATTTGTCAATCAGAAAGAATGAAATTAAGCTTTTCTTTCTTCATGGACCTTTTCTTTTGAATAAGAAAAAAGTCAAAAAGTTTAAAAGGTTCTTTTAAAACAATTAAAAATTTGTGCAGTTTCACAATTACCCACAAATTGGAGATCTTAAGAATGCGGCCGTATAGCTAAGGAAACTAAAAAAGAGATTATGAACATAATCTAATGGTAATTTCCTTCCCAAATTTATTACAATGTATTCCCCCCACCCCCAAGTTTTTCTTTCTTTCTTTTTTTTTTTTTTTTTTTTTTAAAGAAAAAGAAATTAAAGAAGGAACAAATATTGGTTTCTAAATAAAGTAAAATCCCTTATTAGCTAAAGGTTCTTTCCTTTCTTTCTTCTTTCTTTTAAATGTAGCACTTAAAAAAAAAAAAAAAAAAAAAACATATTTCATGAACCGAACTGATTTTGATTAAATTTTTTTAATATTATTGTCACGCTATGTTCTTATAATAATTGCAACATTTATTATGATTGAGAGCTCTATTGATACCCCTTTGTCTACTTTTTGCACACCATTTTTAATTAATTTTATGATAATTACTAATTTATCCTTGCATTTGATGACATAATTAAATTTAGGTCTCCGCTTTTCTAATCTAGTTCATCCTTTTCTTTTCCACTTTTTCTTGGGCGTTTGTGGTCACCTAAGATATTCTCATCAACAAAATTAACTTACCTGATGATTTGGTTGTTCAAGGCCATGTTTAAGTTTCGTGAGTTTTACAAATTGGATTGATAGGGTTAAGTTATTTATTGTCACTACTACAAAAAGTACATTACACGACGGAGATTACACGACGGTTCCAAAGAACCGTCGTGTAAAGTGCTCCGCGATGGACTTTACACGACGGTTCGAAAGAACCGTCGTGTAAAGTCTGACTTTACACGACGGATCCAAAGAACCGTCGTGTAAAGTCCCTCGCGGAGCCATTTTACACTACGGTTCCAAAGAACCGTCGTGTAAAGTCCGACTTTACACTACGGTTCCTTGGAACCGTCGTGTAAAGTCCGACTTTACACTACAGTTCCAAAGAACCGTCGTGTAAAGTCTGACTTTACACTACGGTTCCAAAGAACTGTCGTGTAAAGTGCCTCGCGGAGTCACTTTACACTATGGTTCCAAAGAACCGTCGTGTAAAGTCCGACTTTACACGACGGGTTTTAAGAACCCGTCGTGTAATCCACCTGAATAAAGGGGTTACACGACGGGCCCTGGGGCCCGTCGTGTAACAACTGATTACACGACGGGCCCTAGGGCCCGTCGTGTAACCCACCTGGCTCGGTGGCTTACACGACGGGCCCTATGGGCCCGTCGTGTAATCCTCCCTAATTCGGGGGGGATTACACGACGGTCCGTGGTGGACCGTCGTGTAATCTTGAAAAAAATTTGAAAATTTTTAACTTGGGGTTTTCGGAATCCGCGCGCAAACCCATTACTTAAATACAACTTCCTTACCTTTTCTCTCCACATACCTTCTCATTTCTCTTCACACTCTCTAAATTTCTCAAGTACCCACTTCCTCCTCCAAGCCGCCGCCTCCAAGCCGCCGCCAACTCCGTCGTTGCCTCCGCCGTCGCCGTCGTTGCCGCCGCCGATTCATTGGTGTTGGAGTGTCTATTCATCTTCAAAGAAAATTAAGGTAACTTCATATACAACTTAAAATAAATTTGGGATTTTGTCTTGTTGTTTGTCACTAAAGTTCAATTTTTTAGCATGGGTGTTTAAGTTCATAATGATGCTCTTTGTAGATTAATGGTTTGTGAATGGTTTTTACACTTTACATACACATGAATTTTTCCCGCCCACAATATGCTCGATGAAATGTCAACTTGAGTTTTTGGAGGAATAATATAGAAGCAATCACATATATATATGTATAAAAGCATAAACATGAATTTTTCGAGTGTTATTTTTGTCCTATGGCAGCGTTATGCACTTATGCTTTTATTTCGAGTGTTTTTTTTTTTGCCCTAATTCGTGTGGGCCGCCAGGCGCCCGTGTGGGGCGCCGACAATCTTGATCTAAGGCATCATTACAGGCCGGTGGCCGGAACCGTCGTGTAATCTTAAAGATTACACGACGGTTCCTCCTGGAACCGTCGTGTAATCCCTAAACAGTTGAATATTACACGACGGTTCCGGGAGGAACCGTCGTGTAATGTTTATTTTTTTCTTTCACCACATATCTTTTTACCGGGATTACACGACGGTTTTGAAACCGTCTTGTAAAGCTTAGATACGACGACGGTATTAAAAACCGTCGTGTTATCTTACACGACGCTGGATTACACGACGGTTAAGGAACCGTCGTGAAAACTTTACACGACGGGTAAAACCCGTCGTGTAATCCCTCTTTTCTAGTAGTGTGTTCCAAATCTAGAAAACAAAAACAAGAAAAGAATAATCTAGCAATCATTATTTAAAACATTGGGGTGGGGTGAGGAGAAAGAGAATGAGAAGGACAAGAAATCTTGGACTAGTGAAAACAAAGTTGAAGGAAAATAAAAATTTTGTTTGGAAGGGAAAAAATGTTATCTTTTTTAGCAGGTGAAAAAATATAAAGTTTGCAATTTAGCTTAATTAGGGACTTTTTTGGAATAATAAAAGGGTGTAACAAGTAATAATTAGAGTTTAAAATTCATTAGGTTGGTGGTTTAAGAAATGGTGTGGAAAAAGTAGATTGATAGATGACAATAATTACTTTTTTATATACTATAAAGGCTGCTGCAAATTATACTGATGATTTAATATTGTACAAACGGGATAGCTGTGCAAAAGAAAAAAAAATAAAAATATTTTTTAATTTAAAAAAGTTGCCGTGTTCGCAAGAGGCTTCATTAGAAAGGATGCATGAATGAGACTCCAACCTCGTCAATTTCCTGGCTGTGTGTGTGGGGCCACTCCCTTGAAAGAGTGATGATGAACCCCTCATGTATACTTTTGACTAAAATGTCATTCCTAAAATCAAAACTAAATTCCATTGTTGCCTTGAATCCGGACCAAAATTACTAATGTTTGATGAATACCAACCAAACTAATGTTATGACTACCTAATGTCTTCTGCAGGAATTGACAGCTATGGCTATGCAAGATGTAAGTAGCTATTACGATACGACAGCTACATTGTGTAGTATAATAAATATTTTATCGATAGATATCAAACTTTTTTTTTTCTTTTCACGTTTTGTTACTATAAGAATCGAACCTTTTAATGACGACAATTTGCTATCAATAATAAGAGGAAATTGTTGGATTATTAGTCCAATGTTGGATTTATATGTGAATAATTATGTATTACGGACTGTTAAATAAGATTAAGTCTAATTAAAAGTGATATATTAAGTTTTGGTTGATTTGGACTTTAATATATCTGATAGAATGTAGGCCTTTAATATGTAGAGATTTAAAGTGAAATTTTTATTTTTATGATGGCTAAAATAGAAATACCAAAAAATAACAGGGAAGTTATCTATATATAGTAGTTATGGTCCACGGATCGCACGTATTATTATCATTACTCAATTATGAGATCTCAGCATCAGAGAGATAACACATAGAAGAATACATGATTCTCTTGAAAAATGTGTTGATCTGAAAGGCCAACCCCATGATTCTAGAAAGTGATTAACCGTTGTGGATTCAAGTATGCTTCCGTGTATTAGTCTATTGATTCTTGATGATCAAACATGAATGTTCCTGGATTCCTTTTTTGGGTGATGGTTTTTACCAAAGGTTATCTACTAACAAGTGGTATTAGAGCCACTCATGTTGAATCGTTAAGATATGTGTGTTTTGTTTATTTTTGGGATTCAGTTTACAACCTTTTCATATGATATGTGTGTGTATATATATATATATATATATAAACGATTTTATTTTTTGAATTTGTTTCCTTTTAGATATGTATATATGTGTGTGTCTATATATAATATTTAATGTTGGAGATTGGATTCAGTGATTTTTTTTTTTTTTCTAGACTTCTTGTTGTTTGGCTGAGTCTTTCTAATCCCAGCATTCATCATCATCATAAGGATTAAAGATAGTGACTGCATGTTTAAAAAAAAAAAAAAAAAGTTTACAATTTTCAGCGAGGCTTATAAAGGCCAAGGTTATTAAAGCTCAACAGGCATACGGCCTTATAAGGTATTTTATAGGCTTAAAGAAGCCTTTGGGGTTAAAGATATGGGTTAATGGGTCAAGATATGGTTATGGGTTTTTTTGACCCAATGAGCTCTGATCCAACCGGTTTTGACTCTATCGCTGTTGACTGTTGATGAACATCGTTGACATTTGTTGACTGGTGTTGACTTTTGTTGACCAGCCTTTGACTGGCATTGACCTTGACCAAAAAAAAAATATATCGAATATTGGTATGTTTATATATAAATATTGAGATAAATTGTAATAACCCGAAAATTTCTATGGACTCATGATTTCCTTGTACATAAGAAATTTGAGTTTGTACTATGTGTTTATGTAATGTTTCATGAAAATTATGAGTATCAATGTGAAATTCATAATTTTATCAGTAAATGTTTGAATTCTTATTTAAATAAAGATGAGACTCAATAAGCAATATGTTTAGCAAAGCAGGTGACCTTTGAGAAAAAGGGATGAAAATTTTATGATTTTATGTTTGTCAAATTTCGACCAAGAAAAGTCAATATTGACCAAGAAAGTCAAAATTTGACTAAAATGGTCAAAGAGATGACCGTACAGTTACGTGACAGGGCAGTATGGAAATATACTGCGAAAACCATCTTTACGGACAAGATGGCATGAATAGGCTTTAAAAACCACCTTAGAAAATCAAGCACTCCAAGTTAGAATTAAGGGTAAAAAAGGCTTTAAATAAAAAGAAAAATTTTTATACAGTCCAACTATACGATTATACACAGATAAATTTTGGACTGCAAGTTCAGTATAACAGTACTGAATTGTACTGTGTATTGGTAAACACAGTATTAGAATTATCTATGTTGGATTTAAAGTGGACTACATTAAGGAAATTAGCCAAACAAGGTCTAAGGCATGACATCACCTTATCCTTTAAATATGGCATCATTTAAAAAAATGGAAAGAAATTAAAACTTGGCCTCCAAGTCCACCTCTAATGGCCGGCCACATGTAGGGCTATTGGCAAAATTTTGTGCAAATTGGTTTTGCTCCAAGGACTTGCAAGAAAAAGGTGAACCAAAAATTTTGCGAAAAAGTTCAAAATCTCACCTATAAATAGGCTTAAGGGGGGGGGGGGGGGGGGGGCGCTGTTTTTGCTTCAAAAAAATTGGAAAAAAGCAGCCAAACTCTTGCCATTTTTCCTCTCCAAAAATTCGCCCAAAGAGAAAGCAAGAAAGAAAAGAGAAAAACAAAAATTTCCAAAGGGGGAATTTCTAGGGAGAGTTCGGATTTGAGCTAGGACACAAGAAAAAGTTTGAAAAAAATTTTGGAACCCATTGTGGCCAAGTGGCCGGTTGTGGGAAAGGAAAAAGGGGAAAAAGAAAAAGTGAAGGAAGGAAGGGCTTAGAGGTGTGGCCGGACTTGTGGAGTGCCAAGGAGAAAGGGAGAAAAAGTGGACCAAACCCTAACCTAGCCTTGTGTTGAATTAAGGTAATTTTCCTTAGCCCTAAGTTTTTTTTTTTTTTAAATTAAGCTTTAAATTTGGAAATTTAAGTGTATTTCAAGCATTGGATGTAAGAGCATAAGCTCATTTAATTTCATGCCCTGATTTGGATTTATTAGGTAGTGCTTGATATAGGTGCTTAAGGTGGTTTAAATTTTAATTATGCATGCTTATGTGATTGGTTGCATGGAAATTAGGGTTTGCATGCTAGATGTTTGATAAATGTTGTATGTCCCCAAATGCGTTTGATGACAAGGATTTATGTTAGGAAACGCTGTATGTGTGTTCTTAGGCTCCCGCTGTGAGCGGTTGAGGTAGTGTGCGCGTATTAAGACGAAAAACCAAGTTAAGAACAAACTGACAGTTTTCGGGAAAAACTGGCCAGTTTTCTGGAAAGGCAATTTTGAGGCCCTTAGAGGCCGAATTAGGTAAAACGTAAAACATGAAAGTTGTAGAGAAGGGATTTTCCTAGGGAACAGCGCAAACAGTTTTCAAAAATAAAGCTCCAAAGGCCTCGGTTTTTATGAAAATCCGAGCCTGACCGTGCCCAGGATTTATGCACGGCCAGGCGAGTTCAACAGGGAATTAGGGCATGTTAGAATCCGAACTAGGTTTTCCTCAAAACATGAAAGTTGTAGGGTTTTTTGAAAGCTAAAACTTTAATGAAGATAACTTTTTCCAATTCAATCCATATTTTTAAATAGAAATGGATTTCTGAAAAATGTACAGGAAACAAGAAATTCCTGTGAGTGATTTTCTAAAAATAATTCAAGAAAACTGTATTTTTTTCACCAAACCCAATATTTTGACTAAGAAAACTGTTCCAATGGCGGTTTCCAGCCCTTAATGATTTTTATAAAGCTCCACTTAAAAACAACGAATTTTATAAGTTGGATTTTTAGATTTAAACTTACCAAAACAAGGGAAATGGTTTCTTTTTAACCAAAGTTCAGTAAAACAATGATAATGAATGGTAACCGGGAAGGATACCCGAATTACCAGGCCAAGCCCAAAGGCCAAGTTTGACCCATAGGGGGTTGACCATAGTTGACCAAAATGTTGACTTTGGTTGACCAAGGTTTTCACACCGGTTACTTATGGTAAACAAATAGAATATTTCTATAGGGGACATATAACTAAGACCATGTGTGTATGTTGGTTAGGTCACCAACATTTTACGGTTATGACTAGAGATCCTTACCTATGCCTTTTATTATAGCAGGAAATAACCTGCTGTTGTGTCCAAACTTGGAGTGGCACATTAGTGGACATAGTAAACGAGGTAAGTTCAAACCTCACCTACAGTATGGAAAGTAGTAATCTATTTTCAAATATATATATATATATATCATGTTCCATGTATACCATGCTATGCTATGTTATGTCATGCTATGCCATGTTATGCTATACCATGTTATGTGAAGCCATGTTAAGCTATGTTAAGTCATGATAAGTCATGATAAGGCATAATGTATCAAGTTATACCATGATTTATAGTATGCCATTTTTATATCTCATGTGCATCATGGTTTATAAGATCACAATTAAAGATTCTTAGCCTTGAAATATACAAGACTAAGACTAAACCAAGTCAAGCAAGGTGTCGTACCAACCTCCCGTGATCGTGGAGGATACATGTTCAAGTCAAGTTATGATTATTAACCTCTCGTTGATGCGTGAGGGTCAAGTTTATGATTCCCAGAATTGTTAGGGCCTTGCAAACCCTAACTTTGTCTGGAGGCTGCGCGCTTTTGGTACGTACACTATGGGCCCACATGTTAAGACAAGATAATAAGTTCAAGTTCATAATTGAGTATAAAAGGTCTATAAATGAACATAAATGGTTCATGCATGAGTTGCACCATACTTGTTACGTTTTGTGAGATTATGTTTGTACTTGCTGGGCGAAAGCTCATTGTATATTTCATACTGTAGGTAAGAAGCCTGCAGCTTAAGTGGTGGGCCATGCGGACGATGCGGCGGCGAGTGAAGGGTGGTGTGGGATACCACTACGTAAATTTTTCCGCAAGTTCTTTTGAACAAAGATGCATGTATATATATATACGTATTGGAATAAATTGTGTTATAATGTATACAAGTTAAATGTAAGAATTTGTATGACTGCTTATTATGACAAATAAGTAACGTGTATGTATGAGAAGCTTATTGATATTAGCTAGTCTATTTATATATGTTTAAAAAAAAAAAATTTACTCCGAAATTTTCAAGTAAATTTAGTTTAAGTATATATGGTAACGGCCCTACGTAGGTCGGGGCGTTACAGGTTGGTATCAGAGCCAGGTTCCTGCCAGCCTACTTCACATCGCCTCACATCGCTTCTGCAACGGCCCAAGTAAGTTATGTTATTTTTCTTACTATTAGAATTAGTTAAGATCTTATGTGTGTAGTATGTATCTTCCTTTAATGGCCATGCTGGAAAATGTTGGACACGGGGATAACGTTGGGTGGTGCCTTAGCTTGGTGGTGGCAACCAGGTGACGTAAGGAAATGATGAGAAAGTTTTATATATTTCCAAATGTTATGGTTATGTACTCCTGTTGTGAAGGAGATATGAACAAGATCATGATGAATTCAGATATGTTCATGTTATGCTTTTATATGAAAAAAAGATTATGGTTTTATATAAAAGAGATGATTTTATTAATTTTATAATAAAAGAAACTAAGTTTATTTCCTTATTTTCCGTATAGAGCCATGCCACCAAAGCGTAGAAGAGCACCGATCCAAGACGTTGATCTTGCGGCCCAGCTGAATGAGCTAAGGCAAATGATGTTAGCCCAACAACAAGAGATAGGGGGGCTTAGAGCTCAGTTAGCTCAGCGAAATCAGGGACCTCCTGATGCCGAGGTACCACCAGCACCTGTGAATCAGCCTGCTGCACCGGAAATTCCTGATGTTGACCCGGTGATCCCAGAGAACCCCATAGCCCCCGAAGTACCTGTTGTACCTGTGGCTGTTCCACCAGCACCCCGAGTTCGAACTCCGGAAGAATTATATGACAGTTTTCGGCGCATGAAAGCACCAGAATTTGAAGGTTCAACAAACCCGATTGAGGCCGACAATTGTCTGATCGACCTTCAGGTTATCTTGAATTTCCTCAGGCTCAGTGATCAAGAGAAAGTCACTTGTGCATCCTTTGTGCTAAGAAAAGATGCTCGTCTTTGGTGGGAGACAGTCCAGATCCGGCGAGACGTTACCCAAATGACTTGGGAGGATTTTGTTGAGGAATTTAAAGAGAAATACTTCAACACCGAGGTTATGGAAGCTCAGCAAGATGAGCTCAATAGTTTTCGCCAGGGTAATCTGTCTGTGGCTGAAGCGGTCTAAAAGTTTGAACAGTTAGCACGTCTCTGTCCTCACCTCATCGGTTCCGAAAAAGACAAAGTGCGAAAGATGATGAAGAAGTTCCGCTCTGATTTGGCAGTGGTGATCAACAGCGGACCCTATCCACCAACCACCGTCGCAGATTGTGTCAGCCGAGCAATTCGAGCTGAGTACTGGGTAGGGCAGAACAGAGAACAACGGGCAAAGTTCTTTAAGGAAAAGAAAGAAGAGAAGGCCCAAGCCAAGCATAATCAGGCAAGACCAAATCAGACTCCCCAGCAAATAGGTCAAGGAGGTCCTTTTGGTCAAAGCAGCAACAACAAGCAGTACAGCAACAATCAACAGAAAAGGAAGTGGAATTCAGGGGGACAGGGGAACCAACAAAATTTTCCCCAGAAAAATAATGCTCCTGATAGCAACAATTATTCCACTTGCCATAAATGTGGGAAAAAGCACCCGGGAGATTGCCGTGCTGGAACCAATTGTTGTTTTCTGTGTGGTAAGGAAGGCCACTATGCTAAGAACTGCAATGCTAACCTCCAGAATTCGCAAAACCACCAGAAGAGTTAGGGGTATCAGCTTCATGCAGCACAAATGAAGCTCGAAGGGCTTGAAATCTCCCAAGGCAGACTTGAAGCTCCGGAACCTCAAGGACGCATTTACGCCTACACTAAGGAAGATGTTCAAGCTGGACCATCCACGGTGGTGACAGGTCAGCTTCCTTTTGCCCAACAAGATGCTTATGTGCTAATTGATTCTGGAGCTACGCATTCATTCGCATCACCTAAGTTTGCAAAGAAACTAGGTAGAGGAAGCGATAGGATCGGAAGAACTTTCAGAACTGCATTACCCTCCGGGGAAATTTTGTTGTCTGATTATTGGATACGTCATGTACCAATAATTATATGTGGTAGGGAAATGTATGTCAATTTGATCATCATTGACCTGTATGACTACGACGTCATTCTGGGCATAGATTTCTTGGGGAAATACAACGCAGTTATCGACTGTCCACGATGTACTGTCACGTTCAAGCCAGTTGGAGGCGAGGAGTTTATTTTTAGAGGATCGACTCCAAGACAGCCGAAAATGTTCATTTCTGCGTTGAAAGCCAGAAAACTGTTGGCAGAAGGATGTATGAGATTTCTAGCCAACATGGTGGATAAGACGCAGGAGACCAAGAGCAGGCCAGAAGAAGTACCGATAGTCAAAGAATTTATAGAAGTTTTTCCTGAAGAATTGCCAGGACTGCCACCAGAACGAGAAATCTCTTTTGAGATTGAATTACTTCCTGGATCGGCACCAGTATCCAAGGCACCTTATAGGATGGCGCCTGCCGAACTTAAAGAACTGCAGATTCAGTTACAGGAGATTTTGGATCGAGGATTCATTCGTCAAAGCTATTCGCCATGGGGAGCCCTAGTTTTGTTCGTTAAGAAAAAGGATGGCACTCTTAGGATGTGCATTGACTATCGGGAATTGAACAAGATTACTATCAAGAACAAGTATCCCTTGCCTAGGATCGACGATTTGTTTGATCAATTGAGAGGAGTTTCAATTTTTTTGAAAATTGATCTACGATCAGGATATCATCAGCTCCGAATTAGGGAAGGGGATGTTCCCAAGACAGCCTTTCGTACGCGCTATGGACACTACGAGTTCCTCGTTATGCCATTCGGATTGACAAATGCTCCAGCTGCCTTTATGGATCTGATGAATCGGGTATTCAAGGATTACTTGGACAAGTTTGTTATTATTTTTATAGATGATATCTTGATTTATTCAAGATCAAAGGAAGAGCATGAGGAGCACCTAAGGATTGCTTTACGGATTCTAAAGCAGAATCAGCTCTATGCTAAATTCACAAAGTGTGAATTCTGGTTGGAGAAGGTCCATTTCTTAGGACATGTGGTCTCTAAGGAAGGCATATCTGTAGATCCGGCCAAGGTTGAAGCCGTAAGTCAATGGCCAGCTCCGAACAATGTTACCAAAGTACGTAGTTTCCTCGACTTAGCAGGCTACTACCGACGTTTCGTCGAGGGATTTGCTAAGATCGCAACACCGCTCACCGCACTTACACGGAAAGGAAAGAAGTACGAATGGACGACAAAGTGTGAAGAACATTTTCAAGAGCTGAAAAGTAAGCTGACTAGTGCTCCGATTCTCACAATTCCAGATGTGGAGAAAGGGAACTTTATGATATATAGCGATGCTTCCAAGATAGGATTGGGAGCCGTTCTCATGCAGAATGGAAAGGTGATCGCGTATGCTTCCCGACAGCTTAAGGATCACGAGAAGAACTATCCGACGCATGATTTGGAACTTGCGGCGGTAGTATTTGCGCTCAAAATCTGGAGGCACTATCTTTATGGCACTAGGTGTGAAGTTTATACGGATCATCAGAGTTTGAAATATATCTTCACGCAGAAGGAGCTTAACATGAGACAAAGAAGATGGCTCAAACTGGTGAAAGATTATGACGTAGACATCCGTTATCATCCAGGAAAGGCTAACAAAGTAGCCGATGCCCTTAGTCGGAAGTCATCTTCCTCATTGATGTCCATACAGTGGTTGATCGAACCTCTTCAGAAGGAGCTAGTGGAAGCTGGAATAGAGCTTATCACGGGAAGTTTAGCTGCCCTAACTTTCCAACCTACCATTTTGGATGGCATGAAGGAGCGACAAGAAGGAGATGCCTCGCTGCTCAGAACAAGGAACGAGGTCTTGGAAGGAAAGGAGCTGGACTTCAACATATCGGATGAGGGCATACTCTATCGGAAAAATAGATTATGCATCCCTAACGAGGACGGGTTGAAGAAGCAAATCATGAAGGAGGCCCATGAGACTCCGTATTCTGTTCATCCGGAAGCTACAAAGATGTACTAAGACTTGAAGGAAAGTTTTTGGTGGCCCAAAATGAAGAATGACGTTGCTACCTTTGTCAGTAAATGCCTTACGTGTCAAAAGGTGAAGGCAGAACACCAACATCAAGGGGGAGAATTGCAAAAAATTTCCATCCCAGAATGAAAATGGGACCAAGTGACCATGGATTTTGTGGTTGGTCTACCCCGAACTCCCAGTGGCAACGATGCTATTTGGGTGATCGTTGATCGTTTGACGAAGTCTGCGCACTTTATTGCCATTAAGCTTAGCTTTTCAGTGGACCAGCTAGCAGAATTATATGTTGCGCAGATCATTCGCTATCATGGGATTCCAAGATCGATCATCTCAGATCGTGATGGTCGTTTCACTTCTAAGTTTTGGAGAAGTGTACATCAAGCAATGGGTACCAAGCTTACTTTTAGTACGGCTTTTCACCCTCAAACGGATGGACAATCAGAGAGGACTATACAGACCCTGGAAGATATGTTACGAGCATGCGTAATGGACTTCAAGGGAACTTGGGATAAGAAGCTTCCTTTGATTGAATTCTCGTACAACAACAGTTTCCAAGCTTCAATCGGAATGGCTCCTTATGAAGCTCTCTATGGGAGAAGGTGTAGATCTCCAGTCCTTTGGTACGAGACAAGAGAGAAAGAACTTGTGTCTACGGACTTTATTCGGAGAACCACTGAAGCCGTAAAACTTATACGTCGACGGATGGAAACTGCATTTAGTCGACAAAAGAGTTATGCCGACAGACGTCGAAGGACTCTAGAATTCCAAGTTGGAGACTTGGTTTTCCTTAAGATTGCTCCATTCAAAGGAGTCATGAGGTTTGGGAAGAAAGGGAAATTAAGTCCAAGATACATAGGTCCATTCGAAATACTTGAAAAAGTCGGTAACATGGCCTATAAGTTGGCTTTGCCCCAAGAGTTAGCATATGTACACAATGTATTTCATGTGTCGATGCTAAAGAAGTACATCCCAGATCCATCACATGTATTGGACCACGAACCAATTGAAGTTCACGAGGATTTGACGTATGAGGAGAAATCGGTTCAAATTTTGGCCCGAGAGGAAAAGGTGCTAAGGAACAAAGTCATACCTTTAGTTAAGGTACTATGGCGAAATCATGAGATTGAAGAAGCAACATGGGAACGTGAAGAAGATATGAAGAAAAGCCACCCAGAATTATTCTAATTTTCGAGGACGAAAATTTTGTAAGGAGGGTGGATTGTAATAACCCGAAAATTTCTATGGACTCATGATTTCCTTGTACATAAGAAATTTGAGTTTGTATTATGTGTTTATGTAATGTTTCATGAAAATTATGAGTATCAATGTGAAATTCATAATTTTATCAGTAAATGTTTGAGTTCTTATTTAAATAAAGATGAGACTTAATAAGCAATATGTTTAGCAAAGCAGGTGACCTTTAAGAAAAAGGGATGAAAATTTTATGATTTTATGTTGGTCAAAGTTCGACCAAGAAAAGTCAACATTGACCAAGAAAGTCAAAGTTTGACTAAAATGGTCAAAGAGATGACCGTACAGTTACGTGACAGGACAATATGGAAATATACTGCGAAAACCATCTTTACGGACAAGATGGCATGAATAGGCTTTAAAAACCACCTTAGAAAATCAAGCACTCCAAGCTAGAATTAAGGGTAAAAAGGGCTTTAAATAAAAAGAAAAATTTTTATACAGTCCAACTATACGATTATACACAGATAAATTTTGGACTGCAGTTCAGTATAATAGTACTGAATTGTACTGTGTATTGGTAAACACAGTATTAGAATTATCTATGTTGGATTTAAAGTGGACTACATTAAGGAAAATAGCCAAACAAGGTCTAAGGCATGACATCACCTTATCCTTTAAATATGACATCATTTAAAAAAATGGAAAGAAATTAAAACTTGGCCTCCAAGTCCACCTCTAATGGCCGGCCACATGTAGGGCTATTGGCAAAATTTTGTGCAAATTGGTTTTGCTCCAAGGACTTGCAAGAAAAAGGTGAACCAAAAATTTTGCAAAAAAGTTCAAAATCTCACCTATAAATAGGCTAAGGGGGGGGGGGGGGGGGGGGGTTGTTTTTGCTTCAAAAAAATTGGAAAAAAGCAGCCAAACTCTTGCCATTTTTCCTCTCCAAAAATTCGCCCAAAGAGAAAGCAAGAAAGAAAAGAGAAAAACAAAATTTCCAAAGGGGGAAATTCTAGGGAGTGTTCGGATTTGAGCTAGGACACAAGAAAAAGTTTGAAAAAAATTTTGGAACCCATTGTGGCCAAGTGGCCGGTTGTGGGAAAGGAAAAAGGGGAAAAAGAAAAAGTGAAGGAAGGAAGGGCTTAGAGGTGTGGCCGGACTTGTGGAGTGCCAAGGAGAAAGGGAGAAAAAGTGGACTAAACCCTAACCTAGCCTTGTGTTGAATCAAGGTAATTTTCCTTAGCCCTAAGTTTTTTCTTTTTAAATTAAGCTTTAAATTTGGAAATTTAAGTGTATTTCAAGCATTTGATGTAAGAGCATAAGCTCATTTAATTTCATGCCCTGATTTGGATTTATTAGGTAGTGCTTGATATAGGTGCTTAAGGTGGTTTAAATTTTAATTATGCATGCTTATGTGATTGGTTGCATGGAAATTAGGGTTTGCATGCTAGATGTTTGATAAATGTTGTGTGTCCCCAAATGCGTTTGATGACAAGGATTTACTTTAGGAAACGCTGTATGTGTGTTCTTAGGCTCCCGCTGTGGGCGGTTGAGGTAGTGTGCGCGTATTAAGACGAAAAACCAAGTTAAGAACAAAACTGTCAGTTTTCGGGAAAAACTGGCCAGTTTTCTGGAAAGGCAATTTTGAGGCCCTTAGAGGCCGAATTAGGTAAAACATAAACATGAAAGTTGTAGAGAAGGGATTTTCCTAGGGAACAACGGAAACAGTTTTCAAAAATAAAGCTCCAAAGGCCTCGGT
This sequence comes from Ficus carica, assembly GCA_009761775.1. Lineage (NCBI taxonomy): Eukaryota > Viridiplantae > Streptophyta > Magnoliopsida > Rosales > Moraceae > Ficus > Ficus carica. The sequence continues at coordinate 3,505,781 of CM019751.1, read as the reverse complement.
TTTTATGAAAATCCGAGCCTGACCGTGCCCAGGATTTATGCACGGCCAGGCGAGTTCAACAGGGAATTAGGGCATGTTAGAATCCGAACTAGGTTTTCCTCAAAACATGAAAGTTGTAGGGTTTTTTGAAAGCTAAAACTTTAATGAAGATAACTTTTTCCAATTCAGTCCATATTTTTAAATAGAAATGGATTTCTGAAAAATGTACAGGAAACAAGAAATTCCTGTGAGTGATTTTCTAAAAATAATTCAAGAAAACTGTATTTTTCACCAAACCCAATATTTTGACTAAGAAAACTGTTCCAATGGCGGTTTCCAGCCCTTAATGATTTTTATAAAGCTCCACTTAAAAACAACGAATTTTATAAGTTGGATTTTTAGATTTAAACTTACCAAAACAAGGGAAATGGTTTCTTTTTAACCAAAGTTCAGTAAAACAATGATAATGAATGGTAACCAGGAAGGATACCCGAATTACCAGGCCAAGCCCAAAGGCCAAGTTTGACCCATAGGGGGTTGACCATAGTTGACCAAAATGTTGACTTTGGTTGACCAAGGTTTTCACACCGGTTACTTATGGTAAACAAATAGAATATTTCTATAGGGGACATATAACTAAGACCATGTGTGTATGTTGGTTAGGTCACCAACATTTTACGGTTATGACTAGAGATCCTTACCTATGCCTTTTATTATAGCAGGAAATAACCTGCTGTTGTGTCCAAACTTGGAGTGGCACATTAGTGGACATAGTAAACGAGGTAAGTTCAAACCTCACCTACAGTATGGAAAGTAGTAATCTATTTTCAAATATATATATATATCATGTTCCATGTATACCATGCTATGCTATGTTATGCCATGCTATGTCATGTTATGCTATACCATGTTATGTGAAGCCATGTTAAGCTATGTTAAGTCATGATAAGTCATGATAAGGCATAATGTATCAAGTTATACCATGATTTATAGTATGCCATGTTTATAGCTCATGTGCATCATGGTTTATAAGATCACAATTAAAGATTCTTAGCCTTGAAATATACAAGACTAAGACTAAACCAAGTCAAGCAAGGTGTCGTACCAACCTCCCGTGATCGTGGAGGATACATGTTCAAGTCAAGTTATGATTATTAACCTCTCGTTGATGCGTGAGGGTCAAGTTTATGATTCCCAGAACTGTTAGGGCCTTGCAAACCCTAACTTTGTCTGGAGGCTGCGCGCTTTTGGTACGTACACTATGGGCCCACATGTTAAGACAAGATAATAAGTTCAAGTTCATAATTGAGTATAAAAGGTCTATAAATGAACACAAATGGTTCATGCATGAGTTGCACCATACTTGTTACGTTTTGTGAGATTATGTTTGTACTTACTGGGCGAAAGCTCATTGTATATTTCATACTGTAGGTAAGAAGCCTGCAGCTTAAGTGGTGGGCCATGCGGACGATGCGGCGGCGAGTGAAGGGTGGTGTGGGATACCACTACGCAAATTTTTCCGCAAGTTCTTTTGAACAAAGATGCATGTATATATATATACGTATTGGAATAAATTGTGTTATAATGTATACAAGTTAAATGTAAGAATTTGTATGACTGCTTATTATGACAAATAAGTAACGTGTATGTATGAGAAGCTTACTGATATTAGCTAGTCTATTTATATATGTTTTAAAAAAAAAAAAAAATTTTACTCCGAAATTTTCAAGTAAGTTTAGTTTAAGTATATATGGTAACGGCCCTACGTAAGTCGGGGCGTTACATTAATTGAAGCAACATGTTGTCAAAGTGACCTCTCTTGTGGAAATTAATTTGTTTTGAAATATGAACAGTTGTGTGTGTGTAACTTATGTGAATATTGACTGGCCCAAAAGAAGGTCAATATTTAACAGAATTGCAAGTGTCCTTTTGGTAATAAACACTTAATGACTATTCGGTTTTACATGAAAACAATAAATTAGCTCAAAGGAAGATTTATTGTTTGATATGTTCTTATTGTTAGTGTTTGATTACTACACCAAGATATCACTTACAAGTTAATATTTTTGTCCAAAGACAAAATATTAAATGAGTGCTCGGTATCTTGAGATGGGATTTACCTTTATTTGAATTTTTTTTTTTGAGACTTATATGAGCTTGTTTGTTTGTTTGTTGTTTTTTGGATTTTGCTATGACTCATGCTAATATTACTGCCACCATCAATTCTATTCATATGCTAAATGGCTCTAACTTCAAGTCATGGCAAGAGAACCTCTTGATAGTTCTCAGAGTCATAGATCTCGACCTTGCGTTTAGGGTTGATTTTCCTAAACCTCTTATGGATAAAAGTTTCTCTGATGAAAAGAGGGATATGGAAAGGTGGGAGAATTCAAATCGCATGTATATGATGATCATAAAGAAGGCCATTTCGGAAGCATTCAGGGGCACAAAGTCAGAAAAGATCACTACGGTTAAGGAGTTCCTTGCAGATATTGAAAAGAGGTTTGTCAAGAATGAAAAGGTTGAAATAGGTACGCTCTTGACAAGTCTAATTTCATAGAGGTATAAGGGCAAAGGCAATATTAGAGAGTACATCCTAGAGTTGTCTCATCTTGTTTCCAAGTTGAAAACACTTAAGCTAGAACTCTATAAGGACTTGCTGGTGCATCTAGTTTTGATATCCCTTCCGACACAGCTTAGCCAGTTTAAGGTGAGCTACAACTGTCAGAAAAAGACTTGGTCTTTGAATGAGCTCATCTCACACTGTGTTCAGGAAGAGGAAAGGCTGAAGCAAGATAAGGCAGAGAGTGCTCACCTAGCCTCAACCTCTAAGGACAAAGACAAAGGAAATAAAAGGAAGAAGGATAAGTAAGCTGCAGATACATCACCTCACAAGAAACAACAAAAGAAACTGGTTGACCCAGAAGGTGCTAGTTGTTTCTTTTGTGGAGCTGAAGGGCATAAGAAGAAGCAATGCACCGACTATCATGCATGGCGTGCTAAGAAGGTATGCTTCTTAATTTGGTTTATTCTGAGGTTAATTTAATTTTGATACCTAGACACACATGGTGGATAGATTCTGGTGCAACAACTCACATCAGTGTGTCTATACATGGTTGCCTGAGTTGCCGAAAGCCAAGTGATGCTGAAAGATTCATCTATGTGGGCAACAACAAGACGGTTCAAGTTGAGGCAATAGGAAAATTTAGATTATTGTTAAGGACTGGAATTTATTTGGATCTTGACGAGAATTTATTGTACCATCTTTTAGATAGAATTTGATTTTTATTTCTGCTTTGGACAAATCTGGTTATTCTTGTTCATTTGGGAAGGAAAATTTAGTTTGTTTCATGATTCAAAATTGGTTGGTTTTGGATTTTTGTCAGGTTACAATAATCTTTATATAATTGATATAATTGCTTCATTTAATGAATCCCTACAATCAAGTACACGAGGTATAAAGAGAAAATTAACCAGTGAGAATTAAGCTATGTTATGGCACAAGAGATTAGGTCATATTTCCAAATGGAGAATAAAGAGACTTGTGTCAGACGAAATGCTAGATCCCTTATATTTCACAAATTTTGATGTTTTTGTTAATTGTATAAAGGGAAAACAAACCAACAAAAGGAAATTTGAAGCCAACAAGACTTTGGACGTCTTAGAACTTATACATACGAAAATTTGTGGGCCATTTCCTATGGTTGCTTGGAATGGTCGACAATACTTTATAACGTTCATAGACAATTTTTCCAGATATGGCTATATATATCTCATTCATGAAAAGTCACTATCATTGGATGTGTTCAAAAATTACTTTTTTTTTTTTTAATTATGAAGGTTATTTTGATTTAGTTTTTAAAAAAATTATAGAGTTTTCTAAAATTATCTAAGTAAAGTTTTCCAATAAGTTAAGATTTTTTTTTTTTAATTTCAAGCTTATTATTTTCTGCAATTTTATTAGGGATGAATGTTGAGAAGAGAAGTCAACTGTAACGGTCTGCGAGAGGTTGTTATATATTAATCCTAATTAGTAATTCAATTCTACACGCTTAGCTACACCAAGCAGACAAAAAAATCATTTACAAAAGCCCAGACAAGTTAGATTGAGAATTAGCATGGACTCTTACTCTAAACAAATAATAGAACACGAAACAACATTACAAATAAATCAAGGTTTGGAATATTTTCCTTCTTTGAGGCTTTTAATAACTCATGTTTCTAAAAAGGGCATGGTCGAGGTTCAAAAGACTGCTGAAATTTGTAAATGAGATAATGCTGAAGCTGAGATTGCCATTCTCCTATAATATGACAATCATATAATCTAACTAAACATAGTTAAAAAAATTTCCCATATTCAGTAGATAGAAAGAGGCACAACAGGAAGTTTACAAAGCTTGGATTATGTTATCGAAGAACAAAAAAATTACGTCACAACATTACTCTCAATGTTAAGCTATGTAGTCTAATTAATGCCTTGCGAAAAAACTCCTTACACAGGGATAATTTCATACTTGTAATTTTGGTTGTCTTTGTTTTTCTTTATGAATAGGGGGCATTGTTACTATTGTTGTTCCAAGACATTTAAAGGAAAACACAGAGTTTTAAGGGTGCACAATTTCTATTGAACCTTCTTGATTATCATAGTGAATTATTGCAATGATTGAAACAGGTCGTAATCTCAGGTAAACAAGTATAAAAATTTGCATGTTTTGTGATTGTTTATTTACTTCTGCGAATTTCATTACTCTCGGTGATGTACAATTAATTAAGGCGCTAGTTCTTAACACTCAAACTCTGTGTGCAATGCTTTTATTATCTACAATATGAACAGCAAAGGCAACATAGACAATGAAAGAATAAAAGTGTAAAGATACAATTATATATTGTTCAGGCCCTGCATCTAATGATAACAATGGAGTTTGTAAATGATTGAAATAACATAACTATTATTTACGCTGTTGAAAAACAACCAAGGGCTCGAGTTTGTGACCCCCAATATTTCTTGATCTGCTGCAGATTTTCCACTCAATTCAAATGGCCAACCTCTCCTACCAATGTTCTTTGCGACTGCAAAAGCAGGAAAAAAAAAAAAAAAAAAAAAAAAAAAAAGAGTCAATTTAAGCACCAGATAGATTGAAATCGCTATACTGTTGAAACTATATAAAAGAAAATAGTAGTAGAAAATATGAAGTTACGTTTTTCGGATAAGACGATTCAGCTCCTCCATATGCACTGCATTTGCATATACTCCAGCCTGCATCACATTAAAAAAAAAAAAAAAAATCGCAAGAGTGAAGTGAAAAATAAAATGTGATTATTTACTGTATTTGTAAAAACCTCTCTGCATATTGGGCACTTTGCCTCTCTGCTTGCAGATCTGAACCCCTGAAACATCAATATGGAAGCTGCCGAGCAAGCACACGACTTGCAGAAAAGATGCCCGCAACTGAGTCCATATGCGTCGTAAACAATATCCTACGATATATATCAAAAGCCAGCATAAAAACAGTTGTTATGTTTTTATTTTAATTTCTATTTTAATTTTTTCAATTTGTTAACATGCTAAAGAAAGTAAAATAGAAAACTTACTAAGCAAATTCCACAAGTCAGATCATACTCCCTTGTGGAATCCAGAAGCAACACCGTCATTGTAGGCGGTGTTGCACTGAACTCACAACTCAAGTCAAGCGCGTCATCTGATCCAGAATTTAAATTAAATGCGAGTAATTCAATCATCCAAGGTGACTGAAAAAGTCCTATGCGTTGAGACAGCACCTTCGACGTGAATAACTTGCCTTTGTTAGAAGTATGAACCTGAAAAGGGAAGGGAGGAATATCAATCTAAAGTTTATCAACTAAAAAGCAAAATGAAAAGAAATGTGATCTTACTTTATCGTATTTACGCTGCAGTTTCGTAACGGCTGCACTATTCATTACTGCATACTTCCTGAGGTCCATCGACTTTTTGGTACTTGGAGGCTTCCGCGCACTCTTCTATATATAGACGAGGAACCATGGCGATCTAATATACGTTTAACTTCTTTAATGAAATATGCAGACACCTCGGACATTTGTTTCATAAGTTGATCAAAAAATATCTGATCACACCCTGCACAAAAAGATTAGGGTGTTTTAGAACAATCTGTAAGCCAAAAACTATCCTAATTTGTGGGATAGTTTAGAATCTCTAATTTAATTTTCCAAACATAACATTTATGTAGGGCCGAAGTATATAATATCCTTTGTACAACATCATTTTTTCACATTAAATATCAAGAATCAATTTTCACAATTCTACATGATAAATCAGCAGAACGTGCATCGGACGATGGCTCGTGAGATTTGGGAAACTATTCGACAAACTTATTTCAAGGCACGAGATCTGGAGCAGATCTTTTAAATCAAAATAAAGATTCTCTCTGCGAAACAAGGGACTACGAAGATATTATTGATTGTGCTAATGTGGTGAAGAATCTGTGGCAAGAAATTGACTACTATCGGAACACACAAAAGAAGGGCAGTAAGGATGCATTGTTAAGGCTTCAAATATTTGCCGTGCATGTTCAAGTGCTCGGAAAAGAACTCCCAAACAAGATATGAAGTCATCTCCATCATTCTGGCCAAAGACAGTCGAATCCTCTGTTGATGGATCTGCCACAGTTGCTGCAAAATCCGTAATTTAAGCCAAAGTACCGCTGAACTAGCGTACTCTGGCACACCAAAGAGTACCAATTGTGAGGAATTATCTTGCACCTACTTCAAGCAGCTCCGACACACAAATGGAAAGAGTAGGAAACTGATTAAGGAAGAAGTAGAACGGCTCTGAATCTTCCTAAGCACACTTAATAGGTCTTCAGGTATATGTTCTTTGGTGCAGACAGTAAAGTTTTCTGGTTCTCATGTCTGAAGTGCTTTGGTGTGCTTCGGTTTTATCATTCCCAGATCTTGGGTCATTGGCTCCGTAGCCATAGACAATATGACCCTTTCTCCCCCGTCATTTTTCATCATACAAGCCCCTTCCTCAAGATTAAAAAAAAAAAAAAAAAAAAGAAAAAAACAAAAATCTTGGTTGGACTGCAGTGTAGCGCTTTTCGGAAGTTCTTGTCTATTTCAGGACCGGGCTTGGGGAATGACGATTAGGCATGTTAGGGCGAAAGATGAGTAGATTCCCGAAAAGAGTTTTGCTCCTCTAGCGAAGATGAATACCGTGAGGGTACTATTGTCAGCGGCAGCAATTTATGGGGTGGAGTTAGCAACAAATTGATGGAAAAATAATTTCCTATGTGCAGATTTATACGGAGATTCCTCCAAGTTTCTCTATGAATCTTGATGGAACAAAGTTTGCAAACTAAAATAAGCTTTGTAGGGCTTGAAACAATCTCCAAGAGCACTGTTTGGGAGGTTTTCTAAAGGGATGCTACCATGAAGTATAAATAAAGAATTCGACTTCATGGGGAATAATGGCACTCTCCATGCAGTATGCTTGATGATATCAGTGTTACCGGAAATGATCCCGTAGCAAGAGAGAGATTTAGGAATGTCTAGCAAAGGATTTGAAATTAAAGGACTTGGGTGATTGAAGTACTTGCTAGGAATTGAAGTGGCTCACACTAAAGAAGGTATCTTCATTTCACAACAAATTTATGTGATTTATCATCTCAGGGATGTGAATCGCGGGATTACCAGTGGTTATTTGGCAAAATGATTCACTTAGCACATACGAGACCTGATATCCAATTCACAATGAGCATTGTAAGCCAGTTTACACAATCCTAAAGATTCTCATTTCCCAGAAGTTATTAGGATCTTACAGTATCTCGAAAGGGACATCTGGCAAAGGATTGTTATTCAATAAGGATATGAAGCTGAGTTTAGACGCCTACATAGATGCACATTATGCTGTTTCAGTTTAGATATCTTAGATGAAATTTGGTTACTTGGAGAAGTAAAACGTAAACTATGGTTTCAAGATCAAGTGCGGAAGCTGAATTTCGGGCAATGGCTCAAGGGGTTCATGAGTTATTATGGCTTAAAATTATTGTATATGATCGTAAAGTAAAATAAACATGTCCTATGAGACTCTATTTCGATAACAAGCCAGCATTAAACATTGCTCATAATCCGGTTCGACACAACCAGACCAAACTCGTGGCGGTGGATACAAGATAGTTGTCTCATATGCCTTCCATATATTGGTTCACAAATGTTCTAATTGAAGGCTTATCTACTGCTGCATTTCATGTGATTAATAGCAAACTGTGAACGAAGTTACTCTTAATTCTGCCCAAAAACTAAAATAGATATCCATAGTATCTCTATCCAAGAGCCAAATACCATGCCATGATTAATTAATATTCACCAAAAAAAATAGCAACTCCACAAGTACAATGAACAAAACAAATAATAACGACCAGCTGAAGAGCAAAATAGATTGCAACGTTAAAGCCAACGATCTAAAGATAAACATAACGAATTCAAAAACCGGAAAAAGAGATCCAAATTTTACCAAACATATTCATGCACATGTTTTCAAAAGAAGTTCATTTCATTTTGAGTTTCATTTCAAACGAAATTAATGTCAAAAGAATAGACAAACGGTAAAGAATAATCAAGAAAAGTGTAAAGAAAAGAACTCTACTGACATATGCAAGTATCTCCACATACATCTTGTTGTCGAAGTAGGCCAAATTTCCTGCTGTTTTCACATGCTTCCAATGTCTTTCTGAAGAAACTGTAATGCACATGAGGAGATTCCTCGGGGACGCCATGAAGGTACTCTCGATAAGTCTTGCTGAATTTCATTTCTGCTAGACAAGGAGAGAGAATTTCTGGGTGAATAAATAACCTGTCTAACAGAACACTTGAAATAAATCGGAATTGGCACTTCCAACAGAACACTTGATCTCTTCAAAATCGAAAGTAAATTCTAAAAACAGAGTATCACCAAGTTTTAGTGCCCAACTAATGACTGAGTAGACCCAAAATAAATTGTACTTTGGTTAAATCGGTAATCAGGTTCTAAAAAATCAAGAACCCCGGAAGCCAATTCCAATTGAAAACCATAGAAATCCAATACGAAAAAAGTCAAATTTTTATACTTTGTTGAATGAAATGGACGAGCATACTCGTTTTACAGACGGGGTCGTCGGAGGGAGGGAAACCGAGAGATTTCATACCACTAACGCAATTTTTTTTTTAAAGAACTCTTTGACTAGTCAACTTTTTAAATATATATATATATATGTGTTAACGTCAACAGATTAGTTGACATTCTGAAAAATAGTTTGACGAGGTTGATATCCTCGAAATTGCCCTTCACCTTTTAAAAATTTTCCAGTAACTTTCTTTACACATAACATTCAAACCCCTGGTTGTCTACATCCAACTCCTCGCATAAATTGATGTCACGTGGTGTTGGACCTCTCCCCCAAAAAATAGCGGGGTTTATAGAACTGACCTATGAAGAAATTATTTAATAGATTAGAAGTATCATATCATTGTACTTGTACGGTACAATCATTTCAAAAATAATTTGACATTTGTATCTTTTATTTTCTTTTTATTCTGCGTGATACATTTCATTTTCTGAATAATTTTTCATATAATTTATCCTAATATATATATGCTTATATATACATAGTTTTTTTTTTTTAATATAAACAGTATATGTATAGTTGCATGTACAAAAAGAATGACTACCACTAAGAGTTGGGCAATCACGGTATAAGGAAAACTTTAACCATCTAAATTTGGACAAAATATGTCAACATGTTGCACTTTTTTTTTTTTTTTTTTTTTTTTTTTTTTTTTCCGTCTGATTTAACATTTCAAAGAGTTATTTTCCCTTTGTCAACACGCTTAACCATTCCACTTACAAAATCCGCCAACAAAATCTTTGGTATTGGTCTTCAAAATGGCTGTACCTCTGATATACACCTTTTAATTCTTTACACCCTTTCTAAATATACACTATTCTTAATTTTCAAAAGTTTAAATTTACTTTTTACATACTCTTTGTATTCTATAATTACCCCTATCTATTTTCATGAAATAAGTACTATTTAATCACCTTCTTTTTTTTTTTTTTTAAATAAAAAAGCGGTCAAAGTACTATTTAACCACTTGAAACTTTAAGCACGAAGTTTTTTGTTCATACATCAAACGGACATAAAGAAAATTGTAGATTTGAAAAAGTAATTAAGTGTTTTATTGTTATAACTGTAACGCCCCGGCTACGTAAACGTGGGCGTTACCTTACTTGCTTAAATTGAATCTTAGTTTTAAATACTTAAACTTACGAAAATTTTAGAATAATTTTTTTTTTCTTTTAAAACACAACGTAAATAAACTTATCCGTATGGGTAAACTTTACCATGCATACACGTTACTTGTTAAACCGATTAAAAAAAGTCACACATAATTCTTTTTAACCGGAGTCTTGAAATATCACATACATAGCATAGTGTATATGTTTATAGTCCAAAAGAGTTTGCGGAAAAGTCTGCGTAGTGGTATCCCACACCGCCCTTCACTTGCCGCATCGTCCTTATGGCCCATCAATTAAGCTATAAGTTTTTTACCTACAGTATGAAATATACTAATAAGCTTACGCTCAGCAAGTACAAACTTAATCTCACAAAAACATAAAAAGTCTCGTGCAGCTTATGCATGAACCATTTATTGTCGATTATGGATCTCTTATGTTCCATTATGGACTTATTATCTTGCTTAACATATGTACCCCTTGTGTACGTATCAAATGCGCGCAATTCACAGAAAGTTAGGATTTGCAAGGTCCCTAACAATTCTGGGAATCATAAAACATACATAAACCTTCACGATCTACGGAAGGTCTGGGAATTTTAAAACATACATAATCCTCCACGATCTGCAGGAGGTTGGTACGACACTTTATTTGTCTTGGTTTAGTCTTAGTCTTGTCATTTAATTCTTTATGAGGATGTTTAAAATCATACTTCCACATGAAGTCTTTAAGAAAGACTAGTTTCAAGACTAAGATTCTTAACTTGTGATTTTATTAGTCATGATGCATATGATACATAAATATAGCATGACATAAAGATCAATGGCATAAAATAACTTATGGCATGTTTATAAAACATGCCACTATTTTAAAACATGGCATTATCATAAACCATGACATAATAGTAAAGTATGTCATAATCATAAAGTGTAGTATATACATGATCGTGACATATTGGTAAAAACATGACATATACATAAACATGGCATATCATGGCATACATGTAAACGTATCATGCTTGAAAATAATTTACTATTTTTCATACTATAGGTGAGGTTTGTACTTACAAGTTGTCCTACGCTCTTGCTCTAGCGTTCCAAAAAGGCAAGACAACAGGCTATATTCATGTTTTCGAACAGGATGTAAGATAAGAATCATTCTATCTTACTACAAACCATAACATACTATTTCGGTATCCAATCCGATTACCATTGGTAATCATAGATACAAATCGTGACATAATAAATTGGTATCCAATCCAATTACCATCCGTCATAGAATTGTTACTTACATTCATAAGTAACTTCGGTTTAAAATTCCATTTACCTTATTTTATTGGAAAATATCTTAATTCCATAAATCAAGGATTATATTGATTTAATACTTGAAATTGCCTTATTTAAAAATCACTTGTCAAATTTCAAATGGATTTAAAACCTCTTTTGAAACTATTTTCATAAAGCCATAGTTCCTTTGTAATACTGTAAAATCTTGAAAACTGCTTTTTAAACTGCCTTTTAATTTTCTTAAATGTATCTGTGTAGGAAATTTCATGTATTATACACAGTTTGAAAATCCAGTTTTATCTTTAAATTGATTTAGAATTTGAAAACATTTTCTCCACAGAAGTTGTAGATATCATCGAAATCTACAACTTTTGTGTTTTGCTTGAAGCTTAAATATGCCTTAAACTTACTCGTTGTTTCCCTTGAAAAGTTCTGGCCGTGTACAGTACCCGGGACCGGCCAGTTTTGAATACTCATAAAAACAGAGGCCTTTAGAGCCTTTTTTTTTTAAACTTTACACTAAACCCCCTAGGGTTTTCTGTTTTCTACAACTTTTTAGTTATAACTTTTTTCAAATTTAGCCTTTAAGGGTCTCAAAACTGGGTTTCCACAAAATTGTCCACATTATTTTCAAAAACTGGTAATTTGTATTTTGTGAATTCTTAGCTTAAAAATCCACATACACTACCTCAAACGGTCAAAGCCATGAGCCTACATCAACATGTAGCATGTTGGTTTCGTTCTTAAACTTCAACCATTCACTTATCTCATGTTCTTGATAAACATAATATTGATAACTTACTTGTTTACCAACATGTGTCTTTAGGTTAATTTCTTAACCAACATACCCATAAAATTTCCCTACTTAAACATGTGAGAGCATAATCACAAATACATGGTGAGCACACATAACATGTGAGAGCATAATCACAAACACATGGTGAGCACACATAACATTAACACTCATCTTAGAGCATAAAATCAAACCCATGCTTAGAGCTAGCAAACAAGATAACCTAAACATAGATCTAGCATAAACCAACCATTAGAGGCCATAAAATAAAATAATGAAAGAACATGAGCTTATGCTCTTATATCCCATAACTTGAAATACACATAAATCCTCAAACCAAAACTAATAAAAGTTTTAGTTAGGGATCAAGAATATACCTCTAGAGCTTCAAGGAGATGGATTCTAAGCCTTGAATGAGAGAAATCCTTGCTCTCCACCTCTCCACACCCAACTGGCCACCTCTCTCTCTCTCTCTCTCTCTATCTATCTCTCTCTTTTTCTAAGGCTAGAGAGGAATAGTTGAGAAAGAACTAGAAGTTTGAGAAGTCAACTAAGAAGTGCAAGTTCCTACTACCCACCCGTATTTATAGGTGGAAAATTCATAATTTTCCACAATTATTTTTTTTTTCTTAAATTCTTCTTGAATTGCATATTGGTCCTTAAAGACAAAATATTTACCTTCTAAGTCCTTAAATGGCCGGCCATGTGGAGCATTACACTAAAAAAAATCTTTTCATACTTATCTACAATTACTTGGCCTCCAAGTAGGACCATGTTTGGCATTCCTCCTAATACGCAGTCTATTTTCTTAATAATTCAGATAGTACCAATATTGTTTTAACTAACAACAGTATAGTATTGCTGGACTACAGTCCAAAATTATCTGCACTTGACTGGACCGCGTATAAGCTTTTCTTAGAACTTGAAACTACTTAGTCTTCATTGCTCCAAATATTATTCCTGATTATTCTAGAGTGATCCCAATCCTTATTCTCAATTCTACATCCGTAATGACGGTTGGCTACTGTATAATTCAATACTGCTTATTATACGACAGTACTATCTTAATCATGTCGTAAATTTTCCTGATCATTCACTGGCCAGAACAAAATCATAAATCATGGTTCTGCCTTTTTGAACATAGGGCATTATCCTTGACTTAATAAATTATCATTAAGTCTCATAATACTTATAATAACTCAAACATACTCTGATAATCAAATCAAGTCATGAGCTTCATATTTACATACATAGTATAGACTTAGATTTCCTTTACACCTAAGGAAATCACAAGTTTGTAAAACATTTTGGTTGTTACAATAACGTTTATAAGTATTCTTAAATAATTATACATTGAAATGTATTATATACAATGACTTACTTTTTGGTAGAAAAGAAATTCGCTAAAAGCAAACAACATGAACAAAGAAAATGATAGAAGAAGATTAGTAGAAAGAAGAAACAAAAATGGAATAGCAATCGCTAAAAACAAATAATAATAATTAAAAAAATAGAAAAAAAGAAGTGTAACAATAACGTTTCAGTAGAAAAGAAAAATATGACGTACCTGCAATTTTTTTTTTTTGGAATAATTATTAAAAACTGATTATTATGATTTTGTTATAAATATCAAAATATTAACCAGTTAAACTGTATTTATAAGTTGAGTATCCACGTAGGTACATTGGAACAAAGATAAACAAATTTGAGTTAGTTTAAAAAATAAATATTTTTTTTTGTTTTAGTTTTAATTTTGTAATAAAAAAGGTAGCTCTCCCACCTCCGGTTTGTTTTTTTGTGTGTGTTCCGCTTAAATTATTTTCTGGTGGTATATGTCTATGGGTTTTGTTAGTATTATAACTATGCGGAGTTTGTTATAGTCTTTGGTATTGGTGTCTGTATCCTATTTTAGTTTGAATGATAATATAACGACAGGACTTTTCGGACCGTTAACTAATTTACTTATTCTTAATTCATATAGTCTTAATATTTGTTTATGTTTGATTCCAAAAATACAGAATTTTTTTTTCTTTTTAAAACAAATCATATTTATACTTGAAAAGTTAAATATACTAAAATTTTAACTGAGAAAATTGAAATTTCTAAATAATAAATATCATATTCAAATTCATACTTAAATAATATTTAAAAGCTATAATGTCATGTGAGTTAAAAGGAAAGACCCTAAAGTCTTTTTCTCATAAAATATTCCTACTAGTTTAGTAGTACCGAAATATTGAAAATATAGTTATAAAGATAATCGAAACAAAATAATTTTAAAAAGCCTAAACATAGAAATTAATATCGTGGTGGTATCATACTCCCTTCCTTTATCGCCTTCACACCGCTTCACCAGTCCAAAAAACATCTAAGTGACGGGCTACTTGCCTGCGTTACCTACAGCACGAACACACGCATATTAGCTTTGGCTCAACAAGTACAAACTATAACTCACAAAATATTTTCATAGATCATATCATCACAAGTCACAGCATGAATATTCGAAAATACATGTGATCTATGTGTGTTCAATTATGCTTTATTATATATGTATCTTGTCTACTTAAACTTAAGGGCCCTTATGCCGTACCCATATGCGCACAACCAATGGAGAGTTGGGGGAGCGACCCCCCAACAACCTACAAGGTCATAACTTATAACTTTCGTTCTTATCATATTCTCTCACTAACTGGAAGTCAATACGATACTTAATCCTATCTTTCGTTAGCCTCATTCTTATTAATTGTAATAATGTGTAGATTTACATGTCACTATACATCTATCATTATGGCATAAATATATGTGAAGTATTCTAATCATATTAGTGCAATAGAAATTATGCACATCAAATTCGTAATCAAATCAATACATATAACTCATTTATTCATCACATCATCAAGGTAATTCATAGCAACATAGAACATCAACAAATAAAACATTTTGTTCCATGTTGTAGGTGAGGTTTGTACTTACCTGTCTTATGTGCTTAAACTTTCGAAGTAATATCTCATACTACGTAAGTTTGGGGAATTCTCCTGATTCAATAAAACCTTGATATTAAAGCGAATCATGGTTTTATATATATTTTTTATTTTATTTTTATAAATTAAGGTGAGTTTAATTTACTTTCATCATAATTGTGATGCCCTAGAAATTCATAAGCTTAATTCATGAATTATTATTATGATCTCTTCATTGATATGCTTCTAATAAATTGTTTTGATAAATATCAAATTTCAAGATCATGAACGACATATAAATTTATACGAAAAATTAATTAAGTCGTATTAGAGGGATAACGATAAATTTTTGGGAAGGACCCTGATTTTTATTGGTAAGTCAATTTAATGATCTTAGAATTTATTTTGATCATACTAATAGCTAAGTTTTGGAGGTGTGATTAAGAATTAATGTGTCACATAGGTAAAAGATGAATTATTAGTATTTACTCTTAGGAAATCCAAAGGTGGATAATTGATCAAAAATTTTGCTTGATTTGAAATCAATGGTGAAGAGATCCTAGGCAAATCAATGGCTAAGCTTTGAGTGATAAGTGACCAATGAGAACTTAGGGTGAGGATAGGTGTGATGGAAGATCCAATGGGTGAGAATAAAGATGATAACTTGGATCAAGGGTGGGAAATTGAAAGAGAGAAAAACAAAACAAAATTGACTAGCAAGGGGGGGTGGTCGGTTTTTGAAGTGCAAAGCAAAGGGAAATGTGAACAAAGGAGAAAAGAAGAAAGTGGTGCATGCATACAACCACATGTAAGAGATGGCATAGTTTATTTTGGCAAGTTGACTTAAGGAAATGACAAGTGAAAGTGACATTTCATCTCAACTTTATTGAACCAAATTTCACCCAAAAACCCTCCCCAATGTGCCGGCCATTCAAGGGTTGATTCAGCCAAGTATTTTTCAAATTTCCTCCCCCAAAAGACAGCTCTCTCAAGGCCAAAGTTGGCTAAGCACAAACCCCTAACACCCCATTTTCTTTCTCACACAAGTTAAGCTCTCAAACCCTAACTCTCTAACCACCACCAAGCTCTAAACAAACCAAGAACCACCAACACTATTCTCCATCTCCAACACCCCTCAAGCACTCTCCTCAATCCATTTACAAGCTCTTAGAAACCCCGTCACCAAAACCGAAGAGGTGAGAAACGGAGTTAGAGACGTTATACTAAAGGTAACCTAGTGGTACTCTTCGTGTTTTTAGTCTTTTTGGAGAACTAAAGCATGATATTTAGTTATGATCTTAATGATAGACTTTTCTTACTTAGGAAAAAGTTTTGAGAAGAACTTGGGAGGTTCGAGATCTCAAAGGATCCCCGGAGCATTTCGGTAAGATTTATGAATCTTGTTGAAGTTCGTAGTTGTTGTGATGATATAGTATACATTAGAAAGTTTGGTATGGAAAATAAACTATATATTAAGATTCTACAGAGGATAAGCTTCATTTTAGGCTTTGGAATCACTTGATTTGCTTTTATATGTAAAAAGTTATGTGCCTTTGAAGTTGTGACACAAAAATAATGAGAAAATGAACCTCCGAGCCACAGCATAGCCACGGGTTTACTGTACTCCGAACCCTTTAGACTCAAAATTTTGGATTATAAGTTTTAGATCTAAAAACTAGACTCTTTAAGCTTTCCAGCAAGGTATCTTACTGTAACGACCCGCCTAGCACAGGCCGTTACCGTACATACATACATACTTTTCGTACTTTCATACTTATCATAAGCAGCGAAATTTTTTTTTTTTATACGGTGCGACACACACGAAAGCGTACGTAAGAAGTTAACGGATACTAAATATGGTTGTTTGGGCATAATATAAAACACATAAAATAAGTACATAATTTATCAAAACGCGTAGAGGCATAATTTCCCACATTTCACAGTTCGCCCCGCCACGCTCCACCATATTGTATCAACAGTTGCTGGCAGGTTGCTTACCTACAGCATAGACGTAAGACAGTAAGCTTTCGCTCAGCAAGTACAACTACTATAAACCGCGACACAAACAATTACCATCATAACTTAACTTAACGTAACATAATCATGACGTAGCTTATCATACATATGCATGAGCCATTTATGCTTTCTTATGCTTTCTTATCCATTCATAACTTACTTTCTTAGCTTATCTTAACATATGGGCCCCATAACATAAGTGTCTGTACCGGGCGCGCAACTATGGAGTGGTTGGGGCGGCCAGTCCATTTCCAACTCAAACCATAGTCCAACCCGACCTAACGCGGGTCGGTACGACACAGGCAAGTTTGCTTGCCATCATAACTTTCATTGTTTTCATACTTGATCTTGTTCTTGTTAATTGGTGAACATGCTTCGTGATGTTTACACAATTAAATCATAGTCTTATCTTAAGCATATCATAGTCTTAACATGTTTCTAACATTTTTCATAACATATTTCTTAGCACATAATCATAGCATACTTCTTTTCATAACACACAGCATATAACATTTCATAACACATCGTATATGACTTTTCATAGCACAAAGCATATGACTTTACTTTACACATAGCATATAACATAGCATATTTCATAACATTCCCTAATACATAACATTTCCTAGTACATAATATTTCCTAACACATAGCATGCTTCATACATTCATCATCATACTTAGGCAAGTATACACAACAAAGCCTATGCTGTAGGCGGAGTTGTACTTACCTTATTCGCGTCTGCTGTGTCCGATGTCGCGCTTGATTCCGTCAGGACACTGTCGCGTTCTATATTCTGTTATCATATAAAAGTAAGGGTTAGAAATGTTGGTGATATAACCAACACCCTTATATAACTTTAGTTATATGCCCCTTATTTACTTCTCGCGTTATCCTACTTGGTTACCTTAAGTAACCCTAGGGTTTGAACCTATCCTAATCGAATTATTTTAAAATTTGGTTCAAAACCCATTTTTGTTTTCTTTTTAGAAAACCTTATATTTGGTACAAAATCCTTTGTTTGACTTTGATAATTTGAAATCATGAAGTAAAATTTGTAAAACTTATTGACTATTGGAAACTGCCTTTGGAACAGTTTCACATTGTCAATCTATCAGTGTTTGTGCACAATTACTCTTTTCCTGCACTGTTTCTAAAAATCATGTACAGGAATTCCCTATTTCCTGTACTGTTTTTTGAAAACCAATTCAGTTTAAAAATCAAAGCCGAATTTGAAAAAGTTTTCTTCACAAAAGTTTTAGCTTTCGAGAAACCCTACAACTTTCATGTTTTGAGAAAAACCTAGTTCAGACATTATCACGTTCATATTCCTTGTTAAACTAATCATGGCCGTGCATAAATCCTGGGCACGGTCAGGCTCGGGTTTTCATAAAAACCGAGGCCATTGGAGCCTCATTTTGCAATTCTGTCCACAATGTCCCCTAGTAAAAACCATAATCTACAACTTTCATGTTTTGAGTTTTTCTCAATTCGGCCTCTAAAGGCCTCAAAATTGGCTTTTCCCGAAACTGGCCAATTTCTACCCGAAATGGCAGTTTTCGGTTTCGATTTCGTTTTACGTCCTATTACGTTCATCCTACCTCAACCGAACACAGCGGGAGCCTAAGTCAGTCATGCAGCGTACTTCTAACGTTCAATTTTCAACATGCACATCAAATTTTAGCATCATACATCAACATATAAAACCCTAGTCATTTAAACAAACATCTAACATGCAATTTGAAACTACTAAACATAAAACCTTAACTAAATCAAGCACATACTCTAAATTCCTAACTAAGGCAGAAAATTAAAGTGAGCTTATGCTCATACAAACTTTGCTTAAAATATATTTAAATTTCCCAAATGAAATTTAAATGAAAAGCTTAGAGTTCAAGGGGTTTATACCTCACTTTAGACCAAGGATTTGGCTTGCTTTTCTTTCCCCTTTTTCCTTCACTAGCCGCTGGTCCTGCTTGGCCAAAAGGATCCAAAATTTTCCAGCCTTCCTCCCCTTGAAGTCCGGTCACCAACTTGCTCAAAAATTCCGGCCAATAGCTCCAAAATCCGGCCAATGTCTTGGCTTGGTTCTCCCCCCCTACAACCGGCCTTGGTTAGGGAATTGGGCACCAAATTTTTTTCCAACTTTCTTGTTTGTTTTTCCACACAAACCGACCACTCCTACACCCTAATCACTCTTGATTTTGGCTAGGATTTCTTTCTTTCCTCTCCTCTCAAATCCGGTTTTAGGGTGGAGAAAAATTTTGATATAGTCTAGCTAAGTTTTCCAATTTTTGTGAACAATGGCAACCCCTATTTATAGAGGTTGGGAATTTCTTGAAATTGCTCTTTAGCCCTTGAAAAAAAAATCAGAATTTGCACCTTGGGGGGAAGCATGTGGCCGGCCATCCTTGGCTTGGTGAGCAAGGAAATATTTTTCCCAAATTTGTTTAATGAAGTATGATGTCATAATTTAAAAAGTGCATGATGTAAGCCTTACTAAGGCTCGTTTGGCTCTTTTTCTTAATACACAGTCCATTTTTAAGCTAACACATATATTTCCAATACTGGATTCACTTATACACAGTATTGGTTATTTGAACTGCAGTCCAAAATTCATCTGTGTAATTATGAACTGTATAAAAATTTTCTTATAACTTGAAACCACTTGGCTCAAGATATCCTAATTAATGTGCTTGATTTTCTATGGTGGATCTAAATTCTAAACATATCATTTTATTCATAAAAACGGATCTTTACAGTATAATTTCTATACTGTAGATTATTTTGCCATACGGTCTTTTCTTTGACTTTTTGGGGTCAATCTTCGGCTTTTTCGTCCACCATTGACTTTCTTGTCAACCGTTGACTTCCTTGCCAAGATTTGACTCCCGTGGTCAACAGTTGACTTTTTGGTCAACCGTCGTCTTTGGTCAAACTTTGACCAATACGAAAATTTTGGCGATTTTACTCCTTTTTACCTAAAAGGTCATTTGCTTGACTAAGCAATCATTTTCGAGTCTTATAAAGCTATAAAAACTCACAAAACATAATTAAAACCCTTAACCGGGCTTTTTTCATAATTATCTTCATGTTTCGAACAAATTTCTTAAATCATAAGAAATCGTAATGTCACAGAAAAACTAGGTATTACACTTACGCCTTGAACGGATAAATGTACAAATTTTGACGAATTTTACAAGTTTGGGCTACGAACCGAAAATCCTTGCTGGAACCCTATGTTAGCCACGGGTTTTGTAGATTTTGAGTTAGTAAATTATATCTTTTTACAAAACTGTTTTTGTCATATAAAATAGACATTATAAGCTTCCCAATGACATATCTTTTGTCTTATTTGGACCTGTAAGCAAATTGTTATGATTTTTCTAAACTTACCAATGAATCTGGACTTATTATATAAATGTGAGACCAGCAGTGACAAAACCTAAGTTTATGATGTGAAATACTCAAGCACTAAAGGAAATAACTTTATCACTGTAAAGTAGACATCTTAAGCTTCAAATCGAGATATTATACGTTTAAAACGGATATGTACATAAATTTTAATAAATCTCTTAAGATTGTAGTGTAATCTAAGAATCTAAGATTTTACCATAAGACACTTAGAAAAACGTCCACATTAATATTTGAAATACTTGAAATCTTGGAAAACAAGTTATAAAGACAGAAAATAGATATTTCAAGCTTTCTAATAAGTTATCAAGTGTCGAAAACGGAATTATACTCAAATCTAAATAAATCTTACAAGTTAAAATCCTACACCGATAAAACGATTAAACATTAAAATGTAACACAAGAGTAAGTTTTGACATATGAACGTATTTAGTTATGAAATGAATTGATTTTAATCGTATGATCAAATAACGTGAAAACCCTAACTTTATAAAATTAAATCATAAGTTTTAAATGGGCCAAGATAAAGTATACTAGAGGGAGTACTATACATATACCAAGAGATTACTTTAGCCCAACTAAATGAAAATAACTAAGGGGATTGGACTAGCCCAATAATCAAAGAGAGGTATACCCTTAGGTGACCCATTATCACCTTGATGGATTTATTAATTAATTAATTAATTAATTAATACATAACTTAATGTAATTAATAAAGTAATTAATTAATTAACTGATTAATAATTAATTAATTAATTATAAGGGTTAGTATATAATAATCAAGATTATTATGTTGAATAACTATATAATTATAATATATAATTAATTAGAGATTAATTTAATCATTAATTATTAATAATTGATTTAATCATCAAAATAATTATGGATAATTAACTAGAGATTAACCAAACATCAATTATTGAATAAATCAAATTTTTAATTATTAATATTAGAATTAATAATTAATAATTATTATATGAGAATGAATATTTAAGTAACATAATTAAATTATTAACAAGATAATTACTAATAAGTCAATTAAAATTTAATTATAATTTCTCAATTAAATAAAGTAATAATTAATATTACTTAATTAATTAATTAATTAGTTAATTAATTAATTAATTAATTAATTAAATTAATTGAATAATAATTAATCAAAATTTATTTAACACTTAATAATTAATAAGGATTAATTGTTAAGGTTAATTATGATGTAAGTAAATTAAGTTCACTATAATTTATATAAAAATAAATAAATAAATAAAGTAATATTACTATAACTCGATCTAATAATGAGATATTGTTAATCAGGACAATTTCTCAAATCCGCATAGTAGGAGATACAACTTCGGAAGTTTAAGCATATAAGACAAGTAAGTACAAACCTCACCTACAACATGAAATAAAATGTTTTTGTTGTTGGTGTTCTATGTTTTCTATGATTTACCTTGATGAAGTGATGAATATATGAGTTATATGTACTGTATTAATTAAGCATTTAACATGCATAAATTTTCATGCACTGATATGATTGACATGCCTCATAAGTATGTATGCAATAATGATAGATGCATAGTGACATATAAATCCATATATTGTCACAAATAATAAGAATGAGGCTAACGAAAGATAGGACTAAGTGTCGTACCAACCTCCAACTAGTGAGAGGATATGATAAGAACGAAAGTTATAATATATGACCTTGGAGGTTGTTGGAGGATCACTCCCCTAACTCCCCATTGATTGCGCGCATATGGGTACGACATATGGGCCCTTAAGTAGACAAGACATGTAAATAATAAAGCATAATTGAACACATATAGTTCACATGCATTTATAAGCATTCATAATGTTACATGTGATGATATGAATTTTATGAAAACGATTTGTGGGATATTGTTTGTATTTGCTGAGCGAAAGCTCATCATTGTGTGTTCATGCTGTAGGTAACGCGAGTAAGCAGCCCATTACTTAGATGTCTTATGGACTGGCGAAACTGTACGGAGGCGATGAAGGACGGGAGTGGGATACCACCACGAAATTAATTTCCGCATTTAGACTTCGTAATTTATTTTGTAATGACTATACTTATAGTTATGTCCCAATGTTTTGGTACTACTATATTAGTATGAGTACTTTTTGAGAAAAAGACTTTAGACTCTTTCCGTATAATTTTTATGAAGTTATAACTTTTTAAAATATCATCTAGTTACGATTTTAAATTGGTTAATTAGTTGCTAGAGGTCTTCAAATTCCTCAGTTAAAAATTTTTTTAGTGAGTCTAACTTTTGTAGTACGAATACAAAAAAAAACAATTATGTATTTTTTTAGAACCGAACATAAATAAGTATTATGACTAAATTAGATAAGAATAAGTAAGTTAGTTAACGGTCCGAAAAGTCGGGTCGTTACAATAATTAACCTTAATAATTAATTCATATTAATTATAAAATGTTAAACATATTTCTACTAATTATTATCTAATTAAGTTATTTTATTTTATTTTTATTGATTACTTAATCAATTAGTTAACTAATTAGCTAACTAATTAATTAAGTAGTACTTAATTATTACTTTATTTAGTTGAGTAATTATAAATAAATTACATAATTTTAATTGACTAATTAATAATAATATCATTAGTAGTTAATTATGTTACTTAAATATTCTTTCTCATATAAAAATTATCAATTAATAATTCTTATATTAATAATTAGATTATAATAATTATTAATCTTTAATTAATCAACCATAATTATGTTAAATATAGATAATTAATCTCTAATTAATCACGCATTTTAATTATGTAGTTACTCAACATAATATTCTTGCTTACACAACTAATAATCATTTATTAGTTCTTATGATTAATTAATTATTAATTAATTACTAGTTAACTTTCTTGACATAAATATATTTTGTTATATATTTATTAGTTTA
Organism: Ficus carica; assembly: GCA_009761775.1. Lineage (NCBI taxonomy): Eukaryota > Viridiplantae > Streptophyta > Magnoliopsida > Rosales > Moraceae > Ficus > Ficus carica. The sequence continues at coordinate 3,482,126 of CM019751.1, read as the reverse complement.
ATAATTTATTTCTTAATTAATTAATTAATATACATCACCTTGGTAACAATGAGTCACAAACATGTATACTCTTAAGTGGGTTGTCTTACATTTAGTATTGGGCTGGTAAGGCTCTTTCCAATTAGCTATGGTCATTAAGTTGGGCTAAAGTAGCCTTTTGGTGTATGTCTAGTAATCCTCTAGTTCACTTTGTCTTGGCCTATCAAAAAACTTGTGATTCAACTTTATAGAGTTAAAATTTCCACACTTGGTTGATCATACATTTAGTAGCAAGTTATTTCATCAATCTTTTATGTCCATAAGTTATGACTTACCATTATGTCACATTTTTAATTTTTAATTGTTTTGTAGCTGTGAGATCTTAATTTGTAGGATTTATTTAAATTTGTGTATAATTCCGTTTTAGACATTTGATAACTCGTTGGAAAGGTTGGAATATCTAGTTTTTGTCCTCATATTTTATTTTCCAAAATTTCAAGGGTTTCAAACCTTAGTAAGGACATTTTCCTTAGTGTCCCAAAGTAAAATCTCAGCTTCTACAAGATAATAATTTTATCTTGTTTATTTTATTAAAAATAATGTACATATCTGTTTTAAATGTATGATAGCTCATTTTAAATTTTGGGATATCTACTTTATAACCATAAAGTTAATTTCCTAAGTTTTTTAGTTTTACATGCCGTATAATGAGGTTTTGTTGTTATTGGTCTCACGTATGTATCATATGCCCAGATTTGTGATTAAACTTAGCAAAATCATAACAATTCACTCACAAGTCCAAATAAGGCAAAAAATATGTCATTGGAAAGCTTATAACCTATAGTTTATACACCAAAATTTTTTTTATATAATATTATAGTTTACTAACCCAAAGCATACAAAACCAATGGTTGATATAGGGTTCCAACAAAATCTTTCGGTTAGTAGTCTTAAATTATAAAAATCATCAAATATCGTATGTTTATCCATTTGAGGAATATGATACCTTGTTAAAAAGCTTAAAGAATCTAGGTTTTAGATCTATTAATCCAAAATTTAAAGTTTACGGGTTCGGAGTTCAAAAAACCTGTGGCTATATTGTACCCCAAAGATTCCTTTTCGTTCTAGTTTTGTGTCATAATTTCAAATACACATAACTTGAGATACATAAGTAAACCAAGTGATTCCAAAGCAAAAAATGAAGCTTATTCTCATAGAATCTCATCATATAATTTTAATTTCATATCAAAGTTTATAATTTATGCCATATTATCACAATAACCACAAGCTCTAACAAAGTTCGTAGATCTTACTTAAATGCTCAGTGGATCCTCTATGACCTCGGAGCTTCAAAGTTCTTTTCAAAACCTTTTCCAAGGTAAGAGATTCTTAAAACAAAAATTGCTTCAGTTCTCCAAAAGTGACAAAAACACAAAGAAACTATGAGGTTACCTCCAGTAAGACGTTCTCTAACTCCGCTTCACACTTCTTCAAACTTGGTAACGGGTTGCTTGGAGCTTGAAAGTGGAGGGGAAAGGGTGCTAGAGGGGTGATGAAGATGAGGAGTAGTGTTGATGGTTTTTGAAGTTTGGTGGTTGCTAGAAAGGCTAGGTTTTTTAGCTTAAACTTTGTGTGAATAAAGTGAGATGCTAGGGGCTTCTGTTCAACCAATATGTGCTTTAAAAAGGGCTGAGTGAAAAAAAAAATTTGGATGATCTCCTCCTTGAATTTTCCCCACTTTAAGAGGTTGATGTGAAAATTTTGTTCTACAAGGTGGAAGACAAATGGTCCCTTTCACATGTACTTGGTTTGTATCATATTACTGAAACAAACTATGTCATCTCTTATTTAGTGTTGCATGCATAGACAACATCCTCTTTTTATCTTGATTCAAACATCTCATTGCTTTGTTGACTAGGGAATCCGATTCTCCGTCTTACTTTCCCATTTTTTTTTTCCTTTCTTCCAATTTTCCACCATTGATCAAAGGTTGTCATATTTGATCTAACCCATTGGATCTTCCACTACACCAATCCTTGTCTCAAGCTCTCATTGGTCACTTTTAATCTAAACTTTGGCCATTTATTTGCTTATGATGCCTTAACATAAAATCTACACCATTTATTTAATATCTAATCACAACTTTTGATCAATCCTCCACCTTTGGATTTATTACTAGTTAATCTTCACCATTTATTTCCTATCTATGTGACACATTTAATTTTCCCAATTATACTCTCAATATTTAAATATTGATATGACCAAAATAAATACTAAGGTCAGCAAAATGACATACTAATAATAATTGAGATTCCTTCCCAAAAATTGACATTTATGCCTACAACATGACATAATAAATTTTTCGTATAAATTTATATGTCGTTTGACCTATTTTCTATGTATCTATAATTTCTCATTTAAAAGAGAAATTCATCAGTGTTAGAGCATCAACATCATCATATGGATGATACATATAAAATTATACATGATCATAATATTTGATATTCATCAAAATTATTCATTAGAAGTATATTAATAAATGAAATACATGATAAAAATTGATGAAATTATGTTTAGGAATTTCTAGGGCATCACAATCTACCCTTCTTACAAAATTTTCATTCTCGAATATTAGAACAAAAACAGGTAATTTTTCTCATTTCGTCTTCACATTCCCAAGTGGCTTCCTCGATCTTGTGATTTCGCCATAACACCTTGACAAGAGGTATCGTCATGTTCATGAATGTATTATATTCATAGGCCAGAATTTGCACAGGCTTTTCCTTGTAAGTAAGATCCTCGTGAACTTGGATTGGCTCAAGCTCTATCATGTGAGACGGATCAGAGACATATTTCTTCAGCATTGAGATATGAAAAACATTGTGCACTGCTAACTACTCTAATGGTAATGCTAATCTATAAGCTACCTTACCAACACATTATGTGATCTCAAAGGGTCCTATGTACATCGGGCTCAACTTGCCTTTCTTTTCAAATCGTATACGCCCTTCATCGGTGCTACCTTCAAGAAAATGAAGTCTCTTTCTTGAAATTCAAAAGGCCTCTTTCGCCTGTCGACATAACTTTTTTGTCGACATTGAGCTGCTTCCATTCATTGTCGTATTTTCTTAACTGCCTTAGTGGTCTCTGTAAGAACCCGAAATTTCAATGAACTTATGATTTCCTTAGAAATAAGGAAAATCTAAGATTTTATTTTGTATGTCGATATAAAGCTCATGATCTGAGTAAATATCAGAATATGTTTGAGTTCTCGTTAATTAGCTACGAGACTCAATAATAAGAGTTGTACTTACCATAATAGGTTGATTTGTCAAGTACGGGGCCTTTTGAGGAAAAAGGACAAAATAGGAATTTATGATTTTCTTCGGGTCAACTTTGACCAAGGTTGACTTTAGGTTGACCAAGGTTGACTTTAGGTTGACTAAGGTTGACTTTAAGTTGACCAAGTTGACTTTTGGTTTGACTGAGACGGTACTGCAGTGTAATCATCAGTATGGAAATTATACTGCGGAAAACCCTCATTTCAGTCAAATAAGCTATAAGACCACCCTAGAAAAATCAAGCACATTAGTTAGAGCAGTATGGATTAAATAGTTTCAAGTTCTAAGAAAAATCCATACGCAGTCCAATTTTTCACAGATGAACTCTGGACTGCAATTTAGTGAAACAGTACTGTTTTAAGTGAAAACAGTATTTGTAAAATCCTTATTAGTGTGATTATGGACTGCATTGGTAAAGAAAAACCAAATGGAGCCTTAATTTTGAGGACACCTCATATGGTGATAACCAATTAGATTAATTGGATTTTTGGAAATTATGGAAAGTAAGTTTTAAGCATGATTTGAGGTTGAAAAATTGGCCAACAAACCACATTGTATGGCCGGCCACTCTAAGGTTTTAGGGGGGCAATTATGCTTGCTTTTGAGGAATTAAATGCAAGATAAGATAGAAAAGGTGTGGTAGGTGTTGTCTATGGTTCACCCTTGGACACATCACCTTGTTTGGCTTCCACACACACATGTTCTAGAACTAGCTAGTATGGCCGGTTCTTTTCTTTAGCAAGACTTGGTGAACAAGTTTTGTTTTGGGTGAGGTAAGCAAAGGTGACACAAGCATGGTGAGGTAAGCTTGGGTGGTAGGTGTTGCCTTTGGTCCACCTTTTGACACATCACTCTCATTGGCTTCCACACACTTGTTTAGAAGCCTTGTTGAACAAGCAAATTACTTGGCTCACATTCATCCACAATGGCCAAGCCATTTACTTGGCTCACATTCATCCACAACTTCAAGCTAATGGCCAAGCCATTTTCTTGGCTCACCCTTGAATGGTTGAATGGCCGGCCACCTAGGAGGATTGGTGGGTAAATATTTTGCTCATTAAACCCTTATGTGCAATTATAGAAACTTTAAGTTTCACCTATAAATAGGGGGTAGTTGGTTCACAATTTTTGAGCACGAAATTGAACCCGAAACTCTGCCAAAATTCCCACTCATTCTCTCCCCCTCACCCTAAGGCAGAAAATGAAAACCATAAGAGAGAAAAAGAGAGGTATGGCCGGATTTTAGAGAGAAATAGGTAGAAGAAAATTCGGATCCAAGTTTGAGATTTCACCTCTAAGATCTTGGGGTAATCTTCTCAAATCCCTAAGCCTTTTTATTAAGTTTTAATTCAAGGTTTTATATGTATTTTCAGTGGGTTTTGTAAGAGCTTAAGCTCATTTATTTTCATGCAAAAGCTTAGTATGTGCTTGATTAGGGTTATGGTAAGCTAGATCTATGTTATGGTAAGCTAGATCTAGGTTTTTATTTATGTGTTATGATTTTATGTATGGATGTATGATGATAAGTTTTTACGTTAGACACGCTGCATGTTTGTCGTAGGCTCACGGTTGAGACCGTTTGAGGTAGCGTGTGCGTAGACTTTACGAAAAAACGGATTTTCAAGCAAAACTGCCAGTTTCGGGTAAAACCGGGCAGCTTACAGGGAAACGAAATTTTGAAGCCCTTAGAGGCAGATTTTGGAAAAATGTAAAACATGAAAGTTGTTGGGAAGGATTTTTCCTAGGGGGTAACGTGAACAGTTTTTCAAAATACGGCTCCAAAAGCCTCTGTTTTTATGAAAATCCGAGACCTAGTCAATATTGGTCTGCCCAGACCTTATGCACGGCCAGCCGGCTTCAACCAAGAAAATGAACAAGTTAAAGATAGAATTAGGTTTTATGTAAAACATGAAAGTTTTAGGATCTTTCAAGATCTACAACTTTCATGAAGAAAGAGTTTTCAAATTCCAAACAAATTTTAAAGTAAAAAATTAGATTCCCAAAACTGTGCAGGAATCAAGAAATTCCTACACTGGATTTTTAGAAAACAGTGCAAAAGCAAGAAATCCCTACTCATGCACTGACACTTGAATTAAGAAACTGTTTTCAAGAATTGAACAAGTTTTCTGAAGAAAAGAAATAACCGAATTATGTTAAGTTGTATGGTAACCAAGTGGGATACCACTATTGGGTCTTAGTAACCCAATAGGGCATTAACCGATTTATGTTTGGGCTCATACCCAGGGTTACTAGAAGTAACCTAAAAGGATATTAACGTTTAAGGATTATGATTTATGGTAAGATAGAATATGACTGATTCTTATCTTACACCCTGTTAGGAAAACGGGAATATGTGCTATGTTTGGCGATAAATTAAGAGCGTAGGACAACAGGTAAGTACAACTCCACCTACAGCATGGACAAAACATTTTTTGTTGCATGATATGTTTTAAGAAATCATGTATTGATTTACATGATTTACCTATGTTATGTTATGATAAGTTTAAGTTATGTTATGATAAGCTTAAGTTAAGTTATGATAAGTTTAAGTTATGATATGTTTATGTTATGATAAGTTATGCTATGATGTTATGCTATGAAGTTTATGTTATAATAAGTTTATGTTATGATATTATGCTATGATATGCTTATGTTATGATAAGTTTATGCTATGATGTTATGCTATGAAGTTTATGTCATGATAAGTTTATGTTATGATATGATGCTATGATATGTTATGTTATGGTATGTTATGTTATGGTAAATTATGTTATGATGTATTATGATTGTGATTATTTTATGTTGTATGTTTGGCTACGTGACATCACAAAGCATGATCACGATTATTAAATCACATGGTAAGAATAAGTTAAGTCAGCAGATAAGATAAGACCTGTTAATGTTATTGTGTCGTACCGACTTGCCACGAGGGCGGGTTTAAACGGTTTAGGCTATGGTTTGAATTGGATTGGACTGGCTGCCCCAATCACTCTATGTAAACGATTAGTTTCATGGTTTGACTTGGTTTGGACTGACCGCCTCCAACCACTCCATGGATATGTACCACGGTACGTGCACGTATGACATGTACGGGAATATTACCAAGTTTAAATATGAAAGCATAATTGAATTATAAGATAACATAATCGGTTCACGCATTCTTGCACGTCAAAATGTTTTTGTGGATTGAATATTGTACTTACTGGGCAATTAGCTCATTACTTACGTTCATGCTGTAGGTAAGCAACCTAACGGCAGTACTTGATACAATACTGTGGAGAGTTGGTGCTGCGGACTGTGAAATGTGGAATGGACACCACCACGGGTTTTGGAAAATAGGTTTTTGTAAAATACATTTGTAAAGTGTGTTTTGAAGAAATGGTATGTTTTAAGAAAAGTTTCAAGTATGTATGGCAAGCAAGTTACCTCGTGTTGTACCGATCCGCGATAGGTCGGGTCTGGTCCACGATCTTGGTACTCAGGTGAGTACGCATGAATATGTATGAAGATAAGTTAAGTTTTATGTATGAGAAGAAGTATGGGACTAAGTCAAGTTTAAGTTTGAGAGTAAAAGAGTTTTAAAATAAGTTTTAAAGAAAAAATTTTACTCTGGAATTTTCAGCAAGCTTAAAACTTTTTGTTAAGAATTAAGTTAAGTAAGTAAGTAAGGTGACGGCCCACGTCTACGTAGTCGTCCCCCTACGTAGATGGTGTAAGTCGGGGCGTTACAGTCTCAATGATGAAATATGTGGTGTCTAATTGCTTCTCCCATGTCTACTACTAGTGTACTGGTGATCAGCGCTTCCTACCACAAAGTGCTTCATAGGGTGCCATCCTATTAGTCGGCTGATAACTATAGTTGTAGGAGAATTCAATCAACGGTAGCTTCTTATTCCATACACATTTAAAGTCCATAATGCAAGCACGAAGCATATCTTCCAATGTTTGGATGGTTCGCTCGGATTGACCATTTGTCTGAGGGTGAAAAACAGTGCTTAACATGAGCTTAGTTCTCATCGCTCGCTGAACAATTTTCCAAAAAGTAAAGATGAAATAGCTGTCGGGGTCCAAAATAATTGATAAAGGAATACCGTGTAGTTTAATGACAATGGTCACATACAATTCAGCCAATTTTTCCAGAGAATAAGTCACTTTAATTTCTATAAAATGGTTGATTTAATCAAACGGTCTACAATTACCCAGATGGCGTCATAACCTTCACTGATTTTTGGCAATCCAACCATAAAATCCATAGTGATTTGTTCGCATTTCCACTCTGGGACTTCAATAGGTTGCGATTTTCTAGCTGGTCGCTTGTGTTATGCCTTAACTTTCTGATAGGTTAGGCATTTACTCACTAATTTTGTCACATCATTCTTCATCAACTTCCACCAAAAATGCTCCTTCAAGTCCTTATACATCCTAGTCGCTCCGGGATGGATGGAGTATGGGGTGTCATGGGCTTCAGATAAAATTAGCTTTCGTAGTTCTTCGTGTTTAGGCGCACACAACCTACCTGTAACGCCCCGACTTACACCATTTACGTAGGGGGATGACTACGTAGACGGAGGCCGTCACCTTACTTACTTACTTAACTTAATTCTTAACAAAAAGCTTTAAGCTTGTTGAAAATTCCAGAGTAAAATTTTTTTTCTTTAAAACTTTATTTTAAAACTCTTTTACTCTCAAACTTAAACTTGACTTAGTCCCATACTTCTTCTCATACATAAAACTTAACTTATCTTCATACATATTCATACGTACTCACCTGAGTACCAAGATCGTGGACCAAACCCGACCTAGCGCGGATCGGTACAACACGAGGCAACTTGCTTGACATACATACTTGAAACTTTTCTTAAAACATTCTATTTCTTCAAAACACACTTTACAAACGTATTTTACAAAAACCTATTTTTTTTCAAAATCCGTGGTGGTGTCCATTCCACATTTCACAGTCTGCAGCACTAACTCTTCACAGTATTGCATCAAGTACTGCCGTTAGGTTGCTTACCTACAGCATGAACGTAAGTAATGAGCTAATTGCCCAGTAAGTACAATATTCAATCCACAAAAACATTTTGACGTGCAAGAATGCGTGAACCGATTATGTTTTCTTATAATTCAATTATGCTTTCATTAACTTGGTTCTATTCCCTAACATGTCATGTCATATGTGCACGTACCGTGGTATATAGCAATGGAGTGGTTGGAGGCAGCCAATCCAAACCAAGTCAAACCATGAAACTAATCGTTTACATAGAGTGATTGGGGCAGCCAGTCCAATCCAATTCAAACCATAGACTAAACCGTTTAAACCAACCCTAGTGGCAAGTCGGTACGACACAATAACATTAACAGGTCTTATCTTATCTCCTGACTTAACTTATTCTTACCATGTGATTTAATAATCGTGAACATGCTTTATGATGTCACGTAGCCAAACATACAACATAAAATAATCACAATCATAATACATCATAACATAATTTACCATAACATAACATACCATAACATAACATATCATAGTATCATATCATAACATAAACTTATCATGACATAAACTTCATAGCATAACATCATAGCATAAACTTATCATAACATAAGCATATCATAGCATAATATCATAACATAAACTTATTATAACATAAACTTCATAGCATAACATCATAGCATAACTTGTCATAACATAAGCATATCATAGCATAATATCATAACATAAACTTATTATAACATAAATTTCATAGCATAACATCATAGCATAACTTATCATAACATAAACATATCATAACTTAAACTTATCATAACATAACTTAAACTTATCATAACATAACATAGGTAAATCATGTAAATCAATACATGATTTCTTAAAAACATATCATGCAACAAAAATGTTTTGTCCATGCTATAAGTGGAGTTGTACTTACCTGTTGTCCTACGCTCTTAGTTTATCGCCAAACATAGCACATATTCTCGTTTTTCTAACAGGGTGTAAGATAAGAATCAGTCATATTCTATCTTACCATAAATCATAATCCTTAAACGTTAATATCCATTTAGGTTACTTTTAGTAACCCTGGGTATGAACCCAAACATAAATAGGTTAATGTCCTATTGGGTTACTGAGACCCAATAGTGGTATCCCACTTGGTTACCATATTACTTAGCATAATTCAGTTATTTTCTTTCTTCAGAAAACTTGTTTAGTTCTTGAAAACAGTTTCTTAATTCAAGTGTCAGTGCATGAGTAGGGATTTCTTGTTTTTGCACTGTTTTCTTAAAATCCTGTGTAGGAATTTCTTGATTCCTGCACGGTTTTGGGAATCTAATTTTTACTTTAAAATCTGTTTAGAATTAGAAAAATATTTCTTCATGAAAGTTATAGATATCGAAAGATCCTAAAACTTTTATGTTTAATACAAAACCTAATTCTGCCTTTAACTTACTTATTTTCTTGGTTGAAGCCGGCTGGCCGTGCATAAGGTCTGGGCAGACCAAGTCTCGGATTTTCATAAAAACAAAGGCCTTTGGAGCCGTATTTTGAAAAAATTTTCACGTTTCCCCCTAGGAAAAATCCTTCCCTACAACTTTGTAGTTTTAACTTTTTCCAAATTCGGCCTCTAAGGGCCTTAAAATTACGTTTTCCCGTAAGCTGTCCAGTTTTACCCGAAACTGACAGTTTTGCTTAAAATCCGTTTTTACGAAAAATCTACGCGCACACTACCTCAAACGGTCGCAACCGTGAGCCTACAACAAACATGCAGCGTATCTAACAGAAAATCATATCATCATACATCCATACATAAAATCATAACACATAAATAAAAACCTAGATCTAGCTTACCATAACATAGATCTAGCTTACCATAACCCTAATCAAGCATATACTAAACTTTTGCATGAAAATAAATGAGCTTAAGCTCTTACAAAACCCACTGAAAATACATATAAACACTTGAATCAAAACTTAATAAAAAAGCTTAGGGATTTGAGAGGATTACCCCTAGATCTTAGAGGTAAAATCTCAAGCTTGGATCCAATATTTCTCTACCTATTCCTTCTCTAAAATCCAGCCAACCTCTTTTTTTTCTCTTCCATGGGTTCGGCCTTTAGGTGAGGGGGAGAGAGAATGGGTGGAAATTTTGGCAAAGTTTCGGGTTCAATTCAATGCTCAAAAATTGTGAACCAACTACCCCTATTTATAGGTGAAACTTAAAGTTTCTATAATTACGTATAAGGGTTTAATGAGCAAAATATTTGCCCATCAATCCTCCTAGGTGGCCGGCCATTCAACCATTCAAGGGTGAGCCAAGAAAATGGCTTGGCCATTAGCTTGAAGTTGTGAATGAATGTGTGGATGAATGTGAGCCAAGTAAATGGCTTGGCCATTAGCTTGAAGTTGTGGATGGATGTGAGCCAATAAAATGGCTTGTTCACCAAGGCACTCTAACAACCGGCCATACAATGGGTGTGAGCCAAAAATGGCTTGTTCACCAAGGCACTCTAACTCTCCTAACAATCGGCCATTGTGTGAGCTAAGAATGGCTTGTTCACCAAGCTTCTTGCTTACCTCACCATGCCTACCTCATCAAGATTACATCACCAAGCTTACCTCACCAAAGCAAAACTTGTTCACCAAGTCTTGCTAAAGAAACCGGCCATGCTAGCTAGAACAAATGTGTGGAAGCCAAGCAAGGTGATGTGTCCAAGGGTGAACCATAGGCAACACCTACCACACCTTTTCTATCTTATCTTGCATTTAAGTCCTCAAAAGCAAACATAATTGCCCCCCTAAAATCTTAGAGTGGCCGGCCATTTCAAGGTGATTTGTTGGCCAATTTTCAACCTTAATTCATGCTTAAAACTTACTTTCCATAATTTTCAAAAATCCAATTAATCCAATTGGTTATCACCATATGAGGTGTCCTCAAAATTAAGGCTCCATTTGGTTTTTCTTTACCAATGCAGTCCATAATCACACTAATAAGAAATTTTACAAATACTGCTTTCACTTAAAACAGTACTGTTTCACTAAATTGCAGTCCAGAGTTCATCTGCGTAAAATTGGACTGCGTATGGATTTTTCTTAGAACTTGAAACTATTTAATCCATATTGTTCTAACTAATGTGCTTGATTTTTCTAGGGTGGTCTTATAGCTTATTTGACTGAAATGAGGGTTTTCCGCAGTATAATTTCCATACTGTTGATTACACTGCAGTACCGTCTCAGTCAAACCTAAAGTCAACCTTGGTCAACCTAAAGTCAACCTTGGTCAAAGTTGACCCGAAGAAAATCATAAATTCCTATTTTGTCTTTTTTCCTCAAAAGGCCCCGTGCTTGACAAAGCAACCTATTATTGAGTCTCGTAGCTAATTAAACGAAAACTCAAACATATTCTGATATTTACTCAGATCATGAGCTTTATATCGACATACATAATAAAATCTTAGATTTTCCTTATTTCTAAGGAAATCATAAGTTCATTGAAATTTCGGGTTCTTACACTACCCTTAAAATGAGGAATCCCTTCATTTGACACACTAAAGTCAGCTTCTTTTCCTTCCATGACTTCTTTTCTTATCCTGACCAAACTAGGGCCCCTGGTCTTTCTTAATTTCACCTAGAATTGTAGGCTAGAGAGTAAATGAGGAAGTTGTCCTGTAATAAGCTCCATTCCAGCTCGAAATATCTTCCTGAAGCGGTTGTGGTAGTGCTTGAATTGACATGAGGGTGGCAGACTACTTCCGACTTAGTGCATCAATGACTTTGTTGGCCTTTCTAGGATGATAAAGAATCTCACAGTCATAATCTTTAACTGATTCTAACCATCTTCTTTGTCTCATGTTGAGTTCCTTCAGGGTGAAGATGTACTTAAAACTTTTGTGATCTGTGAAAATCCAACATTTGACGCCATAAAGGTAGTGTTGCCAGATCTTAAGGGCAAACACCACAGTCACTAATTCCAAATTATGGGTCAGATAGTTTTTTGCATGCTCCTTCAATTGTCGTGAGGCTTAAGCTACGACTTTCTCGCTCTGCATCAAAACTGCTACTAAGCCCATCTTGGATGCGACGCTGTAGACGTCAAACTCTCCCTCGTCTGATGGAATTGTGAGAATAGGAGCACTAGCGAGTCTTTTCTTCTATTCTTGGAAATTCTTCTCACATTTCTCCATTCATTCATACTTCTTTCCTTTCCGTGTAAGTGCGGTGAGTGGTGCAGCTAATTTTACGAATCCCTCAACGAATCTTTTGTAGTAGCCCGCTAGACCTAGAAAACTTCACACTTTAATCACATTCTTCAGTGTTGGCCACTTAGTCACAGCGTCGATCATGGATGGGTCAATAGATACTTCATCCCTGGAGATCACATGTTCGAGGAATTGAACCTTTTCAAGCCAAAATTCACACTTAAAGAATTTTGCATAAAGCTGGTGGTTCTTTAGAGTTTGGAGAGTAATCATCAATTGCTCTTCATGCTATTCTTGGGTCTTTGAGTAGATCAAGATAACATCAACGAATACAATGATAAACTTGTTCAAATATTCCTTGAACAATCAATTCATCAAATCCATGAGAATTGCAAGTGCATTCGTCAATCCAAATAATTCATTAGAAGTATATTAATAAATGAAATCGATGATAAAAATTCATGAAATCAAGTTTAGGAATTTTTATGGCGTCACAAATAATTTCCGTTTTAAAGAAAAAAATGGGTTATTTCTTGTTCGGTAGGTGAAAAAATGATTAAAATTTAGACTTTAGTTGTAGGGACTTTTTTGGAATATAAGAAGAGTGTAACTAGTGACAATTGAAAATTAAAATTTAATTATAATGTGCGGCTTGAAAAGGATGTGGAAGAAGTAGATTAGGAGTGGTACTAGACATCCCTTTTAAATTTTAAGTACTATTGCTTTTTATAACCTCATTATTCTCAAAACATCCTCAGAGACTAATTTTTTTTTTTTTCAAAAAATAAGTAAATTGTTTTCGTTTTTCCTTCCCCACCCACCAACAACAACCACCGCTGCTGTCACAGAAAGTCCGATCTTCTCTTAACTTTTTTTCACTTTCCTATCTTCTCTATCCGCTTGCTATGTTAATCACTTTTGGGTTAAAAATCTTTAACAACATAAAATATATTAATTATCAACAGCTAGAACTTGGTGTAAACATTGATCTTTTCCCCTTTTATTCTAACCCAAAATCGAACAAACAAATTTTTATTTTTTTCGATGTTAGGATTTTGGATTTGAAAACTTGTGTTAATGCATCGTATTCTAATTCAAGTTGACTTTTCCTTACTAATTTATTCTATTTTGTTAAGGAATTATTTCAGTTAACAGTATCATACGTGTAGGATAAATCCCCAAGATTGCCAGGCTTTCTTAGACGCCAAACAACAACAATACCAAGAGCAATTGAATACAAAAAACAAATTAAAACAAAAAGAACAACAACACACACTTGACAACAACCTCCCAACAAAGCTCATATTGATCATGACACAAAACACCTCTCCAATCAAAGTTTTATCGGAGAGCAATTCAATGGACTAAAAGTTCTTGACCTAAAGAACAACACTAAAGAACATCAGTGATGTTAAACATCACTCACTAATAGAGGTTGAGTCCTACAATATGAGGCCCATAAGTTGAATCCATCTCTCTGTTACTGTGATGTTTGACACCACTGATGTTCTAAAGTATTTTTCTTCTAAGAAATTCATCCAAAAAATAATAATTACAGGACAAAGAATGTAATTCATATTGAAGTCCAAACCTTACCAAATCTGATAACGAACCTCAACTTAAAAGTTAATGGGGAATAACTGGATGCAAATTATAAAGAAGGGAAACTGTCTTATATCATGAATATTGTGGTTCTTCTTATGAATTATGAGTATTGTTATTTGTTTCTTTGAATAATGCCTGGTAATTTTTGTGTTGGGTACTCAAAGTTTTAGAAGGAACAATGGTTCGTCGTAGCTTCTATATTTCCCCTTAGAATAGGATGTCTGAAAGTAAAATGTTGTTATCCTTAAGGACCCATTTAGGGTCACATTTGGAGACGGTGTGTGATGTGTTTTGAAGGTTGGAGATTGTTGTGTTTTGTGAAAATGAACAGTTAAGAGTGAAAAAGTGTAAAAACTTAAAACATGTTTGGAAAGAAAAATTAGCAAGATGGATATTATTTCGTTTATCTCGAAATTCTATGCAATTTGAAGAAAAAAAATAAATCATCTTATTTTGACTTAAAATGATAAAGTCATGGACATTTAAAGTTTGAATTTTTGAAAATGTTTGGAAAAATAAATAGTAAAATTGAAGGAAAATGACTAAAAAATGTTTGGAAATAAAAAAACTATTAATGGTTAATTCGGTAGTAAAAAAACTATTAATGGTCAACCCGCCAGTAAAAAAACTATTAATTAACAATGATTTTTTTTTTTTTTTTTACGGGTTATTAAAATGAAATTAAGGCTGGTCTTTAAGGTTTTTTTTTTTTTTTTTTTTTTTTGGGTTCCTTGAGAGTAAATCCCAGATGTGCTGGCCAATTAAGAATCTATGGTATAATTTCATTCTCGAGAAAACGTGGAGAAAGGAATGGTATAATTTCATTCTGTAGTAAAAATATATATATATTAATTAACAATGAATATTTTTGAACGGGTATTAAAATGAAATTAAGGCTATTAAAAATGAATTGTTTTGAACGGGTATTAAAAATGAAATTAAGGCTGGTAGGGAGTGATAATAGAATTTCTCATATTTAAGACTTCTCATTTTTAAATATATAGAACTTATAAATCATGAACGGCAAGCAAAAAATAGAAGGACTAGCTATTAGAGTAGGTTTTTTTTTTTTTTTTTTTTTTTTTTTAATAATTTTACATTTCCTTGAGGTGGCCTCGATTTAAGAGGTGGAATGGTTATACCTGATAAAACCGAATTGACCATAAAATGATTGTACCACCTTTATCCGTTGACTTTGAGACAAGATTTGCTTCCTGCACCACAAGAGAAATGAAAGTAAAAATTTAATAATAAAAAAATAAATAATAAAAAAAAAACAAAGACCCTTTAATTTACTTTGAAAAAAGACGGGTACAAATTAATAAAATAATAACGACTTCATAAGGAAAGGATTTTCTTATTATGTTAGCTAGCAAGGTACTGAAATGGTTCATGCGATGGCCGGTTAACATGTAAATAGAGAAAAGACAAGACATAATATAACTCTATTTTCGCTTTCTTGACTGTCATCATATATATAAAGAATAGATGAAGCATATGTTAATCAAGTTCAAGCCCTCAACCAGAAAGGCAAAGTGGGGCGGTTTTAATTTACGGACTTTAAAAAATAAATAAATAAATAAATAACCTTAAAACATCCGTTGAAAACAGAAAAATCGTCTCATATGTGCGTGTGTGTGTGTGTGTGTGTGTGTGTGTGTGAGAAAACTTAAATATTGCAATATTCACACGGATAAGCATGACGGCATGCTTCACATGCTTGTTTTGCTAGTAGTAATTTCTTGTTCTAAATGAAATGATTATTATTCTAAACCCTCCCACAAAAAGACATGGCTTTTCTATGTCTATAGTGCTTTGGCTCTCACGCTCTCGACATATATTACAAAGCTCACTGGTATACGTCATAATCGATTAAGCTAAACCCTCCCACAATAAGACAGGGGTTTTTCTGTTTCTACAATACAAATTCGGCCATATATATATATATATATTACGGGACGAAACACATGTACCATACTACCGATCTTCGCACTGTTTTAGCCAAGAGAATGGACTACTATGAGAAAACCCTCTCAAAAACAGACATACAACAGAAGCTGATAGTGCTGACGGGTTGGCTTGGTAATCTGTTACCTGTCCCCATCCCAGGATCAGATCATGCCATACCAATTAGGTTTACGGATGAGTTGGGGAAGGACTATACTTTCCGGTTGACGGTTCGGTCCCCGAGGCCCGGTGAGTTAAGGTATGACATGAAGCCTGAATTCATGTTCAAAGAGTGGCATGCGTTTGTGGTTGAGAAAAATCTTCAGGTCGGGGAGAGCATCTTCCTTTGGTGGGACGACCGTGGTCACTTTAGAATTAGGGTTCGTGAACCGCCTGCGCTTCACAGGCTGTTCGCCACCACCTTCTTGCATTGACATACCGACGTACGTCGAAGTTGATAAAAATAAAAAAAACATTTAAAAATAAAAAATAAAAAACACGTTTTTCATGTTCTCCTTTACAAGCTACGTGAATGTCTGCCCGCGAGAGTGTGATTTAGTTTGTATTGGGTGGTATATATGTTTTTTTTTTTTTTTTTTTTTTTTTTTTTTTTAAATTTAAATTTAACTTGGGATAGGGGAATCGAACTTTACACTTTAGGTGAAATCAAAAATAATATTACTTGCATGTAACCACCCCTTTTGTTATTCATATATATATAGCCAGTTAATTTTATATTTCACTAATTTATTTGTTAATTTAGTATATTGAATACCTTTTATATATGTTTCTCAAAAGTAAGGGCGTTTCTTTTGATGTCATGAACTTTTTAATATCTTTTGTTTATTTGTTTAATTTTTGTTCAGTGCTTAATTTTGCATCATGAAATTTTTTTTTTATTTGATCGCAGCTAATTAATTGGGGATTATGATCTCATGATTCTATTTTTTGTTATAGCTAATGATCTCTTGATTCATTATTGACTTAAGATGAAATTATTCAGGAACATTAGACCAAAAAATATACGGAAGAAAGAAAGTCTGTAGAGCGACTTAAACAATATATGTATGTATATATATATATATATACACACGCATATATACTCAAATAAAGTGGTTGTCTTGAGTGACGTATGTATAGACGGATTTTGCTTTCGAGATTAATTTTTAATGAATTGATCCTTCGACTCTATACGGGATTATATTAAAAACGATGGACAAGTTCTTTTCTTAACTTCTTCTTTTGTCCTTAAGCAAACCCCTTCCTTTGATTGGGCAAAGAAATTATCAAATCTGAATAAGCTACACCCATTCCAAAAAAGCCTCAAATTAAACTTGCCAAATTAATTGATCAACTAGCTAGCTAGTCAATTTCCACAAAAACTTAAAATCTGAATGCCCAGAAAAGCAAGAAAATTCTACATATATACATATATGTGTGTGTGTGTGTGCGTGGGCATATATATGACTAGAAAAACTCATTTAGAAACTAGCATGATCATAATCTCTCTTGTGTGTTCGAATGAATTTTGGTTCCATATATAGGTCCCAAAAATCAGCAATCCGTAGCAGTTTTTTTTTTTTTTTTTTTTTTTTTCAAATTTGAAACGTAAAATCAAGAGCGCTTTATGATAGGCCTTTATGTATGATATATTATGTTATTTTGGCCCTCTCATTGTTAGCACTTGATGCGTGTGTATACAAAAGACACATATATATGTATATATTTATATTGTTATTTTAGCCCTCTCTTTGGCAGCACTATATGCGTGATCATATTAGATCGCAACAAATTAATAAAGGTCTCTACAGCAATATTATCCTCAAAATGAAGCTCGTAATCACCAGAGATGCCACTGAATCTCGATTTTTGATTTACCTGTTATACATATGTATATATATGTGTGTGTGTGTGAAGCTTGTAAATGAATCGCAACGAATAAATAAAAAGAAAAGGTCTTTGCAAGCTAAACTTAGTATAGTTAGGGTGTGCGAGAGACAATAACTCAAATCTAAATTAATTTTTACACAAACTCATGGTGGCAGGGAGTTGTCATGATCTTTATATTAACAGATATAATTAATTGATGTAACAATCTTTAAAACACGTATGAATAAAAAATGATAATTCAAATGCCGTATGAGTATTTCAAAAGTTGATATTAGAATTAGTGTTCCTAGTATTTTTTGGATACGGAAATGCCAACTTGCAGCTCATTAAGTTTCGTTACCCATGTTCAAGAGGCTCAATCTCCAACCTAGCCTTTATTATTATTATTAATATTATTATTATTATTATGTTTTTTTGTTTTTGGTTGATCACTTATGAAAAAGGCTTAACGGATCATGATCTTAATTTTTTTTTTAAATTAATAATAACTATGGGGGACAAGGCACTTGTACAAAAAATGATAAATTGTTCATTTGATCCTCAATCTTTTTCTCGTCAAAGAGAATTTTTAACCTTACCCGGAATCTTCAAGCTCCATATTGCTAGCCAGTACAGTGCCATTTCTCAATGGCCTCTCCCAAAGATTGTTGGAAAAATCGGATCGGTAATCAGAGTTACGGCGCAGCGGAAAGTTTTAAAAATTTTATGCCGTTTCCGGAAAAGAATCTCATGATGCATATAACAATAAATTAAATTTATGATCAAGCGTACCTTTATTCTTGGATTCCGGAATTACTAGAGCGTTTGACCAACGTGTCTTCTCTATTATTCTCGAGTTCCACGTCTCAGAGTGTGTGTGGGCACACGTTCTATGAATCCAAGTGACCGGTAATGCTTTTCGAAGTCTAGATCCCTCCTTCTCAATTTCGATGTACCTCGTTGAGAATATGATCAACCTTCTTCCTTCAAAACTGCAAAACAGGAACCGGTTAACCTTCTTATGAAAATAATCACTCGGTTTAACCTTCCTCTCAGTTTTGGTTCAATAGAATTTTCTCTCTTTTTCTTTCTCACAAGATAGCCGAATTTTGATGTTCCGGAAAAACTAAATTTTTTCCTTTTCTCCAAAAACGTTTTTTGCTCTTGAAAAATTACCAAATTTTTTTTTTTTTTCATGAATCCCTAGCCTTTATATAGAAGTCCAATCCTTTTTCAAAATTCACCTAAAAAAATAATTATTATTATTTTTCTGGATAAATTTTGAATCAAAAAATCATACAACTTTAGGGCTAGATTCATTGAACCTAAAAACGTTTTTCAAAGAGGAAATCTTCCTCAAAAAATTCGGCCACATTGAGTTTGTTAAGCTAGATTGGTGATTCAAATTTTAAATCAAGAATCTAGACTAGTCAAAAGATCCTAGTCCTATCTAGATTCAAATTCTTTTAAACATTTTTTGAATTTCAATAAGATTCACTTATTTGAATTAATATTTTCCATAAACATTAACCATATTAATTAATTTAAATCAATGAAATATTTCAAATTTCCTTTCCTCAAAAAAACGTGAACCACTTTTAATTAGGAAAGAAAAATACATGAAATAATCTCCATTATTTAAATCAATTAATAATTTAATGTTAGGAATTTATTTGAATAATTTTGAAACAAAATTTTTCTTCCCTCCACCTATCTAAAAACCGTGCACCTTATTGAGATTAGGAGAGAAAAATTTGTTTTTCCAAAATTAAATAATCCAAACACAATCTTATTTCCAAAATTCAAATTAACCAATCACATGTTGACAAACCATTTGTCTACAAATTTTACATATCCAATCCTTTCTGGATTGCATTTTAGAGAGTAACATGTCTTAATAGACATTACTAAATTCTATTTAAATTTACCGATCTCATAAGGAACAAATCCCGAGACGCTTTATGGAACTATGCGAGCTAATAGAGGGACCCGATGGAAATATGTAAAGAGGCTCCTATAATTGTGAAAAATAAATACCAGATTAATTATTCATCATTTATCAACTTCAAAACTATTCCACTAAAAGTTTGAAGCTGAACTCCTGTTTACAAACCGTATTACGAAAGCTCTCTCACTTAGTGCTTCTTCCATGATTTATTCATCGCTTGCTTAATCCCCATATGTCATCCATGATTGAATTAAGGACTTTTTCCGTTTTACCTTTTCAATCATTTTAACTTAAAGTTCCATTATTCTCTATTGAAAGAATCACCAATTATAAAACCATACAATTGGTAAACCACCAGAGAACACAAAGTAAACCGATGGCCAAGGTCTTGTTATACTATCTTTCAATCCCGAATAATGCCTTTAAGTAGATAACATTTACTATCGTTAAGATAGCTATGGATTCCGTATCTATGAATCTTGATTTCTCCATCCATAAGTCATGCACCCAAAACACAAGTATATTGACCATGAATTAACAGTGTCTCACCTGTAGTGCATTAAAGTACAAAAATCATGGATGCGAATTCAAGTAATCATTTCAGGATTAAGATTAATACAGGATGATAATCAAAGTGTCATTGATTCTTATAAACGGAATTATTAAACCGAATCAATTAACACTTTAGGTCCAGTCCAATGTCATACCTCAATACTGGTATACATTAAAGTTTCTACTCGGAACCTATCCGATGGTCAAGACAAATCATTCCTCCAAGGAAGTAGACAACTTGTACAATCTTATCATGAATAAGATCCCAAATCTTATTCCATCGATTGCGGACTATTTATTTAGACTGTTATCAAATTACCACGTCTTCTATGTATACCCCGTATACATATGGTAATCTGATATATTACCAACAATCAAGGAGTATTTTATGTTTGCTCAAAATAACCATACAATCAACAAATGAAAGTAAATAGGACACATCTTATTAAATATGAATAACCTCCTCTTATTAATATCAAAATGTCATATTTACAGAAAATCCTAATATTGATTTTCTATCCTTAGGGCACATTTAGATCCCAACAAAGATGTCTCCAGCCTCTTCTGCACAGCCAGCCTATACCCTTAGCGGAAGCTACTATCGAAAGACATGCTCTCTTTTTTTAACCTTTTCTTCTCTGCTAGGGTTTTTGGGAGTCAAGGCACGAACGTAGTGGATGTTGCAAACTCGTAAGTTGCCTGATTTTTAGGTTAGTGATGATCGGTGTTTTGATCGTACTCTAGCCTATTATTTAGCAAAAGGAACATACTTGTAATGGGAAAGTCTTTTTAATAATTATTACTTTTTTTTTTTTGAAAAGAATCACTTTATTAAGCATTGGCATCAATATAAACAGCATTAGAGACTACACTGGGAGTCTCACTAATCCAGACATTTGTACAATTTGAATTGAAACCAAATCTAGCTAGGAGGTGAGCAACATAATTAGCACTACGGCCGATATGATGAATACCTGTACTCCGCAATTGAGCGAGCAGCTGTTTAACATCCTCCAGAATCGGACCCTCCATAGAAAGTTCCCGATTATCCACAACAGCTGACACAACATTAATAGCATCAGTTTCCACCTCAATATTAGCACACTCGATTTCCTTTGCAAATCTTAAGCCTTCACGAAGGGCTAAGCACTCAGCCACAAAGGGGGAAAAGGACCCCTCTACTGACTTAGCCACAACTCCTAAGATTGACCCCTTGTCATCACGAATAGCAGCTCCAATACCAATGTGGTCTGAACTCGGAAAAACCGATGCATCGATATTTAACTTGAGATAACCCGATTGGGGTGGTGACCAAGCATCTGAACCTACAGCTTGTGATTGGATCGGAGCCCTATGAAGAGCTTGCCATTCACCAAAACTAGCGATACTCAGGTCAAAAATGGCTTGCAGATCTCCCTCTTCTCCCCCGTGAACAACCTTATTCCTCTCACACCATAATGTCCACGCTAGCCAACACACCAAAGCCAAATCCTCCAAAGTAACTTCTAACGACGTAATTCGTAAGAAGTCAGCAAATGACATAGTCCTCCTTTTCTCAATTACCTTCCAAAACCGCGACATCCTCCACACCATTTGCGATATTGGGCAATCAAGAATTGCGTGGGAGCAGGATTCCATAACATCTGTGCATCTTGGACAAGTAACATCGCAATCGATACCTCTATGGTTCAGGGAGACCATCGTCGGAAGAGTCTCGTGGAAGGCTCGCCATACAAACAATCGGGCCTTGGGAGGAATCGGTAAGCTTCACAGCTTCCTCCACCATAGCACATCCGAGCTATCAGTAGAAGAAGACTCACTGCGCTTTGATTCCATGATAACCCTATACCCAGACCGGACCTTATAAGACCTTTAGAGTCAAAATGCCACGCCCATTTATCACCTCCTGCAGCAATACCTAAAGGGATACCCGAAATAAGCTCTTGGTCAACCGGCCAGAGAGTGTCCTCGATCTTGCCCTTATCCCAGACCCGATTCTCGCCCAACATCAAATCAGCAACCTTCAACAATTCCCCTCCCACAGGCATCTTCGTTATTACCCGAAAGGATGAAGGTCTAGGAAGCCAAGGATCACCAAAAACCCGTGTAGACAACCCATCCCCAATACGACGTAGAAGCCCAAGTTTAATAGCAGACCTTCCCCATAAAATGCTCCTCCAAAGATAGGACGCACCATTTCTAGCTTTTGCTTCAAGAAAATCAACGCCTCTGAAATACTTGTCTTTTAAAACTTGAGCAACCATAGAATGTGGATTTTGTAGGATTCTCCAAGACTGCTTCGCCACCAAAGCTTGATTAAAAGCCGAAACATCCCGGAACCCCAGACCACCTTCCTCCTTCCTCCAACATAATTTCTCCCATCTCCACCAATGAAGTTTCCTTGATTCAACCTCATTGCCCCACCAAAACCTAGCCATCATGGCTTGGATATCGTCACAAAGAGCAATAGGAAGGCGAAAGACGCTCATTGTGTACGTAGGAACTGATTGCACCACCGATTTGATGAGAAGTTCCCGGCCCCCCGTAGAGAAGAGCTTCCCTCGCCATAATTGCATTTTACTCCATACTCTTTCTTTAATGGACCTAAATGCTTCTCTTTTACCCCTACCCACCAACGTAGGGAGTCCCAAATATTTATCATGAGGTTGAGATTGCCCCATTCCCAAAATGCCGAGAATAGAAGTACGCAGTTCAGCCCGAACATTCTTACTAAAAGTAATGGCAGATTTTTGCAAGTTAACAAACTGCCCGGAAGCCTTTCGTACATAGTTAGAATCTCTTTAATGTGCAAACACTCAACAAGAGAAGCTCGACAAAACATGAGGCTATCATCTGCGAAAAGGAGGTGACTAACCTTCGGTCCATTACGCGAACAAGAGAAACCAGAAATGGAGGACTCCCTTTCTGCAGTTGAAAGAAGACCCAAAAGACCTTCCGCACATAAAAGAAACAGATAGGGGGAAAGAGGGCACCCCTGCCTCAAACCACGGGAAGGAGTAATATGTCCACAAGGGTCCCCATTAACCAAAAAGGAGAGAGTTGAAGTAGTGACGCAATCCGTAACCACTTTAATCCACGAATCCGGAAAACCCATCTTTCCTTTAATAATTATTACTTATTACTGCCTTATAATTCCTAAAAGTCCATGTAATTATATTTTATTTATTTATTTATTTACCGATCAAACTTTTCTATCTTGTCATGTTTGTTCCTCTTCTTCTTCTTATTTTTTTCCGAGATGTCTGTCGACTTTCCAATGCACATTATAAATTTATTTTTGTTTTTTTTTTTTTTTTTTTTGGCTTACTTTTTGAGGAGAAAATATTGTTTGGCTCTCTTTCTTATCACCGAAATATCCCAAAAGTTGAGAAGAAAACAAATTTTGCTACAAAATCATTATTCATCAGCCATTCCTTTTCTGTATTTTTGGAAGTTACAGAAATATTTTAAATAGTCATTCCTATTTTTTTATTAATTTTTAGGGTAAGATGTGAGTAAAGAATTTTTTTAAATACTTTTGTCCTTACAATATAATTCTACTTATTGGAAAATTAGTAATAATTTTTTAAATTAGGATGTGAAGAGTAGATGGAGGGGTGTTAAAAGACCTAATTTATTGAAAATGGATATATTTACTGAAACATATTATAAAAAGGGTTATTTTACGCAAATCTCTTATATGATACGCATATGAATTTATAGTCCATATTATTATCTCTAACGTTCATAATTTTTTTGCTGGAATATCATCAAGTTCTTTGAGGGCTTCTTTGATAGTACCCTATCAATTAATCCGTCTCTAAACAATAAAATCAACATTACAACATTTTCTTTTTTAATTTTAGGGTGATGATTTTAAACTCCTCGTTGTAGTAGAGTTATGTGAAATTATCCTTAAATGATGTCTACAATCCAAACATGACAATTTTTTTTTTTTTTTGGACAAATTTCATTTTTGCTCCCGTGAACTTTGGTGCTCTTAACTTTGCTACCCAAATTTTATTTTGCTCATTTCGTCAGTTAAAAAGATAGAACTGCAGACATAACAATAACTATATTATAATTTAATAAAGAAAAACTTTATTTTTGCCTCTGAACTCTAATACTCTTTTAATTTTGCCCGCCAACTTCAAAAATTGGTATTTATATCCCTGAAACTTTAAATTGTTAGCAAGAATGCCCTCAAACTTTAAACCATTAAGAAAAATATCCCTTGTTTCATTTTTTTGGCCATATAATACTTGAAAAACTTTATTTTTGCCCCCTATATTTTAGTACATTTGTAACTTTACCTCTGAATATTGAAAAACTAGTGCTTATACCTGTCGATCTATTAGCAAAATTACTTATATTCCATTTACTTAAAACCGATGTGACACTTTTATAATAAAAAGTTAATTTGAATTAAAACCTTGTAATTAAATAACCTTAAAAATCTATTAAAAATTCAAGGGATCTTAATATAATAGTTCCTTTTATTATTTATTTATTTTAAAATGACTTCAATTTTAAAAATAAATCTTATGAACACTAACAACACAGAAAGGATAAAAGACAGAAAACAAACACAAAGTCAATATACCGAAGCCTAAAAATGACAAATGTGCTCATAAGATTTGTTTTTAAAATTGAAGTCATTACAAGAAAAATAATAATAAAAAAAAACATAAAGTTGTACATTTAGATCCCTTGAATTTGAGAGATTATTTTTGTAATTATAACGACGTTATTTTAAAGTTAACCTTTTCTTTTACCAGTGTCAGATCAGTTTTAACTTGACGTTATATAAATGATTTTGTTAACAGATTGAAAGGTATAAGCACTAGTTTTTCAATGTTCAGAGGTATAGTTATAAATGTAACAAAATTTGTGGGACAAAAATAAAGTTTTTTCTAGTCTTTTATGGTCAAAATATGGGGAAAAAAAAAGGAATATTTTTTATAATGGTATAAAGTTGGAGGGGCATTATTGCTAATTGTTTATAGTTTTAGAGGTATAAAAAATTTATCAAAATTGGAGGCAAAGTTACAAGAATATTAAAGTTTAGGGGGGCAAAAATAAAGTTTGTTTTCATTAAACAACACTTTAGTTCTTATATGTCATGTCAGCAATTTCAGCCATTTAACTAACGGAATGAGCAAAGATGATAACATTTCACAATTAAGAGAGCATGTCTACCAATTTTCAAAGTTCAAAAAGCAAAGTTTACAAGAGCACCATAATTAAGAGAATACAAACAAATTCACCCCCCCCCCCCCCCCCCCCGGTCAAAACATCACAATTACAATGTAATAAAATTGCACCCAAATATGATGAAATATCACAAAATCATACTATATAAAAAGGGCTTTATCACAGCCTTTCCCCTTTTTTATACCTTTAAATAGAACACTCAAAAATATTAATGTTTTTTTTTTCGGCGGGAAAACAAAATAATTATGTTGACTAAGGAGACTCATTCTGTTGTTTTTTTCTTTTCTTTTCTTTTTTTTTTTTTCCTAACCAAAGATGGCAATTCTCCCTATTAAAAAAATTAATAATAATAATAATCGCCAATGCCTTAAATATCTTTTCTCTTTTCTTTTTCTTTTTTTTTCTTTTTTTTTTTTTTTTTCTTTCTTTTCTTTCTTTGAAGAATTTGAATAAAAACGGTTAAGAAATAACGATGCCAGCCTGCATGGGCCAGAATAACCGGAGAAAGGGCCCAATAAAAGAAAAAGAAACAGTTGGGAGGAGCAAAAATAGGGGTCATAATGGGAAGAGTATTAGAGTGGATCCAACGGTCATCAACTACCATCCTTTTTTTCTCAATTTTCCCGAGAAAGTGAAAGAGAAAAGGAGAGGGAAAGGAAAAAGGAAAAACGGTGAAGGAGAGGGGTTTGTTGAGTTGCGAGGGTGTGGAAGAAACCTTGGAGAGGAAATAACACGATTTTGGTTTTGACACCAACTGTTCTTTCTCTATCTCTTTCTCTTTCGCGCCCTCCCTTTTTGCTGTTCTGTCTTTCCCTGAATGCCTTTCCCAGTCTTCAGGGTCTGTCCTCTCTCTCTTTTCTCGTATATTTCTCCAGTGGGTTTAATTTGTTTGTTTGTTTTGGGTAAAAAATTTCATGCAAAATTAGATTTTGGGTTCCCGCATTTTGATTTTGGTGTTTGTTCTGTATTTATCTGGAAATTTTGTTTAATGAGTTTTTTTTTTTTTTTTTTTTTTTAATTATTGATGAAGGAAATTTACGAGGAATAAATGTGTGGGATTCGTTGATTTGATATGTAATGTTACGCCATAATAAAACATGTTTAAGATGGTGTTAATGGGAAATCAAATGTTGGGATGGCCACATTGTTTATTTTGGTGGGGGTGGTGGTGGTGTTGTGTTGTGCCTAAAGATGAAAATTCTCAAGATAGGGAAGAAAACAGATCTCTCGCAAAACGAAATACCAAAATGCAGGATTTATACGTTGGTGATTTGGTGGTATTGTGTGATGCCGAAGGACAAAAATGATCATGATGGTGAAGAGAACAGATTTCATTGGAATGATGGATTTTTGAAAAGGAAAGCATGCTTAAGATGGATTTTTGTCAATTTGTGTTGTTATCGACTTTGTATGGTTTCTTTATATTTTCGAAAGATTTTTTGTTAAATTTTAAGCACATTAGGATCTTTGATCTTTTGTTTGTCTTTTTTTTTTTTTTTAAAGTATATTTCGGGGTTGATATTTTAATGCAGGCTATGATGGATTGAAGCAAAAGGGTGTTTGCCTAGATTTTGGAGGTCCATCGCCAATATAGAAATGACTACAGAATTTGATTTTTACCATCTCTATGACAACAATATTCGGTAAGATAATCTAAATTCTTTCCTTGGATAATTCTTAGCAATGTTCTTGAAATCTGGAGGTTTTACTGAACAACGTCTAATTCTTTTCCTGTGTCATTTGAAAATCTTCGAATTAGTTCATCACCTTAGAGTTAGCCACCATTTGATCATGCTCAAACTCAGAAGTGGTTGATGAATTCCATGCAAAATGAAGGGCATTGTTATAATTTGTACAAGATTCTGATAAGTTTTTGACAAGGTGACTCATGGATGACAAATGACGAAGCTGTCGAAAAATAAATAGGAGTAAGCATTATATGATATTATATTTACATCTAAACTAAAAGCAACCCACATATTGCATATTGATAAGGAATGAACATTTTTAGGATTAAGACAGCAATAACAACTTGGCTAAATATAATCGCGCAGACATTGAAAATCTAGTAGTTTAGCCTGACCCTTTGTTCTAGTGGTGTCAGGAGTTCGGTTTGGGTGGGGCTTTGGGGGAAGATGGCAATTTGCAGCTTCAATCTGTCCTTGTATAAAAAATATATATATATATATATATATATATAATAGTCTAGTTTGATTAACTGAATGGTTATTTCTGCGTCGAAATCAAATTTTCTAAGAAGATGATTTTGTGCAAATAATTAAAGCTCTTTCTCTCTACACTGTGATTCCATTACCACTAGACTAACTGAATGGTTATTTCCGCGCCGAAATCAAATTTTCTAAGAAGATGATTTTGTGCAAATAATTAAAGCTCTTCCTCTCGATGATGTGATTCCATTACTGCAGAGAGATCTTTTTCCTTTAATCATCAAATAATTGACTTCTGTCATCATCCATTGTGGGCATTGTTCGGTTTTTTGCCTTCTAAATGCTCAATTTGGTTGCATGCAGAGTTTTGATGCCTAACATCCCAGGAAAGAGCGTTCCTAAGGGAATCCGCTGAAAAAAACTGCTTTTGACATGCACTGCTGTCACTGCCATCTTCATGAGAATTTACAAAATGGCCGTGGCGGTTGATCAACATCATGGCTTCAAGCTATACAAACGATTCCAGAGATGCAGACTCCTATCTTACTCTCACCTTGACCACAACATCCTTGAACTTGGCCATACTAAATATTCCCACTCATTGAAACGTGCATGTGAAGCAGCAAATTTTCATCGAAGTTTCTCCACTCCGTGCTTATCCGTAACCACTACACTCGAGGAAGAGTTTGAGACCAACCCAAAGATTGAGATTGTCAGTGGCTTCAAGGCCCCAAGAGTGCGTGCTCTTGTCGTTGAAGTTGCCATGGCTATTGCCTCTGGTGTTGATCCTCTACCTGTGTCAAGCGGGCTTGGTGGTGCTTATCTTTTACGAAGCCAAAGTGGGGACAACATCGCCGTGACAAAGCCCGTAGATGAAGAACCCTTGGCCCTGAACAATCCAAAAGGCTTTGGTGGTCTGATGCTTGGTCAACCTGGTGTCAAACGCTCAGTTCGTATAGGTGAAACTGGCATCCGAGAGTTGGCTGCTTATCTCCTTGACCATGGTGGTTTTGCTGGTGTTCCTCCTTCAGCTTTGGTCAAAATCTCTCACGTTCCATTCCACTTCAACAATGCCACAACTGTCTCGTCCACACCCTATAAGATTGCATCTCTTCAACGTTTTATAGACCATGACTACGATGCAGGAGAGTTGGGTCCTTCAGGATTCTCAGTTGCCTCAGTTCATCAGATTGGGATTTTAGACATAAGACTTCTAAATCTCGATAGGCACGCAGGGAATATACTAGTTAAAAAACATGACCGCAACAGCTATGCTATTGGAGCTGCAGAGCTGGTTCCTATTGATCACGGGCTGTGCCTACCTGAGTGGCTTGATGATCCGTATTTTGAGTGGCTGCACTGGCCACAGGCCTTGGTTCCTTTTTCTGAATCTGAAGTTGCCTATATATCCAATCTTGACCCTTTTAAAGATGCAGAGCTTCTAAGAACCGAGATTCCATCTTTAAGGGAGGCTTGTATCCGTGTTCTCGTGCTGTGCACTATTTTTTTGAAGCGAGCTGTTGCCTCTGGGCTTTGTCTTGCTGCGATTGGTGAAATGATGTCTAGGGAGTTCCATTCTGGGGAAGAGAAACCAAGTGTACTAGAGAACATCTGTGCAAAAGCTAAGGCTTCTATTCCGCTCACATTTGATGACAATGAAGGCAACACATTGACAGCCGAACTTGGAGAGTTTCAACTCGACGATGGAGTTGAAGATACTTACGACAATGATGCTTTGGATGTCTCTCAAGTCTCACAAAGCTATCCCGAGATCTCTAAGCCGCAAAAAGTGTTAACTATCTCAAAATCTGCAGGATCCATTACCAGGCTGCCTGATGCAATACTGTCTCCATACGATGAGGAAAATAACCGTGGAAATGATGTTTATGCTCTGAAGGCAAAAGAAGGTAACAATGGTACTGACCTTAACCATAAGGTGGCGGGTTTGACAAGGAGTAAGAGTTCCTCAGGGCACATTCATAACTACGAAACATGGGCCATCTCTTTCGCTGACATGACTGAAGATGATTGGGAACTGTTCTTGAAGAACTTCAAGAAGTTGTTGCCCGAGTACCTTGAGAGAACAAAATTCTTGAGGCAGAAGCAAAGATTGGGAACCTCTTGCAAGTTCTGAGAGACATTTATCACGCAGGAAGAAGATCGGATTCGGTCCGAATATGAATTTTAAAGTTTGATGTATGTATTGAATAATGTACATTATTTCCAAAATGACTTTAGTGTGTAGGCTGTAGATAAATGCTACGGGTGTTTTTTAATGGAGTAGTGATTGGTGCAATGCCATCCTTTCCATTTTATAGCTTTCTTTTTCTCTGTGATCACTGTAAACTAACAGATAACTGTTGTTGTTGTTGCTGTTGTTGTTGTTGTTGTTGTTGTTGCACGAGGCTTTTGTTCTGGAATGTCAAAATTCTCTACATGATTGTACATGGTATGTTCATAAAATCATCTGTAAATATTCATGTTTGAGATGGTTTTTGTTCCAAAAATAAATTATTCCCCCCCCCCCCCCCCCCCCCTAAGTGATGAAAAGATATAAGTCGTATCATGTTGATTAAAGACATCTCAATTAAATTTGTACTTTTGTAGTCACTCATCCTGCATAAGAACAAAACAAAGGGAAGCAAACAGGCAAGAAAATATATAAATTTACAAAAACAAGAGGAAATAAAGATGGAAAGATTCAAGACAAACCCGTCAAAGGGATGAAGAAAACATGCCAAAAAAAGAAAATAAGGGGATACATTTAGAGCCCAATGCCAGTTACAATAGGACTTTTGCCTATTTATCTCCAGAACTTTTAAAATCATCTCTCACTTTTTCTCTCTTAAATTTTTATAAAATTAAGCCCCTGCTCGGTTGACATTTCCTACTCAAATTTTTCATCTCAGTTTTTATCTTTTTCTAAAAAATCAGTAAAAATTATATTTAATTTTTAAAAAATCAATCTACTTTAACTTAAAACTTTCATCTCCAACTGACAAATCAAACGCAACCTAAAACTTTGAAAGTTTACATCTTCCTTATTTCTAATCAAACTGTGATAATTCTTATATATAAATGTTTACGATGAAAAAAAAAACGAAACAAGTTGTATTTATATCTTTTTCCAATTACATATTTGTATTATTTCTTATATCATAGATTATTTTCAATTTATATTTCCATCAACGTTCTAATCCCAACCTACAAAACTCTAAATTAAAGAAGGCAACAACTGAATTGTTTTGCTTTAAAAAGACATAATTGTCCTTGCTTTGTGTGTACTCGTCTAAGACACCTAAAACATTCGAATGCCCACTACTTGTATCTCCAGAAGGATTAAATGGTAATTTCGAGAGCATCCAAAGCCGCCCAAATAAAAAAGCATCTAATTCCAAGGCAAGTACGTCTTTGACAAAAAAAAAAAAAAAAAAAATGACCTCTAAGAGCATGATAGGGCCAACAAGCCCAACAGCTCTCTCTCTCCAATCCTCCGCCGCCCCAATTCCAGATTCCGGCGAAGCCTCCCTGATTCCGACAGTCGCCTCCGCCGCCGTTGCCGCGGACGACCCGGACAAGGAAGATCGGGATCCGACCCGGGAGTCGAAGAGGCGAAAGTATTGCCCGAAAGCGCTCGAGAAAGTGGAAGAGCTGTTACTCGCCGCTGATTCGAATCCCAATCTGTCCTCCTTCAGCTTCGACACCAAATTCGCCGCTTGTTCGCCGGAGATCACGCCCAAATTCGGGTCTTTCAATTTGGTGGTTCCGAGTTCCGATCAGAAGAATCGGAGCTGTGAAAAAAAGGAAGAAGAGACCAATACTCAGTCCGGTTCATTGCCCGAGGCTGTTGGAGAGTCTGATAAACGTGATTGAAGAATTTTGGGTTTTAGATTTTTTTTTTTTTTTCATTTTCGTGGTTTTTTTAATGGTAATTGTTGGCTCAGGAAACTGTATTTGTTCATAAATTTTTGAGCCAAATTGTGTAAAGAAGTTTAGAAAAGCAAAGGAAGGGAATTATTATTTTTCCTTTTTTTTTTCCTTGAAAGTTGGCTTTTTTTAAAATGCTATGTTGCATAGGTTGGAGAGATTTCGTCACCTGCACGTGCTGGTTTGGACTGCTTTGATTTGAGCAATAATTGACCTGTTATTTATGGGTCCATTTTATTAATCCTTTGATACTGTAATTCGAAAACTGAAAAAAATATTAAAAAGAATTAAAAAAATAACTCCTTTTTTTTTTTTTTGGCTTAATGATAAAAATGAGTAACTTGTTTTAGCCGGTTAGAATGAGGGGGGGGGGGGGGGGGGGGGGGAACTCTTCCTCCTTTTTTTTTCTTTTTTTCTTCTCACTAATGCCGATTTAATTTGTTAAAATTTCAAATATGTATGTATTGGAGTGCTTTTCTACAAAAGTAAAATAGCAAAGTTTTTTAAAAAATAAAAATAATAATAAAAAAAAAAGTGATGGAGAGGGCTGCAAGAAAAAGACATCTAAGTAAAATAAGTATTTTTAAGGATAACATTGGAAGAAATAATTATTTAGATGATCGAAAGAAAAAAAAATAGTTAAATGGCGAGCATATTTTAGAAAAGTTATTTTAATTGGGCATATTAGAGAAAACATTACTTTAAGAAGGAATGTTTAAAAAAAATTTTAAAAAATAATAGAAGTACCAAAAAGTACGTTTATTGAGAAATATGTGAACGCTAAGCGTATTTAATAAAGAAAGATTGTAGTAGGAACAAAAAAATAATAATTATTACGGGCTACTTATTACAAAGAAGAAAAATATTTAAATATGGACATAAAAATGTAATTAAAATAGAAAATAAATATGGCATTTTTTTTTTTTGGGGGGGGGGGGGGGGATTTTCAGTCAAGTGAAATCAAATAAAAACTAAATAGGTGTACCCATGAGAAGGGAAAAGACGTTTAAGTAAAAATGAATTTGAGAAGATTGTCGTATGGGGACGATTAGTAAAAACACTAAACTCATAAAAGTAACTTTGGTAATTCTACCAAAAAAAAGTAACTTTGATAAAATAATATCTTAGAATGTCATAAGAAAGATGTTAAGTAAGGCATATTTGAAAAATATACTTTCAATAGTTCAAATTTGAATTCAATACATCAATAATACAAAATTATGGAAGCCAAAAACGACAAATTAAAAAAAAAAAAAAACTCAAAATAAGTTGACGAGAAGTTTTTAAACACTGTAGGAAAGGAAATTCGGATTATCCTATATAGTAGTAATAAATACATTTCATATCCGTTTTTCTCTGGCTGACTTTTCAACTCAGTCCCTCTCACTCTCTCCCTCTCTAAAATGTCCATTACTGCACTTCAACATCATTTTCACAGATCACACTACTACATCCTTAAGAACTCCCTCATGTACCTTTTGTTTGGTAGAGTGGGAAATAGGGAGAGGAAGGAAATCAAAGACAGTGATGAAAATATTGATATTTACAAAGATGTCAATATTTAAATTTTAAAAAAATATCAAAGATGAAAAATATAGAAATTTACTTTTAAAATATTAAATTTTTTATATAAAATTTTATAAAACTTTAGAAATACATAAAGTAAATGAAACTCTCAATTAAATACTAAATATATGACAAATTGCATGGTAAAAATAGAGTATAATATAATAAAGGACAAGAGAGGTTCACCAATTAAGTAAAATCATTATAACACAATGAAATATAGGGAGATTACATTTATTATTTTTTCCATGATAAGTAAACATTTATTAAAAGAGCTTTTAAAATATTTGAAAGTATCACAATATCTTATTAGTGTAAACAACATCGATACCAGGATATGACATTTGAGTATTTCTTTAATTTATATAATTCTAGACATGTCATATATCTCTCAATCTCTATTATCTATTCATATATATATATATATATATATATAATTGTGCTTGAATTAAAAAAATCATAAATTTTACTATATTAAAAGATAAAAAAACAATATAATGATTGATATATTATGGATATTTTGTCAATATTTCCGTGAAAATTTCTGAAAATTTTCACTATATTTTGTTATTTACTACTACGCTTTTCACGGATATCGATATTTCTGTAAAAAAAAATCGATATTTATGGAAATATCCACGGAAATTTTACGGATATTCTGCAGAAAATATACGACACCTTTGTTTCCATATCAGTACTTCCATAATACAAAAATTTCCAAGGAAATATCAGTGGAAATGTCAATTTTTCAATCCTCTACTAGAGTATGTATTATACTCTACTAGAGTACGAGCTATACTTTACTAGAGTATTCCGATGATCAGCATCAACGACCGGAGTCGTAGACATCCAGTCATTTATGTTGAAAACTAAAAATATTATAGTAGAATATGCACTATATTTTACAAGAGTATGGACTATACTCCACTAGAGTATTCCGACGATTGATACCGGCGGCCAAAGCCAGAAACATCTATCTATCTATGTTGAAAACTGAAAATATTCTAGTAAAGTAAGCAGTATACTCTACCAGAGTATGCACTATACTCTACAAGAGTATGTACTATACTCTACTAAAGTATTCCGACACCGGCTAAAACATCTAACCATTCATGTTGAAAATCGAAAATAGTCTAGTAAGGGAAGCAGTAAACTCTACCAAAGTATGCACTATATTCTACTAGAGTATGTGCTATATTCTACTAAAGTATTCTATTGACTGATGCCGGCAGCCGAAGCCAAAAACATCCGGCCATCAATGTTGAAAACTGAAATATTCTAGTAGAGTATGCTTTATATTCTACCAGAGTATAGACTATACTCTACTAGAGTATTCTGGCGACCGACATTGGTAGCTGGAGTCGGAGACATTTGGCCATTCATGTTGAAAACTGAAAATATTCTTGTAGAGTATGCTATATACTCTACTAGAGTATGAACTATATTCTACTAGAGTATTCCGGCAACTGACACCGGCAGCCGAAGTATGAAACATCCGATCATTCATGTTGAAAACTTAAAATAATCTAGTAGAGTATGCTCTATACTCTACTAGAGTGTGGATTATATTCTGCTAGAGTATTCCGACGATCGGCACCGGCGGTCGAAGTCGGAGACATCAGCCATCCATGTTAAAAACTTAAAGTATTCCAGTAGAGTATGCACTACAATACTCTACTAGAATATGGCGGCAACCGGCACTAATGGTTGGGTCGAAGACATTCGGCCATCTATGTTGAAAACTGAAAATATTCTAGTAGAGTATGTATATTGCATCGTACTCTACTAGAGTATACCAGTGACCGGTGCCGGAAACATTCAGCCATTTATATTGAAAACTTAAAATATTCTAGTAGAATATTGAAAATATTTTAGTACAGTATGCACTATACTCTACTAGAGTATCCCGGCGACCGGTACTTGTGATTGGAACTGGCGGTCGGAGTTGGAGACATCTTCTCATTCATGTTGAAAAATGAAAATATTCTAGTAAAATATTCAAAATATTTTAGTAACATATGCATTATACTTTACTAGAGTATGCCGACGACCAGTTCCGAGGGTCGGAGCCGAAGATATCCAGTCATTCATATTGAAAACTGAAAATTTTTTAGTAAAATATGTCGAAAATTTTTTAGTTGAAAATTGTTTTATACCGATGGCCGGGGCCGGAAACACCCGGTCATCCATGTTGAAAATTGAAAATATTTTGGTAAAATATCTAAAATAATATATATTATTATAAAAAATTATCTAAGTAATAGAGGCGATTTGAGTAATACATGTTAGGTTGATCTTTGTTTTTGTAGGTTAATCTTTGACTAGAATTATTTTGTGTCATATCGATGAAGTGACAAAAATTTGTGTTATGTTAATAAAGTGGTGTTTAAATTTGTATTATTTTAACATTTTTCCCATATTTAAATTAATTATGACATCAACATTATGACATTTGCTGCCAAAATTTTTAACTTGTGGTAAAAATCAATCCACCTCTTATTTTTAGCTCATTTTTAAGTTTGGGGTCATCATCTCCCTATTTGTATCTCGTGTGATCATATGCGTTTTGTTTCCTTACTTGGAGCCTCCTCAACGATAATTCCCCATTAAAGAAGAAGAACAAGAAGACTAAAATTTAGAGTCAATACCTCCATTGGTTCACCTTTCAAAATCAAAATATTCCAACTCACTTTTTATTTTCATCTAGAATGTCAACAAGTTTCACTATTCAGGAGTTCCAATCATAATTTAAAAACTCAAAGCATAATAGTCCATAAATTTGTATATGCAAGTTTAAATGAGATTGTATATATATTTTTTTAATTATATAGAATTCAAGACGAACAAAACAAGATTCATATATTCCAAATACATTTAAAGTTTTTACATTTTTTCATTCCAAACAAGTTTTTTTTTATTTATTTAATTATCAAAACTTACAAATCATATCCAACTTAACTCAAAACAAAATTTTCCAACTCAAATTATTGAACCAGACGAAGGCTTAGAAAAATTATTATGATTTACTGATTATAAAAGTAATATCAAGACGTTAAAAAAAAAAAAAAAAAAAAAAAAAAAAAAAAAAAAACACGAAACGAAACTAAACTTTTCAGACAAATTATAAGAGTTATTTTTCTTTTGTTTTTCCTTTTTTAAACAGAATGATCGTCTTCAGAAAATGGCAGTGGCAGGCTTTTTTTTTTTTTTTACCTATTCCTCTGGTTCTTATTAGTGGTGGATTGATGGTCGAAATATCCTAGTTAATCTCATGCCCAAAAAAATTAAAAAGAAAAAAAGAAAAAAATCAACTATTCGAGTGTTTTGTGCAATTTGTTAAATTATTAACCATTTACAACTTTTTGTGTATCTTGTGCTTGTTTCTCGTAAATCCGTCGACCTCATCTGAAAGTTCGCATTGATTCGTTAACTTTGCTTCTACAGTCGTGTTCTCTAATTATGCTTGTGAACGTTGAAAAATCAGTTTTTTTTTTTTTTTAACATATCCTAATTATTCTGTAGAGAAATAAAATTAAATGAAAACAACCATTTAGTTATTGTAATCGTTTTGTAAGTAAATTGTTGAAATTAGCAAGTTCTTCGTTACTTTAACGTACTTCTTGTTTGAACTTTAAACTGTAACTTTGATAGTGAACTTTACCGTTTTATCATTTATTTCACCACATTCGTCGTCGTCTTTCATAGAATCAACATAATAATATACTTTTGAGGCATCAACAAATTTTTAATAATCGTCCTATATGCACTTTAGCCATCATCAAATAAATTACATGACCGTTATGAATTCTTTACATTTTTAGGACCATTTGGGGATATGTCTCCAAACACATTTTCAAACATTTTTGTTTAGGGGGTATTTGGGTGATGAGTTTAAACTCATCACCATCAACTCAATTTTTGTTTTTTTCCTCAAAAGTTTTTTGTCTTTTCTGAAAAAAAGTCAACCAAAATCACTATTTAAACTTATAAATCTTAACTCAAACTCATACACCAAACAGGCCCTTTAATCCTTTTCAACTCAGAGCTAATTTTTATAATCCACATCTCCAAATGGCAATAGTAAATTCTATTTTGACGTCCATCATATCAAAGTATATAGATTTTTAATTTTATGCATTAATCATAATTTAAAATAGTTTCTCAAAAAAATAATTTAAAAGAGATTCAAAAAAAGATGAAATAGGAAGACATGTTTCCAAACAAGATACGGGTTGAGAAAGGGGAGTTAGTAAAATTAGACAAGATCGGAATGGGTGAAAATGGTTAAAGGTTGTTTTTCTCTTCAAGTTTCCATCTTTACAGGTTATAACTTAGGACATATTTATATAAACACAATTTTGAAAACAAGTGAAAATTCTTTAAACAAATTCTCATTTTTATTTACATTTACAAGACAAAATTTTCTTTCAAAACGCTATCAAACGATCCTAAAACAATTTTCAAGTTTAAGCCATTTCTATTTGACTAATAAATGCCATTCTTATCAATTTTAACTTTCAATTTCCTTTTCGTTTAATTATATTTGTTAACAAATGTCGTTTTATTAAGAAAAAAGTTTTTGTTTTCGCACCTTAAAGATGCGCTAAAACAATCCCCAATTAGAATAAACCCCAAGCACATCTTCCAAGCCAAAAAAAAAAAAAAAACACCTAAACACATCTTTCACTAAAAAAATATATATATATAATTCAAATTTTCTAGGACAAAATTTTATTTTTGCTCCTGAATTTTAGTACTCTTGTAATTTTGTCCTTTAAACTTTGACAACCGATGCTTATACCTCTTAATTTTCAAACGGTTAACAAGAATGTCCATCGGATTTTAAACCATTAGTAAAAACATCTATTATGTTATTTTTAGCCATGTAAAACCTTAAAAATCTTTATTTTTACTCATTAACCTTTAGTACCTTTGTATCTTTACCTTCTGAAATTGAAAACCAATATTTATACCTTTCGAGCGTTAAACTGTTAGTAGAAACACTAGTTTTGTTATATTTTGTCCATTTAAGATTTGGTAAGAAACCAAAGTTACAGGAGAACTTTGGAAAAATACCACAAAATCATATCTTAGATTGATTTTTGCCCCACAAAAAAAAAAAAAAAAAAAAAAAAAGTTTGCAAGAAATGCTATAACATTATGTCATAAAATATTTATTTAATATTTATAAATTCAGAATATAAATTACCAAAATTTAAAGTAGATAGTGCAATTGCAACTGTACATAAGTTAATAATGAAAGCTGTAACATTTGAGTGCCCATAAGTTCACTTTCAGTGAGCAATTGTGTGGAAGTGATACTTAATAAGATCCACTTATAGGTTTACTAATTACTAGTGTCCTCCTCGTGAATGCCTTATGGTCGATCTGTCTTGTGTGATTATGTATTCTTATCTTTGTGTTTTACCTAAAAAAAACAAAAAAGGCTAATTTTAATCAAGGATGAAAATATCGGTATCGACAGAATTATTGAGAGTTCGGATTTACAGAAATATCGACAGATATTATAGATATAGATGTCGATATCGGTAAAAATGAGAAAAATGACGGATATTTGTAAAAAATATTAAAAATTTTAAATGAAATTAAAGAAAATGAGAAAGAACTAAATAATACATAAATTGATCTGTTTTTTATCATAAAATTAGGTAAATGAAAAAATCTTTGCAAAGCACAATCTATATAAAAACGATTAATTATTAAAATACATATATTAATATAATAAAACCTTCATGAAGTGTACATTTTATAATCCCATGACATTTTACATAACAATAAAAACACACAATATTCATAATTAAATACAAACATTCTTCATATCTAAAATTTCATATCAAAACGAACTCCTTGGAGGTTCAAAGGCATAAGTTTGCAAAATATTCTGATTTAAACAATATTTTTCACAAAAAATAATGCTTGAATAATTCTAAAAATAGTTATAGATCAGATACCATATGTGTGTTGATTGATCTTTTCATATTGAAACTCCATAAATTGGATAGTTTAGATTTATCCAAGAAGGTAGATATTACTCGTGAGCATGCCAAAATATGTCATTTGACATTTTAGGAGAAGGATAATAAAAAATAGCATTACCACTCTAATTTTCTTTTCTCACGCTTAGATTTCTGACTTTTTTTTCTTCTTTTATTTAAACAAGATTCCTGACTTTTTGTGGCTATGTAGTTTTATTTACGGCTAGAATGTGTCAATTGCCAAAAGCAAATAATTTATGTGAATGGAATAAATTTTCCTTTAATTTCTTTTTAAAGTCTTTTTCTTCATTCTCATATATATAGAAATAAGTAAATATTTGACATAAATATCTATTGAAATATCCGAATAATTTTCGTATGTATCTAAATATTTTAATAAAATTGTAAAAAAAGATAATGAATATTAATATGTTACAAAAAAATTTCAAAAATTTCGATATCTAATAAATACTCTAATAAAAATTATCTTTACTCATGTCTCTTTGAAGAGCGTCCCCATTTACAAATAATTTCAGGTTGCGATATTTTCATTCTTGAGTGTAACAGAACACAATAAAACCTTCGAGTGCGTTACACGCTCCGCTTCCGCGACTGTCCATTGCCGCAGCCCTTCTCTTCACGTCTCTCTCACCTTCCTCCCACCAATTACGTCTTCAGAGCACCTCACTCTCACTCCCACACCCCAAATCCCAACAACTCTCTCTCTCTCTCTCACTTTCTCTCTCTCTCTAATTCCTCTGCAAAAGTCCTTCCAGCCATGGCGGCCGTCACCATCCACGACCACGAGCTCGACTCCGACACCCACAACCTCTACGACGTCGTCATCCACCTTGAGCCCGTGAGGACCCTCGTCACCAACTGCCCCTCCAAGGTCTCCTCCTGGATCTCCGACGTCGAGCAGATCCACCGCCACCGCCTCCGCCGCCTCATCGTCGGCCTCGACGTCGAGTGGCGACCCAGCTTCAGCCGCCACCACCAGAACCCCGTCGCCATCCTCCAGCTCTGCGTCGGCCGCCGCTGCCTCGTCTTCCAGCTTCTCCACGCCGACTCCATCCCGGCCTCCCTCTCCGCATTCCTCGACCACGCCCACTACACCTTCGTCGGCCTCGGCATTGCCGCCGACGCGGAGAAGCTCGCCGAGGACCACGGCCTCACCGTCAGGAACGCCGTCGATCTGGGCGACCTGGCGGCGCGTGAGTACGACAACCCAGGGATGAAGAATCGGGGGCTGAAGGACCTGGCGAGGATTGTCCATGGAATGGAGATCGAGAAGCCGAAGAGTGTCACGATGGGGCGGTGGGATAATCGGTGGCTCAATTGGGATCAGGTTCAGTACGCTTGTGTTGACGCTTTTGTGTCGTTTCAGATCGGGAAAAAGCTCATTACTGGGTCTTAGATTACTTATTTCTCTGATTTTAGGATTTACTAATGGATGATTTTATGTTCATATTAACTGTTTGGCTTGTTTTAATGTTTAATTTCTAATGATAATTTTAATTTTTGTGTTTAAAAACTGTTTTGGGTGATTTTAGGGGGTTTGGGAAAATGATGGGTTTGTTGGCCGTTTTTGATTTCTTCTTGTCTTGTGAGTATTCAATTTGATGGGTTTTCTACATTTTTCTAACAAGTTGTGTTGAATTTGGATGGATACACACTGTTTCTCCAATGGGTTTTGAATTATTTGTTCTGTTTTGTTATCACTGATCAATGATGAAAATGGGTATCAGTGAACCAATGTAGGAAAAAATTTATAAATTTTCTTTCAATTATAGCACTAGTTTCAACTTCAAAACTTTGAAATGTACATATCACTCCAATTTTAATACGTGTCAAATTATCTATTATGTTTGTTTCGAATAGTTTTTCATCATTTTTAGTGTCAAAACACACCATGATTTCTAGGGTATTTAGCATTAATGTACCCAAACTTATCACTTTCTAATAACTTATTCCGTAAATTTTTAATTTTAACAATTTATTATACGAACATGGTAAATTATAATAATTTACCCCTATTAATTAATTTTTTATTAAATTGATTATGAAAAACTCAGATATTTAATATAAAGATAAGAAAAATTCATTTTCAATTAAAATTTTTAAATATAATACAAATTTTAATACAAATTTTCTAATTTTAAATCTTTAATTTATTATAAAATTAACTAAAGGAATATATTGTAACAATTTAATAAATTTAAGGGATAAATCATCAAAATTAAAAATTTGGACGACAAGTTATCAAGGAGTAAGGGTTCGTTTGGTGAATGAGTTGAGTTTGAAAATTTTAAGTTTGAGTTGAAAATTTTTATTGAATTTTCAGAAAAGACAAAAACTTTTTCAGAAGAAGACAAAAATATTTTCAAAAAAAGATAAAAATTGAGATAAAAAAATACATTTTAGTTTGAGATGAGATTGATTACCAAACAAAGCCTA
This sequence comes from Ficus carica, assembly GCA_009761775.1. NCBI lineage: Eukaryota > Viridiplantae > Streptophyta > Magnoliopsida > Rosales > Moraceae > Ficus > Ficus carica. The sequence goes on along the minus strand of CM019751.1, from coordinate 3,440,365 downwards.
ATAAGTTCTAAGGACATCAATATTAAATACCTTGATCTTTATATTTGTGTTAAAATACCTTCAGATATTTAATTTGTGTCAAAATAGTTTCTGACATTAATTATTTATGTCAAATTATTTTATTTATCTTATTTTATTTATCAAACATTTTACAATTACTAAATAATTATTTTTTAACCTTATCAATTAATTTTTTTTATTAAATTGATTATGAAAAACTCATGGACGTCATATGTGAAGATAAGAAAAATTCATTTTCAATTAAAAATTTCCAAATGTAATAAAAACCTTAATACAAATCTTCTAATTTTAAATCTTTAATTTATTGGAAAATTAACTATTTAATTTATTATAAAATTAACTAAAAGAAATATATTGTAACAAATTAATTGATTCAAGAGATAAATTATCAAAACTAAAAGTTTAGACTGCAAGTTATCAAAGAGTAATAAGTTCCGAGGACATCAATATTAAATTTGTTGATCTTTATATTTATGTTAAAATACCTTCAGATTTTTAATTTGTGTCAAAATAGTTTCTGACATTTATTATTTATGTCAAATTATCTTATTTATCTTCTTTTATTTATCAAACATTATACAATTACTTAATAATTACTAACATTTTTGGAGTAGATAAAAAAATTATTTTTTATTTTTATTTAGTGTAGATTAATTTTGATTTTCTTAAACAAAAATAAATACACAGCTTATGTTTATAAATTTATAGTCGTAATACTATAATTTTATAGTTTAATCATAATTGACAACACTATAATAAAATATGCAAATCAAACAAATTTTAAATTTATAAATACAATTACGAATTATAATATATAAAAAATAACATTAACTCATTCTCGTTATGGATTTAAAAAAACGTATGAATGAGATTCGTAATGACTCTGATTTTGAATTATGTAGCCTTAAGTAAACAGCTTATTCAAAATCTAAATCATTTATTTGAATTCTACAAACTATGGCTACGTGTAAGTAAATTGATAACCAAATAATCTTCAATTAAAATAATTAAAATAAGAATAGTGTGTAAAAAAAACATAAATATTATTTTATTAGAATAAAAACTGTTGACGAGTAAAACTTGCTTAACAAATTCCATGGTGATTGAGAATCTCGAGAACTATCACAGTTGCAAGACACCACAAAATAATAAAGTAAAAGAATGCATAAATTTATAGCGGTTCATCGCTAATGAACTAGTTACTTCCTTTCTGTCGCTTGGGATTTCACTATCTTTTTCAGAGTTTCAATGGTGTAATATGTAGAATGTGAGTTGCTTAGGTTTTTGGAGGTCATTTATTTATGTATTTATAGCATCTTAAAAGATAACCCTTTAACTAATATTTGAAATGCAAATATTACATATTTGAATGTAAATGTAAAGATAATTTCAAAATAGTATATTTTGATTGCCAATACCTTATAATCTTGATCAATATTTGAGATTCAAATATACAGAACCGTTTATCCAAGATTCTTGGACATCAGTACTGCAACAGGCGACTCGCGTCATGTCAAGAGGCTGAGATCTCAGGGACCTCGGCTGCCCATCAACAATTGCCCCTTAACCTAGAGTGCTTTGGACTCGGTACCTTTAAGCCCTTTGGATTACCCTGAAGTGCCTCGGGTTCCTCGTCACTTGAACTGGTGGTCTTACTTTGTTGTTAAGCCTGATGATTACGCTACAATTACGCCGTAACTAACATGTGCCTCAAGAATCAGAACCGTTATATTGTTTCTAACTTTTGAATCTCATTTATCGATTGATTTTATGAGTTCCCGCCCTCTTGCCTTGTGTTCACCGTAATTCTTCCATATGATTTAGTTGAGCTGCTTTTGCCTTCTGATAATACTTGCTATTCGTTATTGTAGGAAATTGAGGCCTTCTTACGGGCCCTAGGAGAATTAGCAAGATTTGTCATTTTTAGGCTTCAGTATATTGACTTTGAGTTTGTTTTTTTGTCTGTTATCACTCCAGTGTTGTTAGCATTTATAAGATTATTTTAAAAATTGAAGTTATTATGAGGGGGAAAAAAAAACAAAGGAATTTGTATATTTAGATCCTTGAATTTTTATAGATGTTTAAGGTTATTTTTGTAATTATAAGATTTTAATTTAAATTAATTGTTTTATATTAATGTTATATCAATATTACGTGGACGAAATATAAGTTATTTTTTAACAGTTTAAAGGTCGAGATTTATAAGCATCAATTCAGGGGCAAATATAAAGTTTATTCTTTGTAAATTAATTATTTTCTCTGTCCCTCTATGCAAGGCTTACACTTAAGTTGCTGTAATGTTAGCAATTCTATTTATTTAACTGACAAAATAAGAAAAAATGCTTACACCTCATAGTTCAGGAGCATTTTTCCTAGTTTTCATAGTTTAGGAAGAAAAATTACAAAAGCACTATAATTCAAGGAGCAAAAACAAAATTTGTCATTTTTAAATAATAATTGGAGCGATAAATAGTAAAACTGAATTGATTAAAAAAAAGATTAAAAACAATTAAAATTAGATAACTTGAGTTGTCCAACCAAACGCACGATAAATCTTCAAGTGGTTGAATGCTAAAAAAATAAAAAGAATCTAAGGGCTTGTTAGGATCGTATACTTATTTCCAAAATATATATATTTTTTTGTTTAAATTATGAAACTCATTTCATTTTGAGAATAATATGACATTTGAATGTGTTAAATTTTTTTTTTTTTAAAAAGCAAAAAGAGTTTGAAAAGTTATAAAATGAGAAGAATGATATATTATGAGAAGAATTCAAAAATATTTCAAAACAATTTCAAAAAGATAATAAATAAAAGTACGTTTGAGAATAAGATATCTACCATTTTTCTAAAATGAAACTAATGATGAAAAAATTTAAAAAAACATTATTTTATTATTTTTACATTTATTTTTAAATTTGGACACAGAATGATCCGAACATGATGTAAAAATTATAAAATTTAAAAAATTCATAGGTTACAAATGTATGTGTATATAAAATAATTTTATCTATAAAATAAAATATCAAGTAGGACTGACAATTTGTGTTGGGTTGAAGCCAATACGAATTGTCAAAACTTAAATCCGAATCCGACCCATGATCTGATGGGTCAAAAAAAAAATCAACACTAACCCGATCCGTCGGGTTTGCGAGTTGACCCGATTAACCCATCAACACATGATTTTGGGTTGATTATCACAATACGACCTATTGATATGTGACCCGTCAACCCACCAACCTACTAGAAGTAAGGAAAAAAATTAAAAATATATATTTTAACATATAATTAGGATCCATATTAAGTAATATACCATAACATAATATTAATACAAAAAATAAAATCATATACGTCGATAATTAGTTCATCACAAAAGGTCAATTCAAAATACAAAACTATACAAATCCATAATTAATTCATCCAAAAGACCACCACCACCACCATCAAATTAACATAAATTGTATAAAAATTTTAGACGAATTGATTTTGTATCTATTAAATTGATCCGAACTTAATCTATTTTTTTATTATATTATGTAGATTCAATCTAAAATCAACTCGTATTTTTTTTTAATTCTAATTCGTATTTTTTCGTGTTGAATTAATATCATATTCTCGTGTTATAATCTGAGTTACCAATCCTACCGGCAAGACTCACCTCTTTTTCTTTTTGAATTTCCAACACATTTGGGAATTGCCCTTTTTATTTTTAGAGTTGTCATTTCCTTCCTGTGGTCACTAGAGATAGCTGACATCGTTATCCATAGTTCATCATTACCTGAGAGTTACAGAAGAAACAGGACGTAGCCGGAGACTTGTGCAGCAAGTAATTGCAAGTATGAAAATCATAAACTTTCTACAGTTACTATATCAGCCCCAACATCACGCTCTTGTATTGGATTTGTTTGACCAATTTCTGTCCACATTCTTGCAACAAAAAGCGTTTTTCACCCATTTTCTTCGGGGAATTTTTTAATTTGCATCGTCGACAATTAATTTGGCACAAAAAAAGTGACTTATATATTGACAAAAATTTCCATTTCCATTTACAACCTTCAAATTGAGTCAATAACAAAATATATAAAAATATACATGGCAAATTTTTTTTATTTTTTATTTCCTGAAATGAATATACATGGAAATATAGATTTTCTTATAAGTTATCCGAATTTCTTGCTAAATATATATTGACAAAAATTTCTGTATATGTATACATACTATTTTCTTTTGTAGTCAATGTAGGTTTTAAGACATTTTCTTTTGTGATAAAAAAATTATATTTGATTATTATTTTTTATACTCTTTTATGCCTTGCTCTTTGTGACTTTTTTCCATCCAATATAGCGAAATTACTCGTCATCTTTTTTATGAATGAAATGGAATGTAATCTTCGACAATCTCTTTGTTTGACTTGGATACGCTATGTAGAAAGAAAAAAAAAAAAAAAAAAAAAAGGCGCTGTAGAAAAAAATGGTATAGAGTTTCCTTACAAGGATTGGAGCGCCAAAAAAATAAAATAATAAAAAGGATTTCCCTTTCCTTTAGGATGCATTTGGTGCATGAGTTTGGTGTTGAATTTGGTTTGAATTAAATTATACGTTTGATGAGACATTTGAATTATTAGAGTTAAAAAATATAAAAACTTGACATGTGTTTGGAAAAAAAATATTAATTTGAAGCTTATTTCATTTGTCTCGAAATTTTATGTAATAAAAAAAAATATTTTATTTAGGGTCTGTTTGGTGAATGAGTTTGAGTTGGAAATTTTAAGTTTCAATAGTAATTTTTGTTGACTTTTCAGAAAAGACAAAAACTTTTTCAGAAAAAGACAAAAACTGAGATGAAAATTTTGAGTTGAACTCGCGAACCAAACGAGCCCTAGACTTGTATATGAAAAGTTACAAACTTTTAAAGTTTAAGTTACAAAACTATAATAGTAACTGTTAATAGTGAAACATAGGTTGATTTTTTAGGAAAATATAAAAATTGAGTTGAAATTTTTTGATTCAAACTTTAAATTCAAACACATGTGACGTATGTCCATTATTATTCTAAAAAATAGGTGTGCAATTATTTCACTAAAAAAAAGGATGTACATTGTATTAAAATAGAATCAATATTCACCAAAAAAAAAAAGAGTAAAAAATAACAGAGTCTCCTCTCTCTTTTATTTATTTATTTTATTTTTAGAGATTACTTAATATGAAGCTCTTCTTTTTCCCTTGAGCGACAATAAATTATTCCAAAAATCAATGTAAAAGATATTAAAAATATATATTTTTCTACTACAAACTAATATTATTTCTTCTTTGAATTTGAGATGGAGATTAAAATTTTGCAATTTTGAATGGTGCACATGTAATAATATCATTGAGTTAATTTCTCGCTGTAATACTTTTTCTTAAAGAAAAAATTTACGAATTAAAATAAAAAATATATTAAAAACCAATAATATTATTTCAAATTTTTTTTTTTAAATATCACGTCAGTTAAGATTATCTACTATTAGAAAATTAAAAATGCACCGTTACACAATAAGTTCGGTATACAATTTGATGTCCCTAGCATAGCCTTTGGGGCGAATTGTTTTCATCGTTTTCTTTGAAAATAATCAATTTTATTATTCATATATTAAAATCTCTCTATTTTTTTTTTCATTTTCAAAAACTCAAATTTTGTTTAAAATCAAAATGAGATATTTTTTTTTTAAATGAAATAGAATGATGAGAGTGACGAAATAATATTTATATTGTTATTTTTTAAATATATTATTATTGTTATTATTCCTCATTTTGAAGACCTTCGTGATCGAATTGGTGGGTTTGCATATTATAGTTTCCTTACCAACTATAAAAAAAAAAAAAAAAAATTTAAGGATACATATTATATTTTTACACTTTTTATTCTAAACATTTTATTTTCAACTAAAAACAAAATTTTTACTTAACTTAAGGTTTAAGTTTAACTCTAAATAAAATATACTTTTTCATATCATTTTTTATCTTATTATAAAAAATTTTACACAAATTTAAAAATTTTAACGCCTATCAACAATCCAATCACAAACAAAAACACTACTAATTTTCAATTAAAAAGTTCTAAAATTCGGACTCCCATTATCAACGCAAAACAAATCCCTTATTTTTAGTCCGCGACTATGGCTTACGCATTTCATAAGCGACTCTTCATTTGGAAATTGGAACCTTTTGACGCTCACACTCTCCTCAACCGCCATTTGCTCCATGCCTCTGCACTGCACACTGTTCTACAACCGCCCTTACACTCTCGCAAAATCACGTCTCTGATCTCTCTCACATCCTCTCTCTCTCTCCTTCTCTCTCCCTCTCTTCTTTTTCCCATTCTCTCTCCTCCATTTCCGAACGCAGAAAACCCTAACCTCTCTCTCTCCTTCTTCTTCTTCGTCTTCACTGCCATGGCGAGCCAAGAAATCGTGATTGATCTCGACTTCGACACCGTCCTCGCTGTCGTCACCAGCGATCCTTCCGCCGTCGACTCCTGGATTTCCGACATCGAGCGCATCCATCGCCGCCGCCTCGACCGCCTTGTCGTCGGCCTGGACGTGGAGTGGCGCCCCTCCTACTCGTACCATCGCAACCCCGTGGCCGTTCTCCAGCTCTGCGTCGGCCGCCGCTGCCTCGTCTTCCAGATCCTTTACGCGCCCTACGTCCCCCGGTCGCTCCACGACTTCCTCGGAGACGACAGCTACACCTTCGTCGGCGTCGGCATAGACAAGGACGCCGAGAAGATCGAGCAGGAGCACGATCTCACCGTCGAGAACACCGTCGACCTCGGAGCTCTCGCCGCCGCGAAGCACGGCATGAATAGGCTGAGGTACGCTGGGCTGAAGGGACTGGCGAAGGTCGTTCTCGACGTCGACATCGAGAAGCCGAGGGAGGTGACGTTGAGCGCTTGGGACAGTTGGAACTTGTCATTTCAGCAGATACGGTACGCTGTCACAGACGCTTTTGTGTCGTTTGAGATGGGGAGGGTTTTGGAGGCTTGGGAACCAAACGACTAACTGGGTCTTTAAGGATTTTTAGAGCTTTTTCTTGTGAATGAAATGGTTCGTAGGGGAATATATTTTGTGTCGTTTCTTGAATCTGAATCTTGATCAAGACACTTTTCTATGTGTATAATAATGCCCTTACTCTATAACTTTTGCTTGCCTGGAAAACCTTTTCACCATGATTCAGTTTGACGACTTTTTTTTTTCGCTCAATATTCTGCTTGTGGAAATTTTTATCTTGTTGCAGGTAGTTATATAATCTTTATATTTATGTGCTATTTTATTTGGAAAAAAATAATTGAAGGACGTGTGGAATTGATTTTGTGGAAGTGTTTCGTCTGTATCAGTATTTACTAGCTCAGAAAGCCTGACCCTGTCTTTTCGTTTTTGGTTGACAAGATATTATGGTAAATGAATGCTTTCTTTTCTTGATATAGTATTGGACGCTCTTTTTTCATTTTAGTTTCTGAAAATGGACATTTCATGATTTCTTTTAAGTAATCTCGTATTTATTTGGTTAAAATTAAATTTTTGGAGGGGGAATGGCTTGAGTTTAATATAAGTTGAAGGGAAACATAAACTGCATTTCAGGTTGGGTATTTTCAGATTGTGCATTGAACTTTTTTTGTTTTTTTGGTTTTTTTTTGGGCTTTATTTTGGAATGGGTCTATGGTTTTATGAATTTGGTTGGATAATCACATGATTATTGGGGGAAAAAAAAATGGTACCATAATGGGATTATGATGCTTTTGAAGTCGTTTTTAGTGCATGCGTGATGCATGGTGTTATGTACATGTGCATATGGTTTATTACGTCTCACATAAATTTCTTCTTGGAATAATGTTTATTAGTGATAATATCATGGTGTACCATTTAATTTTTAGTTCTTTGGTCGGGAATATTTAGCATGCGCTTGTTTGTTGCATAGATTGGAGTTTATTTTTTTGAATTGGAGTTGTTGAATCGTAAAAAACTGGTTAATTTTTTTTTGATGATTTTTCAGAAAATATAAAAAATAGTTGAGTTTTTTGTATTGGATTTATTGCACCAAACATCCCATTAGATTAGCCAATAAAGCAATTATGGGTTTTGACATTTTTTTAACTTCTTTTTAAACAATAAGACAAAAAACTTTTGTATTGGATCATGTGATTTATGGTTAAAAAAAATTGAATTATTTTGCTTTTTCACAAACTTTTATGGAATGCATAGTGTGACGAAGCTGAAATTTTGGTGAGGGGGCCTATTTTTGGAGAGATAAAATGAAAATTTGAATGTTTAGGGGGGTTATTTGTAAAATCTGATCCAATATACATACAGAAACACAATTAATAACAAGTTGAGGGAGGCTTAAGCCCACCAAAGCCTTTGTGCATTCGTCCTCGAATGCATATTATGATACTTAAAACGATTTCGCACTTCAAAAAAATTATATAATAATTTTTGAAGTATATGAAATTGGGAGTGATATTTGGTCCAGGGATGAATTTCCTGCGTTATCTGTCTTCTATTGAATGATAAAGATCAAGGAAGTGTAGAGTAGAACGTACTCTAGACTGTTTTCTATGAACCTCAATTTGAATCAAAGCATGACTCAAATTGTGATTAATCGGGTTTAACGTTTGAACCAAACAGATCATCATACTTAGCAGTTGATTTTGTTTATGTAGACTTCTTTTAATCTATACTTTGAGTGAATTTTTGGTTTGGTACTAAATCTTTATTACAGAGTTGTAATTTGATCCCAATCTTTTTTATTTTTTTTATTTTTATTTTTATTTTTAGACTAAAAGCTTCTTAAACTGTTTAAAATTGTTCAAAATTGTCCTTTTCGTTGACGAACTTTAAAAATTTGTCAAAAAATCTCATGTGAATCACTGATTCAGTATTTAATAGATACATGATTAAGTTTTATATGTTCTCTCATGATTTGTTCTATTTAATTCGTGATCTTTAACATAAATTACTCTTTGGTTATAATATCTTTATGAAGTTCTACTTTGGTCTTTAATTTTCTGTGTAGTTAAAAACTCCCTAAACTCTTAAAAAACGAGCAAGTGGTTGTCATTTTTACTAACAAGGTAAAAAATAGACGGACAAAATCATAAATATGACACATGTACGTTAAATCATTGTATTTTTTTGGGGTTAATTACCGTATATAGTAAATCATCTTAGATTTATATGATATTTCTACTAAGGTTTCGTTTGACATTCGAGTTCAAACTTAAAATTTTCATCTCAGTTTTTATCTTTTTCTGAAATTTTTTTATCTTTTCTGAAAATTCAACAAAAATTTTCAACTTCAAACTCATTTACTAAACGGATCCTAAATTTTTAAAGTATCTTAACAAAAAAAAAAATACCATTTTTTTATTCTTTTAAAGTGTTTAAGGAATTTTAGCAAACAAAAAAAAAAAGAAGTTTGGGTACTTAACGGTGATTACCTAAACATGTAGGTATTAAGGCCCTGTTTTGCACTTTCGTTCACTCCAGTGAAATTGTACTTTTTTTTTGTTTTTTCTGAAATTTTTTTTTATCTTTTCTGAAAAGTCAACAAAAATTACTATTGAAACTAAAATATTTCAACTCAAACTTACACACCAAACACCCCCTAAATGAATAATTTACTCTAATAGTACTAAAAAAAAAAAAAAAAAAAGGACTATTCTATACCTTCAGAGTTTAGCGACAGTGCTGTAAATCATGTACGGACTTGATTGTACTTTTTTCTTCGGGTAAAATGGACACGGTTGTGCCTTTTATTTTTTTATTTATTATTATTATTATATATATTTTGCAAATGAGATTTTTTTTTGGCTCTGAATGCAAATAAGAACTTGATTGTACTTGTATATGTTAATGGTCAACATTATGTAGGTGGAAGTTGGCAAATAAAAGCAAGGGCTGACTACATATATTGTTGAAAATTAGAGGTGGGAATTGGGGCCGGGCCAAACGGCCGGCCCGCGGCCCATAATTTAGGCCCGGCCCGCGGCCCGGCCCAAATTCTATCGGCCTGGTAAAAGCCCGGCCCGATAGTAATAGGCGGGCTGGGCTCTCCTTTTAGGCCCGACGGCCCGGACCGGCCCGGCCCGGCCCCGAATATTTAAGCCCGATGGGCCGACCCGGCCCGCCGTTATATAAAAAAATAAAAAAAAATAATTAAAAATTTTAATATAATATTAAGTTACTAACTAACTAACATTATAATTATTAAGTATTAACTAAGCAATTATAATATAAATATAAAAATAAAAATTAATAGAAATATTATAATAAAATTTTTTAAACAAAGTATAAAATTTTTTATTTTTTATCTAAGATAAAATATTAAGATAAATTATTAAATATCAAAATATACAAAGTTAAAATAAAATTAGGCCCGGCCCGACCCTCTCTAAGCCCGCGGGCCGGGCCGGGCTTATATTTCAAAAAATCGGGCCGGGCCGGGCCGGGCGGCTCGAATTCCCAGCTCTATTGAAAATATTGTTGTTGATGAAATATCAATGATCTAAATTTACGTGAATATTGACGGATAATACTGATATGGATGTGTGATATCAATAAAAATGAAAAGAAAAGGGATTTTATAATTAAATGGTATTTTTTAACAAGTTTTTTAATAAACTGTCTAAGTTTTTAAAATTTAGATAAAGACTCAAGTTTTTAAAAATTGGTTAAACTCACCTAAGTTTTTAAAATTAGTTAACATGTCTTTTTTTTTTTTCTTTTTCTTTTTTTTTTTGTTCTTAGAATGATCAATCAATTTAATAATGGTCAATTACTAATTGATCATGTATAGTTAATCATTGATTGACCATTGGTAAATCACTGATTGAACAAGGTCAATCACCTATAACTATTGGTAAATTATTGATGGACCATTAATATATATCATCAATTTTTGTAGTCAATAACTGATTAAGCATAGTTAATCACTGATTCATCATAATCAAAATCAACAATATTCTTGTCAATTAGTGATTAACCATGCCAAATATTAAAATGTCATTTTTTCTAAAATGATTAATCAATTTTTTTTAAATGGTCAATTAATGTTTGATTACATAATATAGTTAATTTAGTTAGTTAGTTGCTAAATTACGATCAATCAGATTGACCATAACGAAAATCGCAAAATTTCATAGAAAATCATTGAAATCACCAATTTCATAATCAATCAATGGTTGGCTATCTATCAATCACTTATTAACTAAATCTGAAAAAATAAAAAAAAACGGTCATTTTGTTAAATAAAAAAAAATCTATGTCATCTATTATATTGAGTAACTAAAAAAGGTCATTCAGTCTAATTTTTTAAAAAAAAAAAAAAGAGAGAGAGATTTGTAAAAAACAGTAGAATTTTAAGTGAAATTATAGGAAATAAAAAAGGACTAAATAATATATAAATTGATCTATTTTTACAAAGATATTATGTATAAAAAAAAAACGATTTATATACCAATAAAAATACATTGATAAAATAAACAACCGCATTAAATGCAACTTTTAAAATTTCATGGTTATGTTACATACCAATAAAAATACATTGATAAAATAACAACCGCATTAAATGCAACTTTTAAAATTTCATGGTTATTTTACATACCAATAAAAACATTCGAGTTCAAATAGAATACAAACCGTTTTTTATTTTTATTTTTATTTTTTTTACAAGTTCTTAGATTCCTGACATGCTAGCTATATAGTTTTATTTATCACTAGAAATTGACAATTGGTGAAAAACAAATAATTCACATGAAGAGGGAAAAAAAAGTTACATTGAACTTAAAGAATTATTATTATTATAGCAAACAATATAATATCACAAGTAAAAGGCATGTGAATTTTTTTGCTTACTAAGAAATTTAATTTTTTAAAGTCTTTTTCAATCATTTTTATATACATAGATATTAGGAAATATTTAATGATATATCTATGTAAATATCCGTATGTATCCAGTATTCCAGGTTAGTTTGTAAAAGAAGAAAATGGATATTGATAAGTAAAGGAAATCGACCCGAAATACCGATATTTCATGGATACTCCGATTAAAAAATCTCTTTATCCCATTATATGTATGGAGGGTTTCCATTTACGGATATTTCGAGTAAATATCGATATAATTGTCAATATTTTCATCATTGACTACATAGACAATTTATGTTCCATCAAGTTATAAATATAAAGAAGGAAATTGTATAAATAGCATATTTTGTAGACATTTTGAAATTTAGTAGGTTTTTAAAAGACGATAAATTATGGCATATATTTGCAATCCTTGAATTTCCTTGGATTTTTTAGAAAACAACGGATTTCTATTAACTTTAATAACACATTTATGTATATAATCTCATGTTAGAGAGAGAAAGATATAAGAGGAGTAGAGTGAGAGGAGGAATGAGGAGGTTTTTGTTTTTGTTATATATTTTTTTTTTGATATTGTGTGGTCATAAATTTGATTATGCTATTTATTAGCATGTTTAAAATTTTATTTTTGAATTTTGGGGTGAGTGGATTTGAACTCTGCACCTTTCGGTGGTATTACTGCTAAGCTATGTCAGCAACAACTTTTAAAATTTATATCATAATTTACTATTATATATATTTTTTAAAAAATATTATTTTGCTCTTTCTTTCTCCTTTCTGTACATCATTGATAAAAAATAATCCATATTAGTAGCGTCATATTCCTATTTTTATAAAACTAGTTGAACATGCACTTCGCATAAATGAATAATATATTGGGTAAAAGTTATAGAATGTAAGAGAAAAAAAAAAAAGAAAAAAAGAAAAAAAAAGTACAGAACGATAAAACAAGAAAATAAAACAAAAAATCAAAATTCTATACGAAACTTAAAAAACAAAAACCGAAACTTCTTAACAAATTTCAAAAAAACAATTTAGACAATTCTTTCAACTAAATTAATAGAAGATATAAGAATTTAAAGAGAAAATTAAAAAAGAAAAGAAATGTTACAGAATGACAAAACAATAAAAAGAAAACAAAAAAACCGAAACTCCACATGAGCTCGAAAAAAAAAAAAAAAGAAGCCCAACTTCTTAGTGAAACTCTTAAAAAAATTGAGAGGAAACCCTTTCTAATCAAATAAAAAAACCATAACGATACTCCCAAAAAAAAAAAAAAAAAAAACTCCATCAATCAAAAAGAAAATAATAAAAAAGTACATAATGACAAACAAGAAAAAGAAACAAAAAACCAAGCTCATTATGAAACTCCAAAAGAATCTTAGATGAAAGCATTTTAACCAAATTAACAATCCATAAATCAAAAAGAAAATAATAAAAAAGCAAATAATGAAAAACAAGAAAAAGAAACAAATACCAAAGCTCTTTATGAAACTCCAAAAGAATATTAGATGAAAGCATTTTTAACTAAACTAAAAATTACATGGAAACTCCATACAAAACTTTTGAAAAAAGTTTCTAAAGAAATCTATTCTCATTCTTGTTATTGATGATAGAAATAGATTTGTTATTAATAGATATATAGAGGATTATGTGTGTGTATATATGTATATACATATATATATATATATAATGAGAACCCAAAAAGATAAAAAGGAATTAAAAAAAAAGATAAAAGCATAAAAGAAAATAATGAGAAAAGAAAAAGAAAAAGATAATAAAAAATAAAAAGATAAAAAAAAAGGAATAAAAAACAATGGATTGACAAATGGCATAAGGAGGTGAGAGTAGTTTGGTTCTTTTATATATGTTACTAGTTGTAGGCACGTACTACACACGTGTCTAATCAATTTGTTAAATAAAAAATTAATTATGAGGTTATTATGAGAAAATAATTGTTAGAGAACATTGAAAAAAATAATTAAGTAATAACAAATTAGAGAGGAGTTAGCAAATCACATAGAAAGATAATTGGGTAATACAATGAGAAAATAGTAGTTAAGATGGTAAAAAAAAATTGTTTGAGTAATGATGCATTTACAAAAAATTTATTTTAGGATGGGCAAAAAAATAAAAATAAAAATAAAAATTAAAAATGACGAAAGAAAGCAAACAGAGAAGAAATTAGCACGTGGACGAAAGTGCAAAATAATTTTAAAGTGTAAAAAGAACAAAGGTATATTTATCAAAATTTTCACATAATTTGGATCGATATCAACTTAGGGTCAAATATTATGAAAAAATAACAGTTTATAATCTGAGATGGTCATGAAAAAATTAATAATAAGTATGCATTTATTCGAGAGAAGTTTTTGAATGAGGTCAAGGAGAAACAAAATTTAGCAATTAAAGAAAAAGAAAGAGAGAAAAAGAAAAGGGAAAGAATGAAAGAGAATTAAAAAAAAGGAAAAAAAAAAAGAAGAGGGAATGACATGTGTAAAAGATGGAAGAGCCTTTGGCTCTTCATATATGTTAATATTAAGATAAAATAAATAAAATAAAGATAATAGGAATATAGGAAAAAAAAAAGCCCAAAAAAAAATCACGTGTTGACACTTGTTGTAATTAAAAGAGAGCAACATTGTCTCTTTTATATACGTAAGGATAAGGAGAGATTAAAAGATTACGATTTAAAGCAACAATCCGTTTGTTTTAGTTGACTACGGGAGAAAAGTTAAGTTCGATCCTTAAATATTTTGAAAATATCAAAATTGGCTTTCGTATGTTAGAAATTGAGGGTTCGTTTGGTGTGAATAAGTTTGAGTTGAAAATTTTACGTTTTGAGTTGAAAAACCCCTCCTTTACTCTTCCCAAATACGCTCTTAACTGTTAAAATTTTAATTTTTAAATTTTATTTATTAGATCCTTTTCCATATTCTATATGTTATTATCATTATTATTACTACATTCTTAAAAGAGATTTGGGTTTTTAACACACTGTTTTGTTCGTTCTTGAAGCTCCTTCAAAATGGTTTCTTCTCCGTTTTCTCACGTTTTCTGACATTTCATCTTAAAGCTTTCATGGATTATTTTGTTCTTAATTGTATTACTGATATTTAAGTTTAGCACATTATTGTCAAATGTATCTAACATATTCTTTTTAAGAAACTAAGTTATGCTATTTTGATTGCTTAGACTCTTTAATAAATAATGAGTTTATTTTGGTTGGAGGATTACTCCACTTATAAAAACTGTTAGTGTATCATATGTTTTATAATATAATAATACTAATAATAAACAACAATACTTCGCCCGATTAAATTCTTTTTTCGTTTTCTAAAAGAGGTTTTATAAAAATTGTTATTGTAGCATATATTTTATCCTATTGATGTTTATTTTTCGAATACATTATAATTTTTTATAACATTTAACTTAAAACAGTTATTTTCAACTAATGCATGATTTAAAACTCAACTCAATTCTAATCAAAATAACTTCAATTTGAGATATTATTTACATTTTTATACCTGCATTTTGTTTTTCTTCAAAAAAATATATAGTGCATTTTAAAGTTTTATATTTTTATGTTATTAGATTACATTTTTAGTTTACAAATTTATACATTTTTGTCAATCAATACTTAATTTTAATATTAAATATCATTGAAATTAAAAATAAAAAATTATTGAGGAAATTTCTAATTTAAGTTAAAAGCTAAATAGAGGGGCTGTGGGAAGGGGTGCATCGCGGTGGATTGGTGGTTAATTATGATAGTGGGTTTGAGAAGTTAGATTTTTTTTTTTTTTTTTTTTTGTTTGTTGAAAACATTAAGGTTTTTGTCATTTTATAATTTTTTTTATAGTGCATTTGTGAATTTTTAGGTCAAAATAAAGTGGATCTAAAAAAAAGTATTGATTTATATATTAAATGTTATATGATCTAATGTAAAATGGATAATTTTGAATGTATGATATACTTTTTAAATAAAAGTAAAATATAAGGTATAGAAGGTAAACAATCTAAATGTAGTTTTTTCTTTTTAAGGCTATTTTGTGTATTTTTAGGTTCAAATTATGTCTTGACCAAGAAAAAGTATAGATTTATATATGAAATGTGATATGATGGTATAGAAATACAAAATTTCAAAATAGTGGGATATACTATTTGAATAAAAGAAAAATATATGGTATAGAAATATAAATATTTTAAAAAATTCTTCACTTGCTTTTTAATTTTAAATTAGAGTTATTTATGGTATTATTGAGATCAAAATAAGTGTAAAAGAAGAAAGTGTAGATTTATACAATAAATACGTAGCTTCAAAAAAGAGTATAGATTTTTAAAAGATTTATAAAAAGTATAAATTTTTAAAAGATTTATAAAAAGTATAGATTTTTACAATAAAAACAAAAGATAGGATAAAAACGTATGCAATATTAGTTTATTTTCTAAGGCAAGAATACTTAATTTACCTTACACTTTGTATTTTGCTCTTACTTAAAGGTGTGTGAAATTTGAACGTAAAATTTCAAATAAATAGTATACTTTATTGAAAAGGAAAAGGTTCATTTTGGGATCCACATTTCTCGTGTTGGTCTCCATTTTTTGATTTACAAATTTTAATCCTTTAATTTTTCTATTTTTACGCCAATGGTTTCTCGATCAATATCTATAATAATGACAGACATTGAAATTATTTTGATTACATGAGCTTTATTTATAAATATAATTTGAACTAATTTTTTTTTTAAAAAAAAAATGGATCTCACTCGAAGATAATTAGAAGAAAACTTTAATTTATTGAATGTTATACAACAAAAATTGGATTTTAATTAAATAAGTATAACATCATATCACTATTTTGGAGATAGAGTTTTCATCACAAAAACATTTAACTATGGTTTTAACCTTAATTAAAGTTTATTAAGTGTTCTATTTCCGTTCATTTATATTTCTTTAATAGAATATCGATATATAGATAGTTTTTTAATAGTAAAAAGTTTGAGATAATGTAATATGTAAAATTTAAAGTCAATGATTGTTTTCAGGGATCATTTGTGAAAATAATCCTAAAAGTAATGCAAGAAATGAGAATGTAAATAATCCAAGATTTAATTGTTTTTCCTTATTCACAAATGACCCTTGAATTACACTATTAGTCTAAAGTTGGTGCTCAACTTTTAGGCTGAGTTTGGGAAATCAGTTTGAACTCATGGATTTCAGTTCAAACAGAACTGAACTGGTTTGGTGTATAGGTTCAGTCCAAACTAATGACTGAACCGTTATACAGTCAACTGAGCCCTTAGCACTGTTGCCCCTGCTCGCCCACGTGCTACGATTCCCTTTCCTCTGTTCTCCGAGAGACATAGCGAAGATTGTATCTGCTCGGGCTGGCGATGTAGGGCAGTGAAGAATCTAACTCTGACCAGATTCCACGAGGTAGCTGGCGTTTTCTTCCCTCTCCCCACCTTCAATTTTGCTGCTCTCTCCTCACTAAATTTTCTCTTTCCCAGCCATCCATCGACGCTCCTGAGTCACAAACGTCGGCAATACCCGTTTCCGCTCAGCCAAACGAAGGTGCACGAAGACCCCACTGGTTAGTTATGTTTATTTTGCTTTCTTCTCTCTACTTTCTCTCTCTAGATTAGATTTTCCTACACACGACGTGACGTTTACAGCTTCTGCAAATTAACAATCACAAAAAAAATCTTGAAATTCGGGCATTGTGAACCGATCACTTACGGTTTGGACGCAGAGAGAAAGATCGGTAAGGCGGGAGAGGCCGAAGAGAGACAAATAGGACGAGCCTCGCCGGTGGAGGTTGATGCCGCCTGCAAACCATGGGTTTGATCGACAAGGCCCTGCCTTTTTTTCCTTTCTGGCTTACCCGTGGTCGATTCGTTGATCGCCCGTCGCCAACCATGGCCTCTGTGGCTGCCCCCTGCTCGCCGGAGATCTAGGAAGAACTTTTTTTTCCCCCCCTCGCCCACGAGCCAGACGTTGGCGTGTAAGGAGATAAACATCCCCTGTGTAAATGGCAGCTACAGTTTCGGCCATTAATACTAAACGGCGAGACATTAATTGAGGATAAAGGAAAAACGACATGTCGTTTGGGGCTTGAAGGAAAAAACGACAAGCCTCAAAAACTTGGTTCTGCACAGTCGTTTTTTCTTTTCTTCTGGTTATTATAGTCGTGAATCCTTTCTGATGGTGGGTGTATTTTACGGCTATTTAGAAAAATTTTCGATGACGTAAGTTGATTGGTGTTATAGAATGAAAATGTTCATCGACTTATGGGTGCTATGTGTAAATTATGGCAAACCATTAAACATCTTGGTTATTAGAATCAAATAGAAGATTGAAACTTTTTTTTTGAAAAAAAAAAAAAGGAAAACATTCTAATTTCCCACTTTAGATAGAGTTGCATAGTACAGTGTATTTATTTTTCATTATATTAAAGGCCCTGTTTGGCCATTAGTTTAGTTCAATTTTTTTTTGTCTTTTTCCCCATAAGTTTTTGTCTTATTCCAAACAATTTTTTTGTCTTTTCTGAAAAGTCAACAACATGTTAAATATTTTCCTCGTTACGCTATCTTTTTATTTTCTTCTTACTCTTATTTTTTAGGTCCTATTTTCGGTTTCGGTATAGTCGTGGCCTATGCGTCGTAGATTGAGGTCCGCGAAGCAGACTCGGACAAAAGGCCAATTACCCCTATTCACGCAGTAGGAAAGCATCGGTGCGACCGATTGCCTCCTGCCCCGATCCGCCGGCCTCTACAGTTTATTCCTCTTCCGGCTCGAACTCGGTTAACCTGGTTGGCTTTCTTAAACTGAACTCGGTTATTTATTCTTGTTGACTTTCATGATTAATAACATCAAGTTGTTAGTAATCTGTCCTAAATTTGTTGCGATTCTAAAAATCTGAACTTTTCTAGGGTACGTTTATTGTCATGTGTTGAATTTTGATGTTCAAGTTGAGTTAACATTTTTACGTATAAATTATTGCTTTTTTTTTTTCCTTATATTCGCTAATTTAAGGAAATGCCGCGTAAATTGTCGGGTGAGACATATGTTTGGAACCCCGTCAAGGAAAGACGGTTACTGGAAAAATTGGATGACTTCTACTCATTTAATCCCGACCGACAGCCCGCCATGCAGATATATGACTTATGGGCCAATGAGTTTAACACCGAGTTTGGTGGCGTTCCCGCTTACGACGATACTTTATACCAAAAAAAAGAGCGCATGAGAAAAATTTATAAGGGTTGGAAGTACTTGAAATCCCAGACCGGCCTCGGGTACGATACTGTAGACGATAGAGTTGTTTGCTCAGATGAGGCGTGACAGAGTTTCATCAAAGTAATATTAATTTCTAATAAGTATGTCATTCTTGTTATATTTATTAACCACTTGACGAGTAGAGACGGATGACGTGGCATATCCCATTTTGCAGGTGCATACACTATGCAGGCATCTCCGATACGAGGGCCTTCGCCATAAGGAGTTGCAGTACAACGTGTTCGATAAAACGCACGCGGCTGGCGCCTACGGTTATGGATCAGTTACGATGGGGACGGCAGTAATCCATCCGTAGACTACGAGTTCAATTTCGCCAACTCTGGAACACACCCGTGCTTAGAGGAGGACCTAACCCTGACCGCCGGTGGGCGGCAGGTCGACACGCGGCAAGGGCCCGACGTAGTGGAAGCCTGGGTGAGAGAAAGCAAAGGGATGCAACCTATGCGATGGCGTATGAGGCTATGGAGGAAGTCCGAGACTACTTTCGAGGCATATCGCAAACTGGCGGTGGCAGTGAGCAATCAGTCCAAAACGGTGGCCTAGTTGCAGTGCATGAACATAATGAATGGGATGGGTTACTCAGCTAATCATCAGATGATGATGTGGCACTACTTTGATTCTCACCAACATCTTATGGGTCCATTCTGCTAGGTTGACGACGACCTCCGGCGAGGAATTATTGGCTCCGTCATCAACCCCCAGCCGCCACCAGCTATATGAGTGTTTATGTGTTTATCCCTGTTTGTTTAATTTTTTATTGCTCTTTTCGGCAACATTTAGACTATTTTTATAAGTATTTGTTCAAAGTTAAAATATTAGTTCATGATGTATTTATTTTATGTAACAATTATCACTAAATTGTCTTGTTAAGTGAATTTACGTTTACGTTAACTGTGGGCTGAATGAATTTAATTAAGTTATGTTATGTCGGTGGTTGCCCATTGAAACTAATACAAAGTTTTTTCCTATGTACGTTAATGTATAACAGGAATTGTAGACCAAGTATAGTGCAGCTCGGGAAGAAGAACATGAACGCCCGTGGTTCCGTACACCACCGTGAAGCTGACAACCATGGGGCCGAAAACGGCCAAAGCAACGTTCCGGCTATGGCTGCAATGTCAGTGTTTGCGTATCGTACATGGCGGCGTAGCATGTGCAGGGATCCAGTACCGATGCATAATTCAAGCTTAACAAGACAGATGCGCGTGCACGAGATACTAAATGGTCACCCACGTATAATTCAAGGTTTAGTAAGTATGGAATCCGGCACATTCAGAGCGATATCTAACCATGTTATTAGTCGCGGATTATTATCCCCAACTAATAACATGACTGTGGACGAGCAGTTATCTATTTTTTTTATATATTTGTGCCCAAGGCGCCACAATCCAACAAGCCTCGTACTTATTCCAACACTCGAAAGAAACAACGTCGAGGTGGTTCTATGCAGTGTTATTGGTCATTTGTTCGCTGAAAGACGAGTTCATCAGGCCACCCGACTACACAGCGGGTCAACCATTGATTCAAGAGCACGGGTACAAATATCGACCGTGGTTTGATGTAAGTTATCAATTAACAATTACTAATATCATCGTATGCTAATACTTTAATAGAAAATCAGGTGTAAGTTGATTGGATTTCATGATTTAAATAGTTTGGTGAATTTTGCAGGGTTGTATTGGGGCGATAGACGGCACCCACATCCCATGTGTGGCTCCATCTGAAAATGCGGACGGCTGGATTAATCGAAAAGGGTTTTATTCACAGAATATATTAGCGGCCTGTTCGTTTGACAAGAAATTCACTTACATGTTGACCGGGTATGAGGGTTCGTGTCATGATGCTCGAATGTTGGCAGAGGCAATTGCATTCAAGGGTTTCCCAATACCTCCGCCAGGTAAAAAGAGTTGGCCTTTAACTGTCAGTAAATTATTCATATTCCCTTTAGGTTGAAATAGAAAATTGACAACATACCATTCATGAAGTGATATTATTTTGTAGGTAAATTTTACTTAGCCGATTCAGGGTACGCTAACAAGGATTGTTTCCTGAGCCCATATCGCCGAGAGACATATCATTTACCTGAATACCGAAGAAGGCGCGATGGGCTCGGCAATCGAAGAGAGGTGTTTAACTACACACATTCATCGTTGCGGGATTGTATTGAGCGGACATTTGGTGTCTGGAAGGCAAGATTCAAAATACTAAAAGGCACCAATAGCTACCCGATGGACAAACAGGCAATGATCCCCGTCGCTTGTGCTGTTCTGCATAATTTCATACGGATGGTGCAGGTTGGGGATCCCTTACACGAAGATTACGCCGGAGATTGTATGCCTGTAAGTGAGAATGTCGATGTGAACGCAGATTATGAAGTTGACGACGTAGCCTCCGGTACAAGGCCAAGTACAGGACCGCAGCACCATGACACGAGAGGGATGCCATGAATATGTTGAGAGATATGATGACTGATGATATGTGGGACAGATTTCAATCAGCCCCGTGGTATAGAACCACGTGAACGTTGGCGTCGTGATGTCACTGTTGACAACATTATGACAGTAATGCTCAGTAAAACATTTTAATATAAAGTTCACTGACCTACTACATACTGATAGTGAGTGTATTTTTACGGCTATTTACGTAATTTCACAAAATATTTCGATGACGTAAGTTGATTGGTGTTATAGATTGAAATTGTTAATCGTGACATTTTACGTTAATAGACCTATAATAGAATGTTAAATTGAGGATAAATGAAAATTTTAAGTTCTGAGTAGTTTGATTATAATTTTTCTTCAATAAATAAATAAATAATGTTGATAATATGAAAAAAGACAATAGTTGAGGTGAAAAAATTCATTTAGTTGGAGTTTAGATAAGTACCAAACACAAAAGTCAAAAAAAATTGGTACTAACTCAATTTTTAACATCCAAACAAGGCCCTTAGTTTTTTAAACTTTTAACTCAAACTTTTTCACCAAACAATCAACTCAAACTAAACTTTTTATCTCAAACTTTTTACCAAACACTCACCTTTTAAACTCAACTTAACTTAACTCAAACTAAACTTAAAAATATCAACTCAAACTTACACACCAAACAGGCCCTTAGTTTTAGATGTATCACACTAACTCAAACTTTAATGTTGTTACGAAAACAACCTTATATTGTATTTTGTCAAAAACTAAATATAAATTAAACACTTTCAGATCACATAATTTTAATTAAGATTTAAATAATAATTTAATATTTTTTGTACGAAAACTTTACCATCAAAATAGTTGTATGATGTAAAGTTTGTGTTATATATATATATATATACACTTTTTTATTCGTATAATTTACTTCCAAAATATTTTGATTCAGGATAATTTTGTTCTAAAATATATCTGATTATGACTTAACCTATATATAAAATTCATGTGCTAAGAATGTGTTCAACATATGTATGAAGTTTTAGAGAATACTAATAGAGTGATCGCTGACATAACAATAAAAAATTTTAGGAAATGTGATGTATAAAATCTAAAATAAGAACCAACACAAAATATGATGTATAATTCAATGACTATTTATGAAATTAAATATTTTTTTAATTTTAATTTTAAGGGGAGAGAGTATATTAAGGCCGAAGCTGGAAAAAATAAAAAGAGAAACTACACAATATAGCATATTTAAAACACACTAATGAAAATAATATCAATTTTATTTATTTATTAATAATGATAAATATAGCAGATTTTAATTTTGTTATTAATTTTATTTCAATTTTACCCCTTATGTCTCTAAACATACCCCGTTGCGAGCTGCGAAGATAAACGACTACATTCCCTCTGTTGTCTCTATTGGCTTTTTTTCTTTTTTTTTTTCTTTTTTTTTTAAGGGGTTGCTCCGACTGTCGGTGTTCCTCCGGTGGGGTGACGAGGGTAGTACGGTAGGCCTGGGTGAGTTAGGTATTTTTTGGGTTTTTGAGGCCGAATTTTGAGTTGGGCTATTTGGTAATAAATTAATATTTATGTTGGATTTTGTAAATATTGAAGAACCGTTTTTTAGTTGAGACAAAAATGTTGGATTTTACATTTGTTGAATTTACTAGATTGTAAAATAATCATCACTCAAAAGATTGTGAAATTGGATTTACTAGTATTATGTAAACTAAAAAAACTGACAATAAGGTAAATAATCGGATTTATTAAGAAAATAATTGGATTTAGGAATACTGAATTTGTAATAATAGTTTATTATTCTAAAAAAAATTAAAAAAATAATTGAATTTACTATAAATCATATTTTATATCAAGTAAGTAAAAAAAAAAAAAAAAAAAAAAAAAAACTAAAATAAAGCAAATATTGGATTAGTGATAAATACCGGATTTATTAGGATTGTTACTAGTATATACTAATTTATTACCGTTGAATTACGTATCCATTTTAAAAAATGAGGATTTTCTTATTTTAAATGAGAAAGTCTTTTCATTTTCAGAATAAGATAGTATTTGAATATGTAAAAAATTTCCTTATTGAAATAAAAAGTAGTTTGGAATGAGAATAAATGATATTGAAAATAATACATTGTAAGAATATTTTAAAAACTTCATTTTCTTTTTCCAAAAAGTGTTGTACAAAATAAGTTTGAAAATTAGATAATTTTTCATTTTCAAAATGAGAGAATAGTGAAAACAGTTAGGGAAAATATTTTTTTGCAAATATTTTTCAATTTTCAAAATTGAATAAGTCTACCAAACATAAGGTAATATCTCAAAGTAAATACCAGATTTTAATGTGCATGATTTTGATTAAAAAACAAGTTATTATCTAAAAAATATAAGAATAATTGGATTATTATTCAATATTCCAAATTAGGTATACGAAACGGATTCAAATCTTCTGTCTAATTTTGGTGTTTCAAATGTGTCTAACTAATAATATTACACTACGTCATGTTAAAAAATTTGAAATGTTTTATAACAAATTTTTGTAATTTTAAAACTAAATTCTTTAAATGACTTGTCAAAATATAATTAATTAGATACCATTTGAGACACTAAAATTAGACAGAGGATGTTGGATCATACGAAACGATCATAATTAAATAAACAATAGTAAATATCAATATTATTGATAAATAATTGAATTTACATTTTTGTTACATTATTTACTTTAATTCATATATTAAATCACTAAATTATTTATTTAGTAAATGTATTCTATTTATTAATAGTGTTGACTAATAAATAACACTATTGACTAATAAATTTGATATTATTAGTAAATCGAATCATTTACTAGTTATTTACTTTATTTTCAGTTTTTTGATTTATATTTATCATATGGTATTCATTTTCTAAATCTAATATTTACATTATTTTTAATTTAATTTTTATTATCTATATATATTATTTTCCCCTAAATTAGGAAAAATATGAAATTGGCCCCAAAGATGGAAAAAAAACCCAATAAAAAACAAATTGAAACATAGTTAAAAATCCTAAAATGTTTGGTTCACAATTCATTTTAAAATAAATTATATATTTTTTATCTTAATTTTTATCTTTTTTTAAAGGTCAATAAAATTTATAATTATTTTTCTAAAAAATTAATATTATTCAAACTTAAAAAATACAATTAATCTCAAACTCAACTCAAACATCAAATAAATCCCTAGTCTTTTATCAAAGACGCTGTCGCTGTCGGTCGCCGTGGGAGTTGCAGAACGGTGAACCTCGCCGTCGCGAAGGAAATCGAAGCCGGCGATGCTCACATTCAGGAACAGCAGTTGCCGCGACTTCCTTAAAGGAAACCGTAGCTACCTTGCGATCTCCTCTCCCCTCAATGGCCATCGCTGCCAAAAGCTGACGCTGGAGATGATGCGACGGAGCTCGAGACGGAGTCGGAGATCGTGATCTCATCGTCTCCAGAGCTTCGCCGTTACCCCACCCTTGATTGACGCAGAAGCGATTTGCTCTCGCGACAGCGACTTCTCAGAGAAGGTGAGTTTGAGATCCAGGCCACAACAGTGAACTTGCACGGTCGTGGCTTGGATAAGTCTGGGTATTCTGGCGACGTCGGCGTTGGACTCGGGTGTCTGACAGGGTGACGGGGAAGAGAAATAGATAGGGGTAAAACAGGAATTTTGTTAAAAAATACATTAAAATGTGTTATTTAATTATAATAGTTTCATTTTAATTATTATTTTAAAATTCTATAATCCAACTCATTCCCTTAAAATAAAAAAATAAATAAAAAGAACAAGAAGAAGAAGAAAAATCTTTTTTCTGCCCCTGTTCTCTCTCTCTCTCTCTCTCTCTCTCTCTCTCTTTCTTCCTGTCTTCACGGAAGCACTAGTGTCTTTCATTGGCTTCACCACCGAGCTTTCTACTGAGGCGAAGGCCAATTTCTGCAGCGAATCTTTTGGAGGTAGAGGAGAATTTTCAGGCGTCGTAAAATATTTGATTCTGAGGTAGGTATTTTGTCTCTTGAATTAATCTGAAATTTCCGTTTTGAATTTGGTTTCATTCTTTATTTTAGTTCTAAGCGTGATCAATCTCTTTCGTCAAATCAATTTACGTTTTGTATTTGGTTTCATTAATCCGAGCCGTTAGAATACTTGTTCATGTTTTTATGAATTAGATTTCAATAGTTTTGAGATTTTTTTTATGGATAATTAGTTAACAGTTTCCTGTTAATAAGAGGCCTTTGCTTAGTAATTAAATTAATTAAGTGGGCAAGCTGGTATATTCAATGTGTTTGTGGCTCACACTCTGAATTGGGTGTGTGGTGTGTGTGTTTTTTTTTTTTATTATTTATTTTTAATTATATATATATATATATTTTAAGTACAGAGATGAAGAGGCAGTCTTGCTGAGGAGCTTTACTCAGAGAGTTTAAAGTTATCGAAACGAGAATTGGATTCTTCATCAAGTGCCGAAAATAAAGTTTCGGATATTCAAGGTATGGCATCTTAGTCTTCTAAGGTGGATTGTCTACTTTTTTTTTTTTTTTCCCCGTAAATTTGGACTGTTAAAATTATTAGTCCACATTGTACTTGTTGATTTTCTTTTGTTATAGCTTTTTGACTGCGACAATAGGGTAAGTTAGTTTACTTTGAGGGTGTGGCTGGCGAAAACATCGTTAAATGATTTTACATGAATCAGCCTTCTTGATAATGATCTAGTTGAAAGATTAGGCTGTGAGATTGACATATCTAGAAAGTGAATTTTACAAAACAACTGAAACACTCGATTCGTAGTCATATTAACGCCTTTGATGATCATTTGTGTCCAAGTGATAGTTAACTTTTGCAGTTATATTTAGTAACTTTTCATGCGTTACTTCTGCTTCTTATCCCCCTTCAAATATTTTCTAAAGAAAATCTTGCCATTTTAATTTTTGTAGAACGTCTTCTAGGCTCAAGTAGAGTTTTGAAATACGAGCTATTGTGTGGTGAAATTCAAATTTTTTTTTTCTCTCAGATTCTGAGAGGGATCATTCCTTGCATGAAGATGATTATTTTGGGATGGTTCCGATCAGAAATTGGAAAAATCATCTGATCTGGACAGGGATTGGCAGCGCAGGCGTGAACAATTTCATACAGTAATCTGGCAATCTAACGTTGATTTTCTCATTCACTTGTTGTAGTTTCTTTTACAGTATATTAACTGATTTGTATTTTTGTGAATTCCATTCTTGTTAACATGTTAGATTGGATATCGTGATGGTATTATAGCGGGAAAAGAAGCCACTGTACAAGAAGGGTTTAATATTGGCTTTCAGGAATCAGTCCTCTGTTGGATACAGATGGGGTATTGTTAGAGGTGTTACCAGGTACAAAAAAAGATGAACAACATTGTTTCCGGTTTTTATTGCTTGCAACAAGATCTCTATTCTTTTGTTTTCAAAACAAATTCATAATTTATTCGGATCTTTTCTTTTAACCTTGTTTGCGTCTGCCAATCCCCTGTGAAGTGCACTGGCCATACTTCCAGATGCTTTGAAGGAAAAACTGATAGACACGGAAGAAAGGAGAACTGAGTTTAAGAAATTGCACGAATCTACCCGATCTCTTTCGACAACAGATGCTCTCAAGTTGTTTAATGATTCTGTTGTGGCCAAAAAATCTACAGAAAAGGGTGAAAGTTCCGAGGTTAGTTCCCATGAAGGAGATCACCACCAGCAAAGATCAGAACAAAAACAACTCGAAAGTTACCACGAAGAGCTTCAATCCCTTATTCTTAAATCTCCTCAAATCAAAATACAGTCTCCGTAGGTGAATAGAGTCAATACCTTTGCTTGCTTGTAGTAGTACTGGGAATGAAAATGGTAAAGTTGATATTTTCACAGATAAGTTGCTTTTGTTATAAAGAGCTATTCTGTCAAAAGATATGTAGTGATTCATTGATTCACCCGGTTCTCATTAGAGGTATCAGGAACTCATTATATTTTTTAATTTGAGGTATTAGGAACTCATTAGGTATATTTTTTAATTTGTAACTTTTAGTTTTAATTTTTTTATGTGAGAACTTAGATTTAACTTGTCTTTTATATGGTGGTTGTGTTCTGATGGCATTCCAGTAGACAATGTAAACGAAAAAGAAAAGCATCTGTGGAGTGCTTGTGCTTATTTTGTTTTGTTTTGTTTTGTTTTGTTTTTTTTTTTCACCACTACTGTTTATAGGGAATTTCTATGGTAGGATCTCGCATTTTGTTTTATCAGTAGCAACTGCTGTTATACCCATTGGACCGAATTTTTAGCGGATCGATGATTGAAGCAGTTTTGTATCACATAATGTGAATTTTAAAAGTAGACATTCATATATCATACCGATAAAATACATTAATCAATGGTAATGATAAAATGTCTTCCTGTAGAAGCGCCATTGTTTTTTGTTAAAATATTCAGAAAATGCACAACCTTAAACGGTTCTGAATTGTTTACATTGTTGCTAGTGTATCAAAGAAGGAAGCCCAAGCCTAGATGACATATATATATATATACATATATATATATTTTTGCTAAATGAAAAGGGATACAGGGTAACACTCCTTTTACTTTCTCGTATTTTAACTACCCTAAGGCAAAGTTGGGGGCTCGAATCTTTAGATCACTCTCTTATTGAGAGTTTAAGAAGTGAGCCTACAAATATTCCGTCCACCCTTTTGGGGGCATTGCCTAGACTTGACTAGAAGAAGTTGTATGGTACATGAAAATACTAAAAGTAGTCATAATATAACAGTAAAAGTACGTAATACAGATACTTAAGAGGTCTAAGTAGCTACCTCTTGCAAAACAAACCATAAACAGTTATCCATAACATCGTATTAACCAAACTCAAAACATAAATTCTAAAGCAATAATGTCATTGCACATATTTTATTAAATAAATTACTCCATCCCTTTGCTTAGGACAAACAACACACCAGACTAAAAGTTGGATTTCCTTCCACTTTCAACAAGTTAGTTGTTCTTTCTCCTGGATGAAGTTTTTACCCCAACTTTTTTAACTTTTCCCCGCCATCACCTGCAAAACATGAGAAACAAACTCTCTTCTTATTCCAACACTTATCGGAAGACGGTTTTCCTCTATGAGTTTAAAACAAGAAAAGTTTGCTTGTAGTTATTTACCTAGATCTGCTTCAGCTACAAGCTTGAATTGGCCTTATTGCGTGTGGAAACGCCTGCGATTGATGATGGTGATGATGTTGACTTAGACGAGAAGATTCGCATTTCGTTACTGGCATCACAGCTTCGAAGGCTTCAACAAGCAAAGCAACCTTCTTCTTCCTTGCAGGGGCGAGCTTGGTGATGGTCTGCTGTAGTGCATTATCGATCATCCATTCGTCTGAGTTCTTCCGCTCGTCCATCATCTGATGCTTCAGGTCAACCTTTTCCGCTCCTGGTTCTGCGACCAATGGCAGGTAATTTGGTTCTCGTGGATTGAAGTCCCTTGTTGATTCATCCTCCAAATCCTTGATTCCTCTCTTGTTCCTGTTCCACTTGTTGCGCAGTTCTTGATCGTCGTTTGATTGTTCTACACGCACGAATGCTGGTTTCTTCTCTGGCTTCGTCTTATTTTCCAATTCCCTAATCTCAATCTCGCTTTTGCTATCTTCTGCCATTTCTGTCTTATTAAGCTTTATCTCATCGTGATACACAGGATCCTCGCATATCATCAGATGCATCTTCTCGTTGTGATCCTTGGGATCAAGGATTTCACGATCCATACTACTCTCTTCAACCTTGTAACTACTTGATCGGCTTCAGATGTTGCTTGTGATGGTTCGGAAGGTGGGATTTCCTCAGTGACGTTTGCATCAACAGTAACTGTATCTTCCTCTGCTTCTTCCAACATATCGCCAGAATCCAAGCTAAGATCACCGTCGTCTACTCGTTCTCCACCTCTGAACTCTCTTCTGTCTTCTGATTCCCATCCTCAGGAGCATCACAAACATGCTTGATTGTAAGATTGATCACATCCTCTACTTCAGAAACCATGTCTCTCTCTTCACTCTCCTCGATTTCTTCCTGAACTTGCTCTTCCATTAAAGTTGCGTCCATGAAAGAGTGCCCAGACTCTGTTGCTTCATCTGATCCGAGGTTTTCTTCCTTTCCGCTCAAGTCCTCGAACTCGTCCGCAGTGGAAGAGAGCTGGACAAACGTCAAGCCGTCACACACTTGCCCGAATTCTTCAATCTCCAAGTTCAGCTCTGTAATGTTTTCTTCAGCGCTATTTCCTTCAAAAGATGCATTCTCCTCTTCGGTAATATCAACATTATGGCTGTTTACACTATCATCTGATGAGCTCACAAGAGTTGTTTCAGATTCATCCTCCATTTCGCTTGAATTATCTGCTTCATCTTCGATCTCCGCATCCGAAACATTTCCTTCTTCCGGCTCCATATCAGAAACTTCAGAGTCACTTCCACTTGAAAAGCTTCCGTCAGTTTCTTTTTCATCTGAAAGCGGCATGTAAAACATTTCCATGATTCCGGTTTCTGTTGCAAAAATTTCTTCAGAACATCGCTCAAGCGATTCATCAGTATCGACCTCAGACCGCGGAGAACCGTCAGAAAGGCTCTCAATAACTTGCTCTTCAGTGTAATGTTCTGCTTCTTCTTCATCTCCACCATTCGAAGACACGAAATCGGTCCTTATCTCGTCATCTTCCTTGGTTTTTTCAGCGTAGATTTCTATAAAGAAATCCATCCCGACTTTCTCCGCAACGTCTTCCTCATCAATTCCTTTGATCCCATTGTCAGTCGGTACTGCTAGTTTCAAACTCTTCTGGTTCTTCAACGACCGCCTTCTAGCCGACAAGAAACGCTTTAACGGAGGCAAAGAAGCATGCGGATGGTGATGACCATTAAGAGAACAGTATGTGTACGGACAAACCTTCATGACCGAAGTTCCCTCGGACTCGGTCCCTCCATGATTAAGCATCAGATAGGAAGGGAACTTCGAGTCCTTGAGAGTCGAGGAACATGTCGCTCTCGGCACATGGTTCAAATGATCCGAAGCGCAAAGAGCAACTCTTGGAGATTTCTTGGAAGAAGCTGGTCTCGAGGGCTTAAAACTAGACGTTTTAATCAAAGCTCTAACCAGCTGGGAGCTAGATGCTTTTGTTGGTTTTTTGTTGCCAGAAGAAGAGCTAACAACTCGCGAGTTTGTTGAATTTCTCCGAAGACTAACCTGGGATGACTGTGGCTCCTTCCTGGCGTCAAAACAGCTTGTGGACTTCATGTAATTCGGTGAGCTTTCGACGGTTTTTGTGTTCGGAGTCTGTTTCTTCGGTGTGAGCAGTATTGTTGGAGACGTTGTTGGGACATCGTGAGCTGGAGGAGGCTTTCCTGGCTGGGAGATGTTATTCTTTTTGAGAGTTGAAGATGTTGAAGATTTTAAGCTTTGATGACCGATTTCGGAAAGCTTGAAATATCTCGATTTTTTCATCATCTTCTTCTTCAAGTCGGGCAACCGGTTTTTTCCCATCTTGGTGCTGAGAAGAGGATGGTTTTTTTAGGCTGATATGATCATGACTTAAATGATCAGCTTTGATTCCAAGCTTATCAGCTGCTTTTCTTTGAACCATATTCAAAAGGAAAGATGAAGAAGAAGAAAGAAAGAAAACCAATGACCTCAAGCAAAAGAAATACAAAATTGTGAAATGAAGATTTAAGGTTGGTTTTTGTTTTTGGTTTTCTTGCTTTCGGTTTTTCTTTCTTTCTTTCTTTCTTTCTTTCCTTTGAGATAGGGATTTGAAAGCTGAGGAAGAAAAGAAATCCCCTCTTCAGGGTTTTGTTTGTGTTGTTGCGAGTGGAAAATCACAATGGAGAGAGAGGAGATTCTTGCAACCCAAACAACCAAAAGATTCTCCAACTCTTATTGGTCTTCTGTGTCTTTGGTATGAAGTGGGTAGCCCTTTTTTGAAAAATAAAAAAATAAAATATATATATATATATATATTTGTAAACAAATATATATTATTTTAAGATATGTTATGGCAGATGAAATTTGAACAAGGCTAAGATAGTAGAATGATGCTGACTTTCACTAGCAGGTGGTTTTATTAGGCCCTTAGTTTGTTTTGTAATATATATTTTTGAATTCTATATATATCATGTGTGACATAGAGATTTCTAGACTGACTCGACTTTTTCTCATTTTGTAATAAAAATAAGGCTCAAGTGCTAAGTTTTGAGGGTATTATATGAAAGGGTGATTAGATGTTCTAACCTAACTCTGTAGAATGACAAAAACACCCTCCACTAACTTTGTGGATAAAAATCTCAACTAATTGCCTCAATCATTTCTAAAAAGATAAGCTCAACTTGAGGCCCCTTAACATTATGGCCCTCCATAATTTATTATCATTGTTATTCAATTAATATGGCTACTTATTTAGAAATTAAAATAAGGGAAGGAACAATAATAGTTGAATTAATTTGTTATTTGATGCTCTGGCAGGTTAATGAATGAGAGATGTTAAATGCCATAAATAGCAACAAAATTTAGATTGCAAATTGCTTTACATGAATGCGTACTTTATTGTCATAGTTAAAGAAACAAATTTTGCAGATTTGATTAATACTATGAATATTACAAAATAGAACTTCTACTAAGACCCATTACTTTTCCTCTGTAAAAAGATTACAAATTAGCTTGTTTACGGAGCTTTTACTTTTTCTTTTAGTTAGTTGAAGAAGAAAAACAAAAGTTATTGTTTTTTAGTTTGTGTTTGGTACTACATTTTAAAAAATATTAAAATGAAGTTTATGATGTTTTACTTAAACTTTAACAAGTTTTATTCATAAGAGTTTTTTCGGAAGCTCTTTTGGAAGTTGAAAGCTCTTCTAACAAATTAACTAAATACTTTCAGAAATAACTTTTAGACCCAATAAACTAAAAACAACTTATAAAAAACTTTGTCAAACATCACATAAAAGTTTGCAAGTGGAGTTCATTTCTTATAACATGGGATTTAGACTTGTAGTGCTAATCATAAATATTTTTCTTAGTACTAAAGTAAGTGCTAACAAGAAGTTATTTTGAAACTAAAATTTTTGATTGAGCAAAGAAAGTAAAAGAAAGTTTGAAGAAAAATGATAGGGTAATATGGTAATTGGGTACGTATAGATAAAGTAGTAGCACTTACAAAGAACAAATTAATTTCCTTGTTTAATAATTAAAAAAATCCACAGTGGGCCGGCGACGCAAGGAAAAAGGGGGGGTTGGGCGGTTGTTGTCGGCGATAATGGGCTACCAGTGGGGCCCAACGAGGGGTGGAACGGTCCATTCTGGCCAAATTCACACAGAGACAGAGTCGCAGACGCTCCCCTTCGCAGTCCCCAATGAAAAAAAAAAAGAAAAAAAAGAAGAGGTTTTTGCCGTATAAATTGAAAATACGGGGGCCCACTTTAAAATGGGCACTCCGGATAAAGGAGAAATATGCATGAGTTGTTTCAAAATAATATATACATATATATATATATATATCATATGCTGTATCATCTATCATGATCCATACAACATTTATAATTTTTTATTTAATAAACTTTTAACAATTAATTGATTCATATGTGATTTTTAAGTTAAAATTTTGTCAAAAAATACTATTCAAATATTAGTGTGAATGATAGATATCACTGAAAAATATAAATCTCCTGATTTATATAATATAATATAAGTCACGTTATAAATGATGTATAATAGTTGTGTCACATAGGAGCCCCTTCATATTTATATTTAGCAGAAATGATTTTTGTTTAGAAGGCCATAAAAGATCATTGTTCCAACAGTTTTAACTAAGATTCTTAAAACATTATAAGTACTAGTTTGAGACAACATCTTCAGATGACATTTTATCATTTGGATTTTAAATTCTCAATTTTACATTAATTTTTTTTTCTCTTCCGATTTCAAAAAACTCAACATTAAAAGTCCATAATTTTCTTATTTCAAATCGAAAGAAGATGATTTTTATGTCAAAATGCTCATCACAACAAGATGAACAAAACAAGATCTATGTTGCATATTATTTTCTAAACGCACTTCAAATTTTTACACTATTTTTTACATCACTTAACTTTTCTAAAAATTTTTTCCCTCCAAACACCCATTTTAACCCAACCTCCAAAACACTATCTTCAAATATTTCGTCAAATAGGCCAAATTTATTTATTTTATTTTATTTATTTTTATGTTCATTTCTTTTATTAGGGACAAATTGTTGAGCACATACCTGAGGCTTACGCATCATTATCCGAGCTGCGCTTCAACTACACCTTGTGTCTCTCAAGCTTTACTACTTTCTCTGATGTCTCTTTTGCTAGTCATCTGATCACCAGAGTTTTGTCAACGGTGTTTGGGATTTTTCTTTTGCTTTTATCTATATATATTTTGGTTTATAATAGCAAGGTTTCTAACTAGATCAATTTGGTGGTGTGTTCTTGTTTTCTAGTGTTAGGTTGTGTTTTAGGTTTGCTAATTTTGTTACTTAGGTGTTTTTGCGTAGTATTGATGCTATAGGTCTCTCCTTTCGGTGGATCTAGTTTTTCTTGCAAATATTGTAGAGGATATAAGAGTCATGTGTGTAATCGATTGCTAGTACACCTATTTAGGTGATTCTTTTCAGAACTTGATACATGCCTATTCCTCGATTTTGGTGAATGATTTTTCGACAGATTATAGAGGTTTTCATAAGAGCATTGTGTATACTCTATTGTTGGAATTCCTATTTTAGTGTGTATTTTCAAAACTTAATACATGCCTCTTTCTCTTTAGTGTTTTATTTGAGTTTTTTTTTAGTAGTACCTGGTAAACACATAAATCAATAACTACACTCAAGTTATATCCTGATTAGGTCATCACACCTAAACATTCTCATCCCTCTCCCATATCACTATACTATTAGAATAGAGATAATAATTACAAACGCGTACTCTGTTATTGGGGAAAAGAAACACATGACAGAGACCAAACAAAGCTAACAAAAGCCAAAGAAAGCCCTATAAGATCGTCATAAAGCAGTTTCACAGGATTGAACCTAGACTCTCTCCTTGAAAGTAGCTTTTAAATATGCCTCGTTAAAAACCTTCTAGTCAAAACTAAGTAGGAAAAATGATAGAGGAGAAAAAGAGTACATATTTAATACTATGGTCGGTTAAAAACAAGCATAACAATTAATCATAGACAGTACTATTCAAGCAACATCTACTTGCGAAATCTGTAGCATGGAAGACCCTATAAATCTTTCGTCACTACATTCTCACAGAATGGTGGAGGATTAAACCACCATGTGGCTAGACTATCAGCAACGTGATTCCCTTTCCCGAAAATATGTGAGACGCGATTGATGATATTGGATAGGAAATTGAGAGCACAGCTCCATTGAGACAAAAAGTTCAAAGAAACCTGTCGGCTATTTGAGTTTACACTTAAACCTATAGGTGAGACGCGATAACGTTTTATTGAATTTACCAATGGAATTCAGTGTCTATCAGGATCGTAGTTTTCTTTTGTTTCTATTTTATTAATTTGAAATATGCTTTATTTTTTCAATATATAAAATAATCCAAATATAATTAATATTCTACCAATAAAGTACCTTTTCATTCTTTACCATAGAAGTTTCCTATACTATTGCTGTTGTTTATTAACGCACATTTATTTTACGACAAAATAATAGAGAGAACTTTTTTGAGCAAGGCATGTCTATTGACAGTACTCGTTTACTTCACTCTGGCTTTCCCCCCCTTGTTTTGGAAGTTATTGTTGTATTTTGCACTTTTCTCTCTTGTTTGAAGAAAAAGATAAATCAAAACTTTTGTGGTAGGGCATATTTACTAAAAAAAAAAAGAAAAAAAAAAAAAAAAAAAAACTTACAGGTGGATACAGTTCTAAACTTGAAATTTCATTAAGTTTGTACATTACCACACTTATTTTTATGTCATAAGATAAGATTTTGATATAATTTAATTGTTCATAACTATTTCTTTTGATATATAGATTTTTTCCCCCCTTCATATCTCACCATAGAATTCACTAACTACTTTTATTAGTGCACACCTCCCCCCCCCTCTCCTCCTATTATTACCTTAAACAATATGGTTTTTTGTCTGGCGGTATAAAATATGTCCTATAAATATTTGCATAATTTTAAATTGAATTTTTTTGTCAAAATTCTTTAAATTTACATAATTTCTTTTTGTTATGATATTATGTTGGTAAGAATTCCAAAAATGATAACCATATGAAGCCATGTAATTCTAGCGCTGAAGAGTAGATGAAGATTTTTCAAAGGATTGTGAACTCAATAATCGTGTGCTTACTCAGAAAGAGATGAAAATAATTGTCCTTTCAGGTTCGTGAGAGAAACTAGAAAGCTGATTGCTTTGAGAAAAAATTGAACAAAAAACCGGAAGAGAGAAAGACCTCTTTCAATAAGCTTAGAGTACACAAGAGGAGGAGTTTCCAATTGAGCAAATCTTATCGGTTTCTCTTTTGATGTTTCTTTTTCGTTTCTTTGATTGTTTTTCTAGTTTTCATTTTCGTTTTCGCTTTGCCTTTTTTCTCTTTTAGATTTTTACGTTTTTTCTTTTTTATTTTTAATAATATTTTGCAATTTAAAAAAAAATTGGTAAGATTTAATATTTAAGTTCTTACAAAAAAAAAAAAAAAAAAGATTTACTATTTTAAAAAATATCACCGACGCAAAATTCCGTGCATAGTAGTATTTTTCTTTACATTGTACTTTGAGTATGATACTTGAATAACTATATATGTATATGTCACCAAAGCAAGCATTATGTAATTATTTTTCTATATTCGTTGGTTACACAGAGATATATATATATGTAAAGTCTTAAATTTAGTACCTAATGGTATTCGGTAATGTGAACTTCAGTTACTAGGAATTAGGAATGTGAATTCATGCAGAAGAAAATGTAGATAAAATGAATGTGAATTCCCTTTATTTTATATTTTTCTCTACATGACTTTACATTTTTAGTAACTGAAGTTCATATTCACGATAACTGAAGTTCATATTGTCGAATACCATCCGGTACCAGATTTAAGATAGTTCCTTTATATATATATATATAAAACTGTCGGTTTGTAGTAATCTTGTATCTTGTAAAATTTTCTTACTTCTTTTATGTGCACGTAAACGTGAAACATAATGACGAGTAAAAGCGGAAATAGCAATCTTAGCAAATTATTATTATTATTATTTTTAAAGGCAAAAGAAAAAAAAGATAAAAAAAAAAGAAAAAAGCGAACAGCAATGATAATCATATTGTGTGGTATCAGCTAGCTCCATTGGCACGCATGAATAGCAGCAATGACTAAAGTATCATGCATGGTACCCATTACCATGTGAGCTGCATGTTCAACACACATCACAGCTAACTGCCAATTTCTAGCTCATCTTCTCAACCTCTTTCTTTTGTGTTCCCTGTCTTATATATATAGATATAGGTTTGATCCTATATCCGACATTTTCTTTGAAACACTACTTGTATTTTTTTTTTTTTTTATAGGTTCATGTAACTGCTAATTGATTTTAAAGAACTTTAGTTATACCTATATAAATATGTAGCTTTACATATTAGTGTTATATGCAAGGATGTAATATTTTTATAAGGAAAAAATATTACACGTTGTTGATGGAGTGTGACACATTATTATCCCTAATGCTATATAAATAGACTTCAATTGTTACATGTGACATATGTCGGATAAAAGAGTACTATGTTGACAATGAAAAGAGCCTAGAGAGATCCGCTATTGCATAATTTCAGCTCATAGGATATTTAGCACTGATATCTCTAAATTTGTCATTTTTGGATAATTTACCTTTTTAACTTTCTAAGTTATTTAAATAGTACTCAATTTAGTTGAAATTACATCAAATCGAAGGACTGAAGATCATGCAGGGTTTGAAGTCACAAATCTTTTATAGAAACTCTTAGGAAAATTTGTTAAAAAAAAAAAAAAAAAATTACACAGTATAACTAAGAAAGTGGGGTTTTGGGTGGGGGAGAAGAGACTCTCCATTTGTTAGTTGTTAAGGGTCCATAAATGAAACAAATATCTTCAAAGCTACTTGGAATCTTGTTTTTCCCCACAGACCATCCGAGCTGTACTGATCAAATAGGTCTCGAAACCAAACAAGGAAATCATCTAATTGATGATCTCGAAGTTTCTGAATGAGAGAAATTTAATTAATAATATAAGAGCTTTTTGTGATAGAGATAATACATCTAATTTCTAAATATTAAACTCGATCAATATCGCATAAAAAAAAAAAGTAAGCAAAAATACTTAATAACACTATGGGATATAAGTTTTATGACTAAAAACAGAGTTTAACCTCTTGGGGTAATTTTCATTCTCGACTCTAGAATTCTCCTAAATTTAAAGTTTTAGCTCGTATTGTAATCTTGCAATTGGGTTGAGGGTTGGTAGACAAATTTTAATAAATAGGCCCGTTTGGTAATCCAACTCAAAGTTGGAGCTTTTAAAATGTTTTAATATATATATATATATATATATCTTTTTATCTAAAAGTAACTCAATTTTAAATTCCCATATCTAAATCTCTATTTTTCATTAAAAAAAAAAAACACAAGTTTTAAAAGTTCATAACTTTCTTATTTTAAGTTAAAATAAGATGATTTTTATGTCAGAATGTTCACAATGACAAGAGTAACAAAATAATAATCATATTGTTATTTGTTTTTGAAACACATTTCAAAAATTTTTTTTTTACTATTTAACTATCACATTTCATTTTTAATTAAACAAAATTTTTTAAACATTCACTCATTATCAATCGATAAAAACACCAAAACTTCAATTGGAGTTAAAGTGCCGAATGCTCCCTTAGTCTGCTTGAAAGTTAGCTAGAATTTTGAGTCATTTTGTGCCTACTCCAAGTTAATCACAAGAAAGAAAATAAAAACAAAATATAATATAAGGGTATGATATATCATAACAATTCCGTTAATACTCGTAATCAAGATGAAATGATTTAGAACCTAATAATTGAAAAATAAAGCAAAAAAGCAAAAAGAAAGAAAAAACACGAAAAGCTTAACACATCGTGAAAGAGGGACTATGCTGGCCTTGTCAAAAGAAAAAGAAAAAGAAAAAGAAAAAAAAAAGAATGAAAGGAGTGAGTGCTCTTTAAAGGTTTCAGTATCATCTTTAGGTTCTTGTTCACAAAAAAGTAATCATGTTTATGTGATTTAAAGACAAAGATATTATTTGGGGATCTGCTTTTCTCATATTCAATCACACCCCCCCCCCCCCCCCCCCCAAAAAAAAAAAAAAAAAAAAAAAAAAAAAAAAAAAAAGAAATCTGCCTTTTCTAATGAGAAATCAAGAGTTGTCAAATAGCTTTTCTAGCCTTATTTATATCTCAAGAACGAGAACTAATCGTGTGGAAGAATTCATTACCACACTTTCTGGCCTCTGCTTTCTTGGTACAACAAAAACCTCCACGTGGAAGAAAAAATAGATAATTCCGCTATTCCAAAAATAATAACAATTTTAAATTCTAAAAGTATATAAAGCATTTTTAGGACATGTTTAGCAAGTTATAAAGAAGTAAGATGAAATAAATAACAAGATTAGAAAGGAAAGGAAGTGGCTCCGTGCATGTATGTAACCACGTTTATTTTGAAAGAAACGGTGTCTTTTCTCTCTCCCCCTTTTCTCTAAAAATTCTCATATACTAGAGTTTCCCTTTGTGTGGGACTTTCGCTGCCGTCGCCATGGTTGGCGAAGGTGATCGGCGGTTCGGTGATTTCGGCAGAAATAGGGTTGGAGGATCCTAATTGGGAATTTGTTGACCAGCTCTAGCCCGACAAGCTTGCGGTGGTTTGGGATTCGTCGAGGCCTAGGTGATTCGATGGTTAGTGTGGCAATCTCTTACCTCCAATTGAGCCGATTGATTTTCTTTGAGTTGTGGAGTGCGTTGGAGTAGTTGTTCCATTTTACGGTCGATGTTATTTTATATTTTTGATTTGTTTTTGTGTTTTACTTTTAATTTTTTAATAAAGGAGATAATTCTAGAAGAGAGATTGTAATATGTCTCTCATTTGACATAAGATCAAAAGACACAATAGGACTGAGAGGGCTGAGAGAGTCAAAAGGGCTGCAAGGGCGTGGCCGCACCGGCGCTCTCTTTGCAGCCCGTGCAGCGGATTGAGAGGGCGGCACGGGCACGCTCCTTGCAGCTCGCCTAACGGGCCGAGAGAGTGGCACGGCCACACCACATAAGCGTGCGGGCGCACGGCCGCAATTCCTTTAGGCCGAGGCGGTAGTGCAGCTGCCCCAGTCAGGCGCCCGGCCGTGCAATTTGTGCTGATATGAGAATTTTAAATTTGTCTTTTGAGTTGTTCGAACCGTTGTATCTGTTGGTTGTATATTTTCATACAAAACTGAATAATTATCAATAATTGATATATCATTTATGATAATTGAATAGATACTAAAAGAGATGTCTTTGCAATGAAGAGACACCTCTTGGAAAAGGTTATACAGATTACCATGGCTGTAACGGTTTATGAAAATGCACCTCTGTGTTTTTAAAAACTCCAGAAATTTACAGATTTCATATCTTTGGTCTGGAATACAATATTATTGCTAGATATTGTGTTCAAGGGTTTATTGTATCTTGGAGGTAATTTTCCATTCAACTATTTAGCAAACTTTGTAGTGAGGACAAATAAAACCTTAAAGGAATGTATTCTCAATACGCCTCAAACCCATCTTTGTTTTCAGTTTTCTTTACCTTAATTGTTCTGTTCTACTCTCATTCTCCAACAATCTTTAAGATTTTAATTACTGCAATGGAAGTTGTAAAGAATTTGACTTATTTCTTAAATCCAAATGTCCAACTTGATCATTTTGATGCCACTAACTTCACCCCCTGGAAAGGAAAATTGTTCTTCATACTCACTATTCTCAAGATTGTCTATGTTCTTGATCTAAATTTGGAACCACTTCCGGAGCCAATGGAAGACGATTCTAACGTAGTGAAGGATGCAAGGAAGATGCGTGAAGATGATGAAGTGATGTGCCGGGGTTAGATTCTCAACACACTTTCCGATAGGCTCTATGATCTCTACAATTCAATGGACTCTCTGGTAGAGATATGGAATGCTAGCACAAAACAGAGAAAGAAGGCACGAACAAATTCCTCATTTTGAAATATCTTGAGTTTGTCCTGGTTGATACCAAGTTTGTCCTTGATCAAATATATGTATTGCAAATTATTGTTACTAAGCTTCGAGAATTGAATGACACAACTTTAGAGGAATTACAAGAGCACTTGAGGTTTTAAAAAAAGACTAAGTCTCGTGATCCCAAGAACGAGATTGTTGATTCCTCTAAAGTTCATGTCGCCGAAACAAGTAAGTTCCAAAAGAACTTCAAAGTCAACAATGACAAGAAGTTCAAGAAGTCTGGCAATGACCATAAGAAGTTTTATGGGAAATGCTTCTTTTGTGGAAAGAAAGGCCATTGCCAAAATGACTGTAGAAACAAGAATAAAAAAGAAGAAGTTAACATCAACAAAGCCAATGTCATTGAAGACAAAATCGAAGAGATATGTGATCAGAGATGAAAATTGGCATAATTATCAAAACCAAAATGGCTATAACAAAGTCCCGCAATTGGTGGATCGATTTCGGTGCCACCATTCATGTTTGTAATGATAAGAATTTATTCACGTCATATCAAATCGAATAGGAAGGACAAACGATTCTCATGGGAATCATAATGCAGCGGTGGTTGCTGGGCAAGGAATGGTGGAGATTAACTTTTCTTC
This sequence comes from Ficus carica, assembly GCA_009761775.1. NCBI lineage: Eukaryota > Viridiplantae > Streptophyta > Magnoliopsida > Rosales > Moraceae > Ficus > Ficus carica. The sequence goes on along the minus strand of CM019751.1, from coordinate 3,398,811 downwards.
CGGGAAGAAAATGACTTTGAACAACGTCTTTCATGTTCCCGATATTGGAAAGAATCTTGTATCTACCAATCTTATATGTAAGAATGGGCTTAAGATTATATTGAGGGCAACCCATGTATTGTATCTAAGAATGAGGCTTTTGTGGGAAAAATGTTATTATAGTGAAGGCATGTACAAGCTAAGTATTATTGATAATAAAGATATGAATTCCTGTTTTTATTGTTGACTCTTTTGATGTTTGGCATGCTCAGTTAGCACACTTAAAATTTAGAACTTTGAAATACATGTGTAAACATGGTTTGATTAATTGTAAAGATTTAAAACATGATAAGTGTGAGAATTGCATACAAGCAAAAATGACTAAGAAACCTTTTCCTAAAGCCGAATGAAATACTCAAATATTGGATATAATTCATACAGATATTTGTGAGTATAATGGTATTTTGACTAAAGGAGGAAAGAGATACTTGATCACTTTTATTGATGATTGTTCTAAATACACTTATGTATACTTAATTAGAACAAATGATGAAGCCTTTGATAAGTTTAATCTATTCAAGACTGAAGTTGAGAACCAAAAAGATAGAAAGATCAAAATGGTTCGAAGTGATAGTGGTGTTGAATATTTTTCAATTGAGTTTGATGCCTTATGTGAAGAGCATGGTATTATTCATCAAAAGTTAGCTCCATTTACTCCTCAACAAAATGGTTTGGCTGAAAGAAAAAATAGGATTTTTACAGATATGATTAACTATATTCTTCTTATTGCTAAATTGCCAAATAATTTATGGGGGCAAGCTTTACTTACTGCATGTCATGTCCATAATATGATAGCTTCTATGAAAACACATGTTTCTTCACATGAAATATGGAAAGGAAGAAAACCAAACTTGATGTATTTATGGGTATGAATTGTTTAGCCTTCTATACAGTGCATGACCCTAAATCATCAAAGTTAGGTGTAAGAGGAATTAAAAGTGTTTTTGTAGGATATGCTGAAAATTTCAAGGCATATAGATTATTAAATCTAGATTCTAATGTAATTGTGGAATCAAGAGATGTTGAATTTATCAAAAATAAACTTAGTCTTGATTAAAACTGAATTAGAATCTAATATTGATTAACCACGTGAATTTGCTCCCAGTACCTCCACTAATAACAAAATGAAAGAGTCAATGACATGTTTTGAATTAAGGAAAAGTGTAATGACCCGACTTTTCAGACCGTTAACTAGCTTACTTATTCTTATTCAATTTAGTCTTAATACTTATTTATGTTTGGTTCTAAAATACAGAATTTTTTTAAATCATCGTACTACAAAAGTTAGAATTACTAAAATTTTTAACTGAGGAAATTGAAAATCTCTAGCTAATAAATATCCTATTTAAGTTCGTATTTAGATAATATTTAAAAAGCTATAACTTCATGTAAGTTAAAAGTAAAGAGTTTAAAGTTTTTTTCTCGTAAAGTACTCATACTAGTTTAGTAGTACCAACACATTGGAACATAGTTATAAATATAGTCGCTACAAAATAATTTAAGAAGTCTAAATGCGGAGATTAAATTCGTGGTGGTATTCCACTCCATTCCTTCTTCGCCTCCGCACAGCTTTGCCATTCCATTAAACATCTAAGTAGCGGGCTGCTTACCCGCATTACCTACAGTACGAACACACACGTATGAGCTTTCGCTTAGCAAGTACAAACAATATCTCACAAAACATTTTCGTAAAATTATATCATCACATGTAACATCATGAATGTTCAAAAATGCATGTGATACATGTGTGTTCAATTATGCTTCATTATATACATGTCTTGTCTACATAAGGGCTCCTATGTCGTACCCATATGCGCGCAACCAATGGGGAGTTGGGGGAACGACCTTTCTACAGCCTCCAAGGTCATATCTTAACATATCCTCTCACTAATTGGAGGTTGGTACGACACTTAATCCTATTTTTCGTTAGCCTCATTCTTATATTTGTGATAATGTGTAGATTTACATATCACTATGTATTTATCATTACGGTATACATATCTATGAGGCATGTCGAATATATTAGTGCAAGAGAAATTATGTACTTTAAATGTTTAATCAACGCAATACATATGGCTCAAAGACTTATTACTTCATCAAGGCAAATAATAGAAAACGTAGAACATTAATAACAAAAAAATATTTTGTTCCATGCTGTAGGTGAGGTTTGTCCTTACTTGTCTTATGTGCTTAAACTTCCAGAGTTGTATCTCCTACAACGCAGATTTGGGAAAGTATCATGATTTAACAATATCTCATTATTAGATAGAATTATAGTTATATTACTTTATTCATTTATTTATTTATTTTATAAACTATAGTGAACTTAATTTACTTATATCATAATTAACCTTAACAATTAATTCATATTAATTATTAAGTGTTAAAATAAATTTATACTAATTATTATTTAATTAATTTATTTAAAATTTAATTGATTAATTAATCAATCGATTAATTAATTAATTAACTAATTATATAGGTAATAGTTAATTATTACTTTATTTAATTGAGTAATTATAATTAAATTACATAATTTTAATTGACTTATTAATAATTATATTGTTAATAATTTAATTAATGTACTTAAATATTCTTTCTTATATAATAATTAATAATTATTAATTCTAATATTAATAATTAATAGTTTGATTAATCTAATAATTAATGTTTGATTAATCTCTAGTTAATCATCTATAGTTATTTTGATGATTATATCAATGATTAATGATTAATTATCAATTAATCTCTAATTAATCATGTATTATAATTATGTAGTTATTCAACATAATAATCTTAATTATCACCTACTAACTCTTATAATTAATTAATTAATTATTAATCATCAATTAATTAATTACTTTATTAATTATATTTGGTTATGTATTTATTATTAATTAATTAATTAATCAATCAAGGTGATAAGGATTCACCTAAGTGTATACCTCTCATCTATTATTAGGCTTATAAGGTCCAATGCCCTTAGTTATAATCATTTAGTTGGGCTAAGGTAGTTTCTTGGTATAAGCCCAGTAACCCTTTAGTGTACTTTATCTTAGCCCATTTAAAACTGTGATTCAATTTTGTAAAGTTAGGGTTTTTCACATTATTTGATCATAAACTTAATACCAACTCATTTCATAACTAAATATGTACATATATTATGACTTACCATTATGTCACATTTTAATTTTTAATCATTTTTGTCGGTTTATGATCTTTAATTTGTAAGATTTATTTAAATTTGAGTACAATCCCGTTTTGGACACTTGATAACTCATTGGAAAGCTTGAAGCATCTAGTTTCTGTCTTTATAATTTGTCTTCCAAGATTGTAAGCATTTCAAACATTAATATGGACATTTTCCTAACACTAGTAAAAATTGTGGATCATACGATGATTATTTACCGTCGTGTAAACTTTACACGACGGTTAGACAACCGTAGTGTAATCCAGCATCGTGAAAGATACCACGACGGTTCCATAACCGTCGTGGTATCTCAATATTACACGACGGTTCACATAGTCATCGAATCAAGAAATACAGTAGCAAACGCCGCAAATTGAGAACTTTACACGACGGTTTTCCTCCAAAACCGTCGTGTAATGTGTGTTATCGCAAAAAAAAAAAAAGCCAATTTTTTTTAATTCAAGCCCAATTACACGACGGTTTTGGCTCAAAACCGTCGTGTAATGTGTGCCATCACAAAAAAAAAACAATTTTTTTTTAAAATTCAAGCCCAATTACACGATGGTTTTGAGCAAAACCGTTGTGTAATGGTACATATTACACTAGAATCAAATTCCATATGATTATCCAAAACGAAAATCCATTTTGGCATTACATCGAACATGTGGTGGGCAGATAAAAATCATGTTAAAAAATGTGTGTAAAGTGCTAAAACCGTGCACAAAACATTCATCTCCAAAGAGCAACAATTAAAAAAAAAAAAATTCAAACAGCTCTACAAATTACACTCAAGCGCAAGTTATTAAAGCATTGTGTGTTCGTAGTTTTGTTACAAAACAAGAAATTGAGCAATATGGAAGTCAACTTGCTTTTCTTTAAAGAAAAAAAAGTCACGGCCTTGATGGGAACACCGGGAGAGAGAGGTGGTGGCGATGGCGGCAGCGGAAAAAAACCGGGGCTATGGCGGCGGTTTGGGAAAAGTTTGAAGCGGCGGCGGCGGCGGTGTGACTGGATTTTAAGTTACGGGGTGACGGGCGGGCGGAGGAGGTGGGGAGGAGAAAAGTTTGAGTTGTCTAGAGGGTTGAAGATGAAAATGATGATAAATGAAGAGAAAAGTGTATTTAAGTAATAGGTTTCGTGCGAATTCCAAAACATGAAATTTGAATTGAAAATTTTCGGAGGATTACACGACGGTTTTCTATAACCATCGTATAATCCTTTTTTTTTTTTGAAAATTTTCAGAGGATTACACGACGGTTTTTATAACTGTCGTGTAATCCTTTTTTTTTTTTTTTTGAAAATTTGAATATTTGAAAATTTTTGGAGGATTACACGACGGTTTTTATAACCGTCGTGTAATCCTTTTGTTTTTTTTTTCAAAAATTTGAAATTTGAAAATTTTTGGATGATTACACGATGGTTATAAAAATCGTCGTGTAATCTTTTTTTTTTTTTGAAATGCTGCCGGATTACGCGACGGTTTTGATGAGCCGTCGTGTAATCCGGCGGATTACATGACGGTTTGACTAAACCGTCGTGTAATCCTTAGTTTAAACGACGGTTTTTTCAACCGTCATGTAATCCTGTTTAAGATGACGGTTTCACAAAATCGTCGTGTATTTTCCGTCGTGTAAGTCAACTTTTGTAGTAGTGTAAGTGTCTTATGGTAAAATCTCAGTTTACCAAATATCAATACAATATTATGTGATTTATTAAAATTTATGTACATATTCGTTTTAAACGCAAGATATCTCATTTTGAAGCTTGAGATGTCTAATTTACATCAATAAAGTTGTTTCCTTTAGTGTTTTAGCGTTTCATACCATTAACTTAGGTTTTGTGACTGTCGGTCCCATATATGTACCACAAGTCCAAATTCATGGGTAAATTTAGAAAAATCATAACAATTCACTTACAAGTCCAAATAAGGCAAAAGATATGTCATTGGAAAGCTTATAGTGTCTATTGCATATGATAAGAACAGTTTTGAAAAAAATTATGGTTTACTAACCCAAAATATATAAAATCCGTGGCTAGTACAGGATTCCAGCAAAGTCTTTTGGTTCGTATTCCAAACTTGTAAAATTCACCAAAAACTGCACATTCATCCGTTCAAGGAGTATGATACCTTGTTGGAAAGCTTAAAGAATCTAGTTTTTAGATATATAACTATAATCCAAAATTTTGAGGCTAAATGGCTCGGAGTACATAAAACCCGTGGCTAGACTGTACTCCAAAGGTTCATTTTCTCTCTAGTTTTGTGTCACAACTTCAAATGCGCATAACTTTAGACATACAAAAGCAAACCAAGTGATTCCAAAGCCTAAAATGAAACTTATCCTCTGTAGAATCTTATTATATAATTTATTTTTCATACCAAAGTTTCTAATGCATGCTACATCACCACAACTACTACAAGCTTTAAGAAAGTTTATAGATCTTACCGAAATGCTCCGTGGAACATTTTTAGATCTCGGGCCTCCAAAGTTTTTTTCAAAACATTTTCCTAGGTAAGAAGAAGTCTAATATTAAGATTATAACTAGACATCATACTTTAGTTCTCCAAAAATGACTAAAACACAATGATACCATTGTGTTACCTTTAGTAAAACGTCCTCTAACTCCGTTTCACACTTCTTCGAACTTGGTAACGGGGTTGCTTAGAGCTTGAAAATGGAGGGAGGAGGGTGCTAGAGGGGTGTTGGAGATGGAGAATAGTGTTGGTGGTTCCTTTTTTTTTTTTTTTTTTTTTTTTTTCTCTGTTTTGAGCTTGGTGGTGGCTAGAGAAGCTAGGGTTTTTTTGAGCTTAACTTGTGTGAGAATAAAATGAGGTGTTTTCCGCCAACATCTACTTTGAAGAAGCCATATTTTGAGGGGTAAAAATGGAAATTTTTTGGTTGATTCACCCCTTGCATTGCCGCGACTTTGAGAGGGTTTTGGAGTGAAAATTTTGTTCAACAAAGTGGAGACAATGGGTCACTTTCACTTGTCTCTTCTTTGGGTCAACTTGCCAAAATAAACCATGTCATTTTTTACATAAGGTTGCATGCATGCACCTCTTTCTTCTTTTTCTCATTGTTCAAATTTCTTCTTGGTTCTTGAACCAAAAATCCGGATCCCCCCCCTCCCCTATGCCTTCTCAATTTTTGTTTTTGTTTTGTTTCTTCCAATTTCCACCATTGATCCAAGGTTGTCATCCTTATTCTCATCCATTATATCTTCCATCACACCTATCCTTTCATTAAGCTCTTATTGGTCACTTATCATCCAAAGTTTGACCATTGATTTGCCTAAGATTCTTGGACATAAAATCTACACCATTGATTTCAAACTTAAGCACAATTTTTGATCAATCTTCCACCTTTGGATTTTCTAAGAGTAATACTAATCACTTATCTTCTATCTATGTGACACATTAATTTTCAATCATACTATCAAAAGTTAACTATTGATATAATCAAAAATAAATACTAAGGTCTTTAAATTGACCTTTTAATAAAAATCGGGGTTCTTCCCAAAAATTAACATTATCCCTCTAATACGACATAGTAAATTTTTTCCTATAAATTTATATGTCGTTCAACTAATCTTTTATGTATTTAAAATTTTTAATTTAAATAGAGAAATTTAACATTGTTAAATCATCAACATCATCACACTGATGATACATATACAATCATTCATGATCTTGAAATTTGATATTCATCAAAATAATTCATTAGAAGTATGTTAATGAAGGAAATCCATAATAATAGTTCGTGAATCAAGTTTATGAGTTTCTAGGGTATCACAAGAAGTCAATGTGAAAGAAAAGAGAATGGTTTAGCACTGTATTTTATTTCATCTCAAGCTTTAGCCTTCTTGATTAAAGGAGAAAGAAATAATGTACTAAGTAAAATACCATTGTTGCTAAATGTTGAAGAAGATCCTAAGACATTTAATGAAGCCATGTTATCTGGAGATGCTTCTTTTGGAGAGAGGCTGTAAATGATGAAATGGATTCAATTATGTCTAATCAAACATAGGTTTTGGTTGATCTCCCTCCGAGATCAAAACCGATTAGCAACAAATGAGTGTTTAGAAGAAAGTACGATATCGATGGGTCTATATAAACTTTCAAGGCTAGAATGGTGGTTAAGGGTTTTAAACAAAAACGTGGTATAGACTACTTTGACACATAAGCTCCGGTAGCTAGACTAACATCTATTAGAGTGCTATTTGTAATTGCTTCAATATACAATTTGAATGTGCACCAAATGGATGTAAATATAGCTTTTCTAAATGGAGATCTAGATGAATAAATCTATATGTGTAACGCCCCGACTTACACCATCTACGTAGGGGGACGACTACGTAGACGTGGGCCGTCACCTTACTTACTTACTTAACTTAATTCTTAACAAAAAGCTTTAAGCTTGCTGAAAATTCCGGAGTAAAATTTTTTTCTTTAAAACTTTATTTTAAAACTCTTTTACTCTCAAACTTAAATTTGACTTAGTCCCGTACTTCTTCTCATACATAAAACTTAACTTATCTTCATACATATTCATACGTATTCACCTGAGTACCAAGATCGTGGACCAGACCCGACCTAGTGCGGATCGGTACAACACGAGGCAACTTGCTTGCCATATATACTTGAAACTTTTCTTAAAACATACCATTTCTTCAAAACACACTTTACAAATGTATTTTACGAAAACATATTTTCCAAAACCCGTGGTGGTGTCCATTCCACATTTCACAGTCCGCAGCACCAACTCTCCACAGTATTGCATCAAGTACTGCCGTTAGGTTGATTACCTACAGCATGAACGTAAGTAATGAGCTAATTGCCCAGTAAGTACAATATTCAATCCACAAAACATTTTTCATACAAGAATACGTGAGCCGATTATGTTTTCTTATAAACCAATTATGCTTTCATTAACTTGGTTCTATTATCTTATCTAACATGTCATGTCATATGTGCATGTACCGTGGTACATAGTCATAGAGTGGTTGGAGGCGGCCAGTCCAAATCAAATCAAACCATGAAACTAATCGTTTACATAGAGTGATTGGGGCAGCCAGTCCAATCCAATTCAAACCATAGACTAAAACCATTTAAACCAGCCCTCGTGGCAAGTCGGTACGACACAATAACATTAACAGGTCTTATCTTATCTTCTGACTTAACTTATTCTTACCATGTGATTTAATAATTGTGAACATGCTTCATGATGTCACGTATCAAACATACATCATAAAACAATCTCAATCATGACTTAAAACTTTCTAGCATAATGTATCATTACATAATACCTCGTAACATAACACATCATAACATAACATACCTATCATAACCTAACTTACCATAACATAACATCATAACATATCCTACCATAACATAACATATCATAACATAACTTCATAGCATAACTTATCATAACATAACTTATCATGACATAAACTTCATAGCATAACATCATAGCATAAACTTATCATAACATACATACATAAACATATCTTAAACTTATCATAACTTAAACTTATCATAACATAAACATATCATAACATAAACTTATCATAACATAACTTAAACTTATCATAACATAACTTAAACTTATCATAACATAACATAGGTAAATCATGTAAATCAATACATGACATGCAACAAAACGTTTTGTCCATGCTGTAGGTGGAGTTGTACTTACCTGTTGTCCTACGCTCTTAGTTTATCGTCAAACATAGCACATACTCTCGTTTTCCTAACAGAGTGTAAGATAAGAATCAGTCATATTCTATCTTACCATAAATCATAATCCTTAAACGTTAATATCCTTTTAGGTTACTTCTAGTAACCCTGGGTATGAGCCCAAACATAAATAGGTTAATGTCCTATTGGGTTATTAAGACTCAATAGTGGTATCCCATTTGGTTATCATACTACTTAGCATGATTTAATTATTTCCTTTCTTCAGAAAACTTGTTCAATTCTTGAAAACAGTTTCTTAATTTAAGTGTTAGTGCATGAGTAGGGATTTCTTGCTTTTGCACTGTTTTCTTAAATCCAGTGTAGGAATTTCTTGATTCCTGCACAGTTTTGGGAATCTAATTTTTTTACTTTAAAATCTGTTTGGAATTAGAAAAATATTTCTTCATGAAAGTTGTAGATCTTGAAAGATTCTAAAACTTTCATGTTTTACACAAAACCTAATTCTGTCTTTAACTTGTTCATTTTCTTGGTTGAAGCCGGCTGGCCGTGCATAAGGTCTGGGCAGATCAATATTGACTAGGTCTCGGATTTTCATAAAAACAGAGGCCTTTGGAGCCGTATTTTGAAAAAATGTCCACGCTGTCTCCTAGGAAAATCCATTTTCTACAACTTTGTAGTTTTAACTTTTTCCAAATTCGGCCTCTAAGGGCCTCAAAATTTCGTTTTCCTGTAAGCTGCCCGGTTTTACCCGAACTGGCAGTTTTGCTTGAAAATCCGTTTTTTTCGTAAAGTCTACGCACACGCTACCTCAAACGGTCTCAACCGTGAGCCTACGACAAACATGCAGCGTATCTAACGGAAAATCATATCATCATACATCCATACATAAAATCATAACACATAAATAAAAACCTAGATCTAGCTTACCACAACATAGATCTAGCTTAACATAACCCTAATCAAGCACATACTAAACTTTTGCATGAAAATAAATGAGCTTAAGCTCTTACAAAACCCACTGAAAATACATATAAAACCTTGAATCAAAACTTAATAAAAAGGCTTAGGGATTTGAGAAGATTACCCCAAGATCTTAGAGGTGAAATCTCAAACTTGGATCCGAATTTTCTTCTACCTATTTCTCTCTAAAAATCCGGCCATACCTCTCTTTTTCTCTCTTATGGTTTTCATTTTTTGCCTTAGGGTGAGGGGGAGAGAATGAGTGGGAATTTTGGCAGAGTTTCGGGTTCAATTTCATGCTCAAAAATTGTGAACCCACTACCCCTATTTATAGGTGAAAACTTAAAGTTTCCTTAATTGCACATAAGGGTTTAATGAGCAAAATATTTGCCCATCAATCCTCCCTAGGTGGCCGGCCATTCATGAGGAAAATGAGCCAAGAAATTTGCTTGCTCAACAAGGCTTCTCTCCACCTATGCACCGGCCATACAATGTGTGTGGAAGCCAAAGGGAGTGATGTGTCCAAAAGTGGACCAAAGGCAACACCTACCACACCAAGCTTACCTCACCAAGCCTACCTCATCAACCTTATCTCACCAAGGCAAAGCTTGTTCACCAAGGCTTGCAATAACCGGCCATGCTAGCTAGAACAAATGTGTGGAAGCCAAGCAAGGTGATGTGTCCAAGGGTGAACCATAGGCAACACCTACCACACATTTTCTATCTTATCTTGCATTTAATTCCTCAAAAGCAACATAATTGCCCCCCTAAAACCTTAGAGTGGCCGGCCATACAATGTGGTTTGTTGGCCAATTTTTCAACCTCAAATCATGCTTAAAACTTACTTTCCATAATTTCCAAAAATCCAATTAATCTAATTGGTTATCACCATATGAGGTGTCCTCAAAATTAAGGCTCCATTTGGTTTTTCTTTACCAATGCAGTCCATAATCACACTAATAAGGATTTTACAAATACTGTTTTCACTTAAAACAGTACTGTTTCACTAAATTGCAGTCCAGAGTTTATCTGCGAAAAAATTAGACTGCGTATGGATTTTTCTTAGAACTTGAAACTATTTAATCCATACTGCTCTAACTAATGTGCTTGATTTTTCTAGGGTGGTCTTATAGCTTATTTGACTGAAATGAGGGTTTTCCGCAGTATAATTTCCATACTGTTGATTACACTGCAGTACCGTCTCAGTCAAACCAAAAGTCAACTTGGTCAACTTAAAGTCAACCTTAGTCAACCTAAAGTCAACCTTGGTCAACCTAAAGTCAACCTTGGTCAAAGTTGACCCGAAGAAAATCATAAATTCCTATTTTGTCCTTTTTCCTCAAAAGGCCCCGTGCTTGACAAAGCAACTTATTATTGAGTCTCGTAGCTAATTAAACGAGAACTCAAACATATTCTGATATTTACTCAGATCATGAGCTTTATATCGACATACATAATAAAATCTTAGATTTTCCTTATTTCTAAGGAAATTCATTGAAATTTCGGGTTCTTACATTCTACCCTCCTTAAAAAAATTTTCGTCCTCGAAAATTCAGTTACTTCTAGGTAACTCTTCTTAAAATCCACCATAAACTCATAATGGTTTGATCAAATTCTCATTTTAATCCTTTAATGGGATCATGTCTCTTATATAGAACCATAATCTTACTTTCATATCTTATCATCATACTTACATACATTCATACATACTTGCATACATTCTTACTTTCTTACTTTCATACATACTGTCCCTTCATATTGCATCACAAGAACTATTTACATAAAAACTGAGCAAGTATATCATATAACTTGCTATGTTTGAAAAACATATCTTATCATATAACTTTTTCATTCTTGAAAAGTTTATCGTATTACATAATTTTCCATACTTGGAGAGCATATCGTATCATATATTCAGAACATTTTTTGAAAATAGTTCCTTTCTTGAAACTTGATCTTATGCTATTAGAACCCCTTACTTATCATAATGGCCCCTATCTTGGAATTTGTCCCTTTCTCGAAACTCATCCATCAAGGATTCGGCCTATGGCTCCTATCTTGGAACCTTTACTTTTAATGACAGCCCCCATCTTGGAATTTCCTCCTCAAGGATTTGGCCGTCTTACATAAAATGAGGGGGTTCTATTAAACATAGGATCTTTTATAAAAATATTTTCTTTGAATCTTTTCAAAGCCAATCTTGGAAAATCATAATATCGTTCGAGTGATGCAATGACAGGCATACTTAAATCAACTAGCCACTTGCTAGATAGTAAAAGCTCCTCTTATTGCTTCTAACATTTCCTTGATAGCACAAGTGCATAATCATAATTCTTAGGAATATCTAAAATTCCCCAACATTACTTAATTTCCCTTACTGAGGGATCGTATCATCACTTTCATCGTCAAACTTTTAGTCATCAATCCTATTTCTTAGGATGAAAAATTCCTGATTATCACCCTACTACGGTAAGGCGATAGGCCATCTAATCTCGAAGCCTATTCATTTCTTATTGCTACTCTAGGAATTATCATTGCAACTTAACCATTACAGTTGCAAGATTAGGTTCTTGCGAAATTTGGTTCAGTCGTACATGCAACGAACCATCTTCTAGTTTCTAATTCTAATCCTCGACATGTCTAACACCTATTCTTGCATTCATATCTTAGCATATCATATCATAAAATCATCATATCTTATCATATCATACTAGAGATTTCTCACGATCTCATCATATCATATCGTAAACTTAGCTTATCCTCCACGCTTTCGCTGCGCAACTCTGCTTTACTGGCAATCATAGCCCCTAGACTCATCTGTATAAGCACGCCAAGCTGTAACATAGCTGACGTATCATCTCATATACATATCCTAGTATATCTCGATATCGCGCTAATACATAGACGGTCCTAGGTGTCATAAAAATTTAGGATTTCTCCTCTCAAGGTACCCTATGCCAAGGCACCTTGCACGAGCACGAGCCTCCTTGACTAGGCGTCGGCTGGCAATCATATCTTGAAGGTGCGTCCCTACATGACAAAATCTGAAGAGAGTCTCCATATCGTGCAATCACTTCTTGGGTCCTATCGAAGATGCATAGCTCTTCCTCCATTCTTCGGAATGCCAACGAAGCCTTGCGGTCCTCTTCAGTCCAACCCGGGTTTGATACCAGGTTCATGTCTTTATCATAGTAATATTATAACCTCACATAATTTCTATACATAAAATAGAGTAAGAAAACAAACTTACAAAACTGTGGTGCTGGCAGCAGAACTGTGAAACTGGATGGCAGGAAAACTTTGCTCTGATACCAAACTGTAACGCCCCGACTTACACCATCTACGTAGGGGGACGACTACGTAGACGTGGGCCGTCACCTTACTTACTTACTTAACTTAATTCTTAACAAAAAGCTTTAAGCTTGCTGAAAATTCCGGAGTAAAATTTTTTTCTTTAAAACTTTATTTTAAAACTCTTTTACTCTCAAACTTAAATTTGACTTAGTCCCGTACTTCTTCTCATACATAAAACTTAACTTATCTTCATACATATTCATACGTATTCACCTGAGTACCAAGATCGTGGACCAGACCCGACCTAGTGCGGATCGGTACAACACGAGGCAACTTGCTTGCCATATATACTTGAAACTTTTCTTAAAACATACCATTTCTTCAAAACACACTTTACAAATGTATTTTACGAAAACATATTTTCCAAAACCCGTGGTGGTGTCCATTCCACATTTCACAGTCCGCAGCACCAACTCTCCACAGTATTGCATCAAGTACTGCCGTTAGGTTGATTACCTACAGCATGAACGTAAGTAATGAGCTAATTGCCCAGTAAGTACAATATTCAATCCACAAAACATTTTTCATACAAGAATACGTGAGCCGATTATGTTTTCTTATAAATCAATTATGCTTTCATTAACTTGGTTCTATTATCTTATCTAACATGTCATGTCATATGTGCATGTACCGTGGTACATAGTCATAGAGTGGTTGGAGGCGGCCAGTCCAAATCAAATCAAACCATGAAACTAATCGTTTACATAGAGTGATTGGGGCAGCCAGTCCAATCCAATTCAAACCATAGACTAAAACCATTTAAACCAGCCCTCGTGGCAAGTCGGTACGACACAATAACATTAACAGGTCTTATCTTATCTTCTGACTTAACTTATTCTTACCATGTGATTTAATAATTGTGAACATGCTTCATGATGTCACGTATCAAAACATACATCATAAAACAATCTCAATCATGACTTAAAACTTTCTAGCATAATGTATCATAACATAATACCTCGTAACATAACACATCATAACATAACATACCTATCATAACCTAACTTACCATAACATAACATCATAACATATCCTACCATAACATAACATATCATAACATAACTTCATAGCATAACTTATCATAACATAACTTATCATGACATAAACTTCATAGCATAACATCATAGCATAAACTTATCATAACATAAACATATCATAACATAAACATATTTTAAACTTATCATAACTTAAACTTATCATAACATAAACATATCATAACATAAACTTATCATAACATAACTTAAACTTATCATAACATAACTTAAACTTATCATAACATAACATAGGTAATCATGTAAATCAATACATGACATGCAACAAAACGTTTTGTCCATGCTGTAGGTGGAGTTGTACTTACCTGTTGTCCTACGCTCTTAGTTTATCGTCAAACATAGCACATACTCTCGTTTTCCTAACAGGGTGTAAAATAAGAATCAGTCATATTCTATCTTACCATAAATCATAATCCTTAAACGTTAATATCCTTTTAGGTTACTTCTAGTAACCCTGGGTATGAGCCCAAACATAAATAGGTTAATGTCCTATTGGGTTATTAAGACTCAATAGTGGTATCCCATTGGTTATCATACTACTTAGCATGATTTAATTATTTCCTTTCTTCAGAAAACTTGTTCAATTCTTGAAAACAGTTTCTTAATTTAAGTGTTAGTGCATGAGTAGGGATTTCTTGCTTTTGCACTGTTTTCTTAAAATCCAGTGTAGGAATTTCTTGATTCCTGCACAGTTTTGGGAATCTAATTTTTTTACTTTAAAATCTGTTTGGAATTAGAAAAATATTTCTTCATGAAAGTTGTAGATCTTGAAAGATTCTAAAACTTTCATGTTTTACACAAAACCTAATTCTGTCTTTAACTTGTTCATTTTCTTGGTTGAAGCCGGCTGGCCGTGCATAAGGTCTGGGCAGATCAATATTGACTAGGTCTCGGATTTTCATAAAAACAGAGGCCTTTGGAGCCGTATTTTGAAAAAATGTCCACGCTGTCTCCTAGGAAATCCATTTTCTACAACTTTGTAGTTTTAACTTTTTCCAAATTCGGCCTCTAAGGGCCTCAAAATTTCGTTTTCCTGTAAGCTGCCCGGTTTTACCCGAACTGGCAGTTTTGCTTGAAAATCCGTTTTTTCGTAAAGTCTACGCACACGCTACCTCAAACGGTCTCAACCGTGAGCCTACGACAAACATGCAGCGTATCTAACGGAAAATCATATCATCATACATCCATACATAAAATCATAACACATAAATAAAAACCTAGATCTAGCTTACCACAACATAGATCTAGCTTACCATAACCCTAATCAAGCACATACTAAACTTTTGCATGAAAATAAATGAGCTTAAGCTCTTACAAAACCCACTGAAATACATATAAAACCTTGAATCAAAACTTAATAAAAAGGCTTAGGGATTTGAGAAGATTACCCCAAGATCTTAGAGGTGAAATCTCAAACTTGGATCCGAATTTTCTTCTACCTATTTCTCTCTAAAAATCCGGCCATACCTCTCTTTTTCTCTCTTATGGTTTTCATTTTTTGCCTTAGGGTGAGGGGGAGAGAATGAGTGGGAATTTTGGCAGAGTTTCGGGTTCAATTTCATGCTCAAAAATTGTGAACCCACTACCCCTATTTATAGGTGAAAACTTAAAGTTTCCTTAATTGCACATAAGGGTTTAATGAGCAAAATATTTGCCCATCAATCCTCCCTAGGTGGCCGGCCATTCATGAGGAAAATGAGCCAAGAAATTTGCTTGCTCAACAAGGCTTCTCTCCACCTATGCACCGGCCATACAATGTGTGTGGAAGCCAAAGGGAGTGATGTGTCCAAAAGTGGACCAAAGGCAACACCTACCACACCAAGCTTACCTCACCAAGCCTACCTCATCAACCTTATCTCACCAAGGCAAAGCTTGTTCACCAAGGCTTGCAATAACCGGCCATGCTAGCTAGAACAAATGTGTGGAAGCCAAGCAAGGTGATGTGTCCAAGGGTGAACCATAGGCAACACCTACCACACATTTTCTATCTTATCTTGCATTTAATTCCTCAAAAGCAAACATAATTGCCCCCCTAAAACCTTAGAGTGGCCGGCCATACAATGTGGTTTGTTGGCCAATTTTTCAACCTCAAATCATGCTTAAAACTTACTTTCCATAATTTCCAAAAATCCAATTAATCTAATTGGTTATCACCATATGAGGTGTCCTCAAAATTAAGGCTCCATTTGGTTTTTCTTTACCAATGCAGTCCATAATCACACTAATAAGGATTTTACAAATACTGTTTTCACTTAAAACAGTACTGTTTCACTAAATTGCAGTCCAGAGTTTATCTGCGAAAAAATTAGACTGCGTATGGATTTTTCTTAGAACTTGAAACTATTTAATCCATACTGCTCTAACTAATGTGCTTGATTTTTCTAGGGTGGTCTTATAGCTTATTTGACTGAAATGAGGGTTTTCCGCAGTATAATTTCCATACTGTTGATTACACTGCAGTACCGTCTCAGTCAAACCAAAAGTCAACTTGGTCAACTTAAAGTCAACCTTAGTCAACCTAAAGTCAACCTTGGTCAACCTAAAGTCAACCTTGGTCAAAGTTGACCCGAAGAAAATCATAAATTCCTATTTTGTCCTTTTTCCTCAAAAGGCCCCGTGCTTGACAAAGCAACTTATTATTGAGTCTCGTAGCTAATTAAACGAGAACTCAAACATATTCTGATATTTACTCAGATCATGAGCTTTATATCGACATACATAATAAAATCTTAGATTTTCCTTATTTCTAAGGAAATTCATTGAAATTTCGGGTTCTTACATTCTACCCTCCTTAAAAAAATTTCGTCCTCGAAAATTCAGTTACTTCTAGGTAACTCTTCTTAAAATCCACCATAAACTCATAATGGTTTGATCAAATTCTCATTTTAATCCTTTAATGGGATCATGTCTCTTATATAGAACCATAATCTTACTTTCATATCTTATCATCATACTTACATACATTCATACATACTTGCATACATTCTTACTTTCTTACTTTCATACATACTGTCCCTTCATATTGCATCACAAGAACTATTTACATAAAAACTGAGCAAGTATATCATATAACTTGCTATGTTTGAAAAACATATCTTATCATATAACTTTTTCATTCTTGAAAAGTTTATCGTATTACATAATTTTCCATACTTGGAGAGCATATCGTATCATATATTCAGAACATTTTTTGAAAATAGTTCCTTTCTTGAAACTTGATCTTATGCTATTAGAACCCCTTACTTATCATAATGGCCCCTATCTTGGAATTTGTCCCTTTCTCGAAACTCATCCATCAAGGATTCGGCCTATGGCTCCTATCTTGGAACCTTTACTTTTAATGACAGCCCCCATCTTGGAATTTCCTCCTCAAGGATTTGGCCGTCTTACATAAAATGAGGGGGTTCTATTAAACATAGGATCTTTTATAAAAATATTTTCTTTGAATCTTTTCAAAGCCAATCTTGGAAAATCATAATATCGTTCGAGTGATGCAATGACAGGCATACTTAAATCAACTAGCCACTTGCTAGATAGTAAAAGCTCCTCTTATTGCTTCTAACATTTCCTTGATAGCACAAGTGCATAATCATAATTCTTAGGAATATCTAAAATTCCCCAACATTACTTAATTTCCCTTACTGAGGGATCGTATCATCACTTTCATCGTCAAACTTTTAGTCATCAATCCTATTTCTTAGGATGAAAAATTCCTGATTATCACCCTACTACGGTAAGGCGATAGGCCATCTAATCTCGAAGCCTATTCATTTCTTATTGCTACTCTAGGAATTATCATTGCAACTTAACCATTACAGTTGCAAGATTAGGTTCTTGCGAAATTTGGTTCAGTCGTACATGCAACGAACCATCTTCTAGTTTCTAATTCTAATCCTCGACATGTCTAACACCTATTCTTGCATTCATATCTTAGCATATCATATCATAAAATCATCATATCTTATCATATCATACTAGAGATTTCTCACGATCTCATCATATCATATCGTAAACTTAGCTTATCCTCCACGCTTTCGCTGCGCAACTCTGCTTTACTGGCAATCATAGCCCCTAGACTCATCTGTATAAGCACGCCAAGCTGTAACATAGCTGACGTATCATCTCATATACATATCCTAGTATATCTCGATATCGCGCTAATACATAGACGGTCCTAGGTGTCATAAAAATTTAGGATTTCTCCTCTCAAGGTACCCTATGCCAAGGCACCTTGCACGAGCACGAGCCTCCTTGACTAGGCGTCGGCTGGCAATCATATCTTGAAGGTGCGTCCCTACATGACAAAATCTGAAGAGAGTCTCCATATCGTGCAATCACTTCTTGGGTCCTATCGAAGATGCATAGCTCTTCCTCCATTCTTCGGAATGCCAACGAAGCCTTGCGGTCCTCTTCAGTCCAACCCGGGTTTGATACCAGGTTCATGTCTTTATCATAGTAATATTATAACCTCACATAATTTCTATACATAAAATAGAGTAAGAAAACAAACTTACAAAACTGTGGTGCTGGCAGCAGAACTGTGAAACTGGATGGCAGGAAAACTTTGCTCTGATACCAAACTGTAACGCCCCGACTTACACCATCTACGTAGGGGGACGACTACGTAGACGTGGGCCGTCACCTTACTTACTTACTTAACTTAATTCTTAACAAAAAGCTTTAAGCTTGCTGAAAATTCCGGAGTAAAATTTTTTTCTTTAAAACTTTATTTTAAAACTCTTTTACTCTCAAACTTAAATTTGACTTAGTCCCGTACTTCTTCTCATACATAAAACTTAACTTATCTTCATACATATTCATACGTATTCACCTGAGTACCAAGATCGTGGACCAGACCCGACCTAGTGCGGATCGGTACAACACGAGGCAACTTGCTTGCCATATATACTTGAAACTTTTCTTAAAACATACCATTTCTTCAAAACACACTTTACAAATGTATTTTACGAAAACATATTTTCCAAAACCCGTGGTGGTGTCCATTTCACATTTCACAGTCCGCAGCACCAACTCTCCACAGTATTGCATCAAGTACTGCCGTTAGGTTGATTACCTACAGCATGAACGTAAGTAATGAGCTAATTGCCCAGTAAGTACAATATTCAATCCACAAAACATTTTTCATACAAGAATACGTGAGCCGATTATGTTTTCTTATAAACCAATTATGCTTTCATTAACTTGGTTCTATTATCTTATCTAACATGTCATGTCATATGTGCATGTACCGTGGTACATAGTCATAGAGTGGTTGGAGGCGGCCAGTCCAAACCAAATCAAACCATGAAACTAATCGTTTACATAGAGTGATTGGGGCAGCCAGTCCAATCCAATTCAAACCATAGACTAAAACCATTTAAACCAGCCCTCGTGGCAAGTCGGTACGACACAATAACATTAACAGGTCTTATCTTATCTTCTGACTTAACTTATTCTTACCATGTGATTTAATAATTGTGAACATGCTTCATGATGTCACGTATCAAAACATACATCATAAAACAATCTCAATCATGACTTAAAACTTTCTAGCATAATGTATCATAACATAATACCTCGTAACATAACACATCATAACATAACATACCTATCATAACCTAACTTACCATAACATAACATCATAACATATCCTACCATAACATAACATATCATAACATAACTTCATAGCATAACTTATCATAACATAACTTATCATGACATAAACTTCATAGCATAACATCATAGCATAAACTTATCATAACATAAACATATCATAACATAAACATATCTTAAACTTATCATAACTTAAACTTATCATAACATAAACATATCATAACATAAACTTATCATAACATAACTTAAACTTATCATAACATAACTTAAACTTATCATAACATAACATAGGTAAATCATGTAAATCAATACATGACATGCAACAAAACGTTTTGTCCATGCTGTAGGTGGAGTTGTACTTACCTGTTGTCCTACGCTCTTAGTTTATCGTCAAACATAGCACATACTCTCGTTTTCCTAACAGGGTGTAAGATAAGAATAAGTCATATTCTATCTTACCATAAATCATAATCCTTAAACGTTAATATCCTTTTAGGTTACTTCTAGTAACCCTGGGTATGAGCCCAAACATAAATAGGTTAATGTCCTATTGGGTTATTAAGACTCAATAGTGGTATCCCATTTGGTTATCATACTACTTAGCATGATTTAATTATTTCCTTTCTTCAGAAAACTTGTTCAATTCTTGAAAACAGTTTCTTAATTTAAGTGTTAGTGCATGAGTAGGATTTCTTGCTTTTGCACTGTTTTCTTAAAATCCAGTGTAGGAATTTCTTGATTCCTGCACAGTTTTGGGAATCTAATTTTTTTACTTTAAAATCTGTTTGGAATTAGAAAAATATTTCTTCATGAAAGTTGTAGATCTTGAAAGATTCTAAAACTTTCATGTTTTACACAAAACCTAATTCTGTCTTTAACTTGTTCATTTTCTTGGTTGAAGCCGGCTGGCCGTGCATAAGGTCTGGGCAGATCAATATTGACTAGGTCTCGGATTTTCATAAAAACAGAGGCCTTTGGAGCCGTATTTTGAAAAAATGTCCACGCTGTCTCCTAGGAAAATCCATTTTCTACAACTTTGTAGTTTTAACTTTTTCCAAATTCGGCCTCTAAGGGCCTCAAAATTTCGTTTTCCTGTAAGCTGCCCGGTTTTACCCGAACTGGCAGTTTTGCTTGAAAATCCGTTTTTTCGTAAAGTCTACGCACACGCTACCCTCAAACGGTCTCAACCGTGAGCCTACGACAAACATGCAGCGTATCTAACGGAAAATCATATCATCATACATCCATACATAAAATCATAACACATAAATAAAAATCTAGATCTAGCTTACCACAACATAGATCTAGCTTACATAACCCTAATCAAGCACATACTAAACTTTTGCATGAAAATAAATGAGCTTAAGCTCTTACAAAACCCACTGAAAATACATATAAAACCTTGAATCAAAACTTAATAAAAAGGCTTAGGGATTTGAGAAGATTACCCCAAGATCTTAGAGGTGAAATCTCAAACTTGGATCCGAATTTTCTTCTACCTATTTCTCTCTAAAAATCCGGCCATACCTCTCTTTTTCTCTCTTATGGTTTTCATTTTTTGCCTTAGGGTGAGGGGGAGAGAATGAGTGGGAATTTTGGCAGAGTTTCGGGTTCAATTTCATGCTCAAAAATTGTGAACCCACTACCCCTATTTATAGGTGAAAACTTAAAGTTTCCTTAATTGCACATAAGGGTTTAATGAGCAAAATATTTGCCCATCAATCCTCCCTAGGTGGCCGGCCATTCATGAGGAAAATGAGCCAAGAAATTTGCTTGCTCAACAAGGCTTCTCTCCACCTATGCACCGGCCATACAATGTGTGTGGAAGCCAAAGGGAGTGATGTGTCCAAAAGTGGACCAAAGGCAACACCTACCACACCAAGCTTACCTCACCAAGCCTACCTCATCAACCTTATCTCACCAAGGCAAAGCTTGTTCACCAAGGCTTGCAATAACCGGCCATGCTAGCTAGAACAATGTGTGGAAGCCAAGCAAGGTGATGTGTCCAAGGGTGAACCATAGGCAACACCTACCACACATTTTCTATCTTATCTTGCATTTAATTCCTCAAAAGCAAACATAATTGCCCCCCTAAAACCTTAGAGTGGCCGGCCATACAATGTGGTTTGTTGGCCAATTTTTCAACCTCAAATCATGCTTAAAACTTACTTTCCATAATTTCCAAAAATCCAATTAATCTAATTGGTTATCACCATATGAGGTGTCCTCAAAATTAAGGCTCCATTTGGTTTTTCTTTACCAATGCAGTCCATAATCACACTAATAAGGATTTTACAAATACTGTTTTCACTTAAAACAGTACTGTTTCACTAAATTGCAGTCCAGAGTTTATCTGCGAAAAAATTAGACTGCGTATGGATTTTTCTTAGAACTTGAAACTATTTAATCCATACTGCTCTAACTAATGTGCTTGATTTTTCTAGGGTGGTCTTATAGCTTATTTGACTGAAATGAGGGTTTTCCGCAGTATAATTTCCATACTGTTGATTACACTGCAGTACCGTCTCAGTCAAACCAAAAGTCAACTTGGTCAACTTAAAGTCAACCTTAGTCAACCTAAAGTCAACCTTGGTCAACCTAAAGTCAACCTTGGTCAAAGTTGACCCGAAGAAAATCATAAATTCCTATTTTGTCCTTTTCCTCAAAAGGCCCCGTGCTTGACAAAGCAACTTATTATTGAGTCTCGTAGCTAATTAAACGAGAACTCAAACATATTCTGATATTTACTCAGATCATGAGCTTTATATCGACATACATAATAAAATCTTAGATTTTCCTTATTTCTAAGGAAATTCATTGAAATTTCGGGTTCTTACAATATGGAACAACCCAAGGGGTTTGTATTGCCTGGAAAATGAGATAAATGTTTGCAAGTTAGTCAAGTCGCTTTATGGATTAAAGCAAGCACTAAAACAGTGGCATGAGAGATTTGATTTGGTACTTTTGTCTCATGGTTTTAATCATAACAATGCTGAAAAATGTATATATTCTAAATTTACAAAGAATATATACATTTTTGTAAATTTTATGTCAAACAAGATTTTGGTGTAATTTTATGTTTGTATGTTAATGACTTGCTTATCTTTGAAACAAATATGCAAGGGGTAAATGATACTAAAAGGTATCTAACTTCACAATTTAAGATGAAAAATCTTGGTGAGGTAGATACTATATTGGGTGTAAAGATTAGAAAGCATAGTGGGGGTTACTTATTGTGTCAATCTCATTATATTGAGAAAGTACTTATTAAATTCAATCATTTGAAGTTTAAAGAAGCTACTATCCCATATGATTCTAGTATTAAATTACTAGAAAATTTAGGCTGAACGGTAGCACAACTAGATTATGATAGTGCGATTGGTAGCCTAATGTATGCTATTCATTGTACAAGACCTGAAATAGCATATGCGGTATGTAAAATATTAAGGTGTACGAGTAACCCAAGTGTCGAGCATTGCAATGCTATTGGAAGGATACTTGGTTATCTTAAAAGAACCATTAATATGGGTTTGCTTTATAATGATTATCTAGCAATATGTGAAGGGTACTCTGATGCGAGTTGGATAACTAGTGCGAGTGATAACAAATCCACATCGGGATGGATATTCACTATTGGTGGAAAAGCTGTATCTTGGGCATCCAAGAAATAGACTTGCATAACTCACTCAACAATGGAGTCTGAGTTTATAGCACTTGCAGCGGCAGACAAAGAACAAGAATGACTGAGAAATCTATTATTTGATATTGAGTTGTGGCCACAACCAATGCCATTTATTTTTTTGTATTGTGAAAGTGAAGCTACATTGTTTAGAGCTTATAATAAAGTGTATAATGGAAAGTCTAAACATATTAGCTTGAGACATAAATATGTGAAACAATTAATAATGAATGGTGTTATTAATATTGTTTACGTTAGGACAAATAATAACCCAGCTGATCCCTTGACAAAAGGTCTTTCGAGAGACTTAGTCAAGGAAATATCTAGTGGAATGAGAGTGAAATCTTTCTTTGAAAGAGTCACCGGTGATGGTAACCCAAATATGTAATAGTTGTACTACTATTCCATAGTTAAATGTATAAGAACCAGTCATTGTTATGTGACCGATAAGCACCAAAATTTTATTAGTTCTTCTAAGATGTTTGGTGCAAGTAGCTACGTGGTTGAGGGTGAGTGTATACTCATAATGAAGTTCAAGTCTCAAAGTAGCTAGAGACATGATTGAAACTTCACCTAAGTGAATATAAGAAATGGTAACGTTTCTAACAAGAGCATGGTTTAATCTTGTAAATGTTCATGAATCCAAAATAGAGCACAAGGTCGTAATAGTGTTAAATAATTAGAACATATTTTGAAATCTGGAATAGCTCATATGTCATATGTTTCCGGTATTTATTTAAGAGACAAAGTTTAATGCTAAGCACACAATTGTCTTGTGAATACTTTGAAGTATTTTCACTAATCGAAGGTTAAAATCGAAAGATATCTTGTTGTATGTATGAGTTTATTGTTGTTGATTTTGGAAGAAATATTACAATATAATGGGAGATTGTAAGAGAGATTGTAATATGTCTCTCATTTGACATAGAATCAACAGACACAATAGGATCGAGAAGGCTGAGAAAGTCGATAGGGTCACGAGGACCGAGAGGGTGGCGCGGCCATGCCACACAGGCATGTAGTCGTGCAAGAGCGCAGGCGCACTCTTTGCTGCCCACCCCGCTAGCTAAGAGAGCGGTGCGGCTGCGCACTTGTGCACTCTGCACAAGCGCGTGGCTGCGCTCCCTCTTGGCCAAGAGGGCTCTGCTGCTATGCTAGTTAGGTGCGCGGCCATGCAATTTGTGCTGATATGAAATTTGAATTTTGTCTTTTGAGTTGTTTCAAACCGTAGTGTCTGTTGGTTGTATATTTTCATACAAAACTGAATTATTATCAGTAACTGATATATCAATTATGATAATTGAATAGATACTAAAAGGGATGTCTTTGCAATGAAGATGCACCTCTTGGAAAAAGGTTACATGGATTACCATGGTTATAACGGTTCATGAAAATGTACCTCTGTGTTTTTAAAAACTCCAGAAATTTAAGATTTCATATCTTTGTTTTGGAATACAATATTATTGATAGATATTGTGTTCAAGGGTTTGTTGTATCTTGGGGACAATTTTCCATTAAACTCTTTAGCAAACTTTGTAGTGAAGGCAAATATGTAACAATCCATGCATCCCTTTAGTATGATATTATCAGCTTTGGGCCTCCTGTCCTCACAAGTTTGTTCTTGGGCTCACCCCAAAAGGCCTCATACCATAAGGAGGTAGTCTCTTTACTTATGAACTATCACATATATCCATCCCCAACTGATGTGGGACTGCACAGCTTACCCTTTCTCCTTATAGGGACTGATGACTGTCACAATCACACCCATTTGGGGCCCAACATCCTTGTTGGCCACACTTCTGATTGCGTATAGGCTCTGATACCATTTGTAATGACCCGTGCCTCCCTTTAGTAAGATATTGTCCGCTTTAGGCCTCTTGCCCACACGTTTTTTGCTCTTGGGCTCACCTCAAAAGGCCTTATACTATTAGGAGGTGATCTCTTTACTTATAAACCATCACATATAATTGTGATAGTCATCAGTTCCTATAAGGAGAAATGGTAAATTATGCTGTCACACATCGCTAGGCGATGGATATCTGTGATGATTCATAAGTAAAGAGACCATTTCCTAAAGGTATGAGGCCTTTTGGGGTGAGCCCAAGAGCAAAACTGTGAGGGCACGAGGCCCAAAGCGGACAATATCATACCAAAGGATGCATGAGTTGTTACAAAATAAAACCTTAAAAGAAAGTATTCTCAATACGCCTCAATCCATCTTTGTTTTCAGTTTTCTTTGCCTCTATTGTTCTGTTCTACTCTCATTCTCTAACAAGTTCCCCCACCTCCGTTTTGTTTTGTGTGTGTGTGTATACCTTGAGTTGTTCTCTAGCGGTATATGTCTATGGGTTTCGTTAATATTATGGCTATGCGGAGGTTGTTGCAGTTTCTATGCTGCGAGTGATTGTTTTTCGATTGATCGATATATTCTATCAATTTTAGATGTTTTGTTTTTTAAAAAGAGCTTTGTACTTTCTCGATTATAGGATTGCCGAAGAATTTAAGGAATTTTCCGTTACCGGGTCTCGGCTTATGTAACGCCCCAAATGCTATCTAACTTTAACGTTAGAAAATTAACATTAGAATTAATATAGATATGTGATGAGATAGTAATTTCTTAATTCTAATGTTATGTTGAGTTATTTTTTTTTCACAGGAGACGCGACGAGGACTCGACGTGCCAGAACAATGTTCATGCCAAATTGATGAATTTTTATGATGATTGATAATTTTGTGTGATGGCTTAAAAATATATGTAATAAAGAAATTATTGCATTTATTTTATAAGTTATATAAAGCATATATTATATACACTATATCTTGCTATACGGGTATATTATATGTTTATATGTATATACTATATATAAGTATATTTTATTTTATATATATATAGATTGTAGTGTATATGTCTTTATATATGTTATATATATATAGATTAAGTTATTTGATTAGTCAAATATGTATATATAATATTATATGCTTATATCTATTGTGTGTGTGTTTATTTGTGATATGCACGGTAAAAAAAAAAAAAAAAGGAAGAAATTGTAGCCGAAGAAAAAAAAAAATGTGGAAATAAAATGGGAAATTTTTATCCTATTAATTGACATCCAACTTTCCATTGACCTATCAGTTATTCTTGCTCAATATTAGCCTTTGATGACCGCCCTTAATTGGTCTCATTATTCCAATCAATTACCCTTCAATTGATTTCCAATTTAAATCAAAAGTCAGCAATTGTTTTCTTTCAACACTCACTATTGCTTCTCCCTTCCTCTCTCTCGCTCTCTATTATTTTCACACACAAACACAGAGGAAAAAAAAAAAACAGAAGAGAATCCGCCAAACCTCTAAATTCTTCCAAACTGAAAATCAAAGGATTTCAAGGTAAGTTTCGGTATTGTTTAATGATGAGAATGATTTTGTTATTTATTTTAGTTTGGGAT
Source organism: Ficus carica (assembly GCA_009761775.1). Taxonomy (NCBI): domain Eukaryota; kingdom Viridiplantae; phylum Streptophyta; class Magnoliopsida; order Rosales; family Moraceae; genus Ficus; species Ficus carica. Next base: position 3,371,780 of record CM019751.1, on the reverse strand, counting down.
TCTTTGAGGGATTGGATGATTTTCTTAATGAGTGTCTTTATGTGAGTTTTGAAAAGATGATGAGAAATATTTATTGAATGATGATCGAAGGATGGCGATAAGGTTGATTTTGTGAATAAGGCGAAATTAGGGTTTTTGATTTTTTGATGTATGATTTCATTGATATGATGATTGAATAATTTTATTTGTTAGAAACATGTCTTAGGGCTGTTTTGTGGGGGTGTGTGTGTGTATGAATCATATACATTGTGATGATATTTTTTTTTTTATACTTTAATGATTTTCGGATTTGACCACTGTTACTGGGATTTCCAGATTTTATGATAAGTTTCGAAACTACTTTTAAGGATCCAAACAGTCTCCATTTTATACAAATTTAGTATTTTTGGAAAGCCCTGGATGTCTATTTTCATTTGCAATTAGTTTCATATCGTTTGGAGATATATGTGAATTTTAATGATTTTTCAAAGAGCCAGAGGTCCGGCTGCCAGATTTTATATAATTTTAGTGGTGCGTTTTCAAAACTGTTTTTAAGGACCTAAACAGTCTTTGTTTTTAATAAATTTGATATTGATAGAAAAATATGGATGTCTATTTTTATTTGGAATCAGTTTTAGTTCATTTGGAGATATATTTGAATTTTTGTGATTTTTCAAATGAGCAGAGGTCCGGCTGCCAGTTTCGGTAAAATTTTAGAAATTAAATTCAAACTATTTTTGAGAGTCCAAACGGTCTTCATTTTTTACAAATTAGGTACCATTAGAAAGATATGGATGTCTAATTTCATTTAAAATTAGTTTCAGATCAATTGGAGCTCTGTATGAATTTTTATGAATTTTTGAAGAGATAAAGGTCTGACTGGCAGATTCTATTAAGATTTGAAATTTCATGAAATTGTTCAATTTTTGTGTTTTGATGTAACTAAATGATGAAATAGGCCTTTTAGGCACTGCTATGATATGATGAATGTGTTTGATGTATTATTATGAGCTTTTGTTGATTTTATTATATTTATTATTTATGGCATGAACGGTTCTAAAGGCGAGCACCCGAGACCTCAATCGCGCGTCACCATTGGAAAATTTGAAAAGGTTAAGTAAGGCGTTTAGGTAAGTACACTCTCACCTGCAACATGAATTAAAGATTTGAGAAGTATATATTTTGATGTGATGATGATGTTATGATGTTCTTAAATAATACTTCTCCCATGATGACGTTTTGATGAAACGTTTTGATGAAAAGTATATATATGGTATGTATATGTATTTTTATGTTTTAAAATGGCGTTGTATACCCTTGATGATGATGATGATGATGTTGTCCGGTGAGCGGACTTTTGTCACCGTTGGTTTGGGATTTGCTACCCCAACCCTTCCGTGACTAGCGCGCTATGATGGTACAACGCCGGGCCCAATTTATGACGGTTTTAAAAGTAAAAAGTTTTTGAATGATGTTTATATTTATGATGATAAAAGAAAAATGTTTATTTACATTTGTGAGATTAAGTGTATTACTAAGCCCTTGCTTATATAAGTTAATTCATGTTGCAGATAAAGGAAAGGATAAGATATAGTGTTGGAGGAGCTTGGAGCGGAAGCGGGACAATATGTGATAGGAAAACGGGAGGAACGATCATGAGATGGACATTTTTTTTATTTCAAATAAAGTTTGAGACTTTAATTTATTATTATTTGATTGGATGATTTATATGGACTTAAATTTTATTTCATGAATTGGTTTTTTAAAAATATATATACATATATTAATTATGAAGTTTAATTTTGATATAGTTTAAAAAAAAAAATTCTAGAGTTTTTCTAAAATTATCTAAGTAAAGTTTTCCGTTATATAAAGATTTTTATTTTAAGCTTAATCTTTTCCGCAATTTTATAAGAGATGAATGATTAAATAAGAAGTCAACTGTAACGGTCCGTGAGGGGTCGTTACAGCTTATGTCCTCCTTACTGAGCTTAATCATATTTTACTGATATAATCGGTTTTTGTCAAGGGTTATGTCTCCTGTATCACAAAGTTGTTTTATATTTGATATTGGTGTTTGTATCTAATTTTAATTTGAATGATAATTTCCCTAAAAAAAAAAAAAGGGATTAGAAAGGAAAGTAAATAAATATGAATGGAGATTACTGATTTTTTTTTAATGTTTACTTGCATCTTAAGTGTTTACTAAACAAATAATATATACATATATATATCACTATAATTAAATAATTATTGATTTATATGTTTTGATTTTCTTATGGGTATTTTAGTAAATTTGATTTTCATTTCCTTTATTCCGAATCAATACGAAAGGTTACATTAAAAAAAACAAAAAACCATTGGTGCAAGTTTTGGATTTTTTTAAAATTTTTTTTTCGTACTTCAAATATTACTAGAATAAGACATTTGCCTAGGGCATGTGTTTGTAGTTACAATTTTTTCCCCCTCAATAGTTGTTATATGTTTTGTATAAAAATAAAAATAAAAATAAAAAAATAAAAAAAAAACATATTTTAGAGTTTGTCTTTGATGAGGAAGAATATTTTTTATATTTCTTGACCATTACAAATTTTTAGACTACATTAATTGTCTGTATTCTTTTATTTAGTCTAATTTCAATGTTTTACGAAGATATCAATTTTTTGTGTTGAGTAGAAATAATTTGAACACCTCTTCTTCTTATAATATAAAATTTTAGAGCAAAAATAATTGCGAATAAAATATTTATGAAATAAAAAAGGAGTGACTTTTAATTCAGTTGCACAGTAGACTTTTAATTTAATAGGGAGTGGGCACTTCAACACTTGTCAATCCAAACATGAACAATAAAAAACTCGTTACAAATTCAGAGTGTTTTAAGGAAAAACCAGTGGAAGTGAATATTTTAACTTAAACAATTCAAAAACAGTAAATTTAATATCAAGGATAAATTAAAATAGGAACTTAAAAGAAAAGGCAATCATTCAATTGAATCAAGCTAATAAGTGTGCTAAAGAAAAAAGAAAAAAAAAAAAAAGAAAAAAAAAAGATGCACGTGAGAATTTTGAGAAAAATAATAAATAACATATTAGTGAAAACAAATTTTTTAATAAAGCCCCTCATGATAAAACCTTTTAATTAGAAAGGTCAAAAATAGAAAATTTAACAGTAAAAAAGCAAGTAAGCATTCAATTGAATCTTTTAATTTAAAATGTCAAAAATAGAAAAATTAACCCCAAAAAAAAAAAAAAAAAGGCAAGTAAGCAATCAATTGATGCAAGCGAGCAGTGTGATGAAGAATACAAAAACAAAAAAAAGTGAGAGGGAGAATTGGACAAGTGTGGGTAGAAATGCTACTAAAACTTCATCAACTACATTCATCATCTTATATTGTCTAGGGAGAATTGTTTGCAATGGGTATGAGGCACTAGTTGCTATCACTGATGGTGATATTGATGATCCATTAATTTATAAGTTGGTCATGGAAGATACTGATAAAGAGAGATGGCAAGAGACTGTAAAACTCAAGATAGAGTATATGTACTCCAACTTAGTCTGGGATCTTGTAGATCTATACCTGAAGGGATAAAACCCATTAGGTGCAAATGGATCTTCAAGAGAAAGAGATGAGTGGATGGGAAATTGTGGAGACTTTCCAAGTAAGGCTTGTGGTAGAGGAATTTACTCAAAAAGAAGAGTAGACTATGATGATACTTTTTTGCTTGTAGCTATGCTTAAGTCCGTTAGGATATTCTAATGCATTGCAGCTCATTATGAGTATGAGATATGACAAAAGGATGTCAAGAGGGGCATTTCTGAATGACCATCTGGAAAAAACACCTATATGGTGTAACCTGTAATAACCGAAATTTTTACGGACTCGTAATTTCCTTATATATAAAGAAATTTAAGTTCATACTATGTGTTATTGTGATGTTTCATGGGAATTATGGATGTCAATATGAAGTTCATGATCTGATTTGATTATCAGAGTATGTTTGAGTTCTTATAAGTATTATGAGACTCAATGATAGTTTATTAAGTCAAGGATAAGGCCTTATGTTGATAAAGGCAGAATCATAATTTATGGTTTTGTCCTGGCCGATGAATGACCAGGATAATTTACGACATGATTAAGACGGTACTCTGCCGTATAATAAGCAGTATTAAAATTATACCGTGGCCAATCGTCATTACGGATGTAGAATTGAGAATAAGGATTGAGATTGCTCTAGAATAATCAGGAATAATATTTGGAGCAAGGAGGACTAAGTAGTTTCATGTCCTAAGAAAAATCTATACGAGGTCCAGTTAAGTGCAGATAAATTCTAGACTTCAGCCCAGCAATACTATACTGCTGAAAGTTAAAACAATATTGGTACTATCTGAATTATTAAGAAAATAGACTGCGTATTAGGAGGAATGCCAAACATTGCCCTACTTGGAGGCCAAGTAATTGTAGATAAGTATGAAAAGAAATTTTGGTGGTTTAAGCCTCCACATGGCCGGCCAACTCATGGGGACTAGAAGAAAAATATTTTGTCTTTTAAGGACCGATATGCAGTTCAAGGAAGATTTAAGAAATATAAATAATTGTGGAAATGTTGAAAATTCACCTATAAATAGAGATGGATTGTGAGAATTGGATGACTTTAGTTAGCCTCTCACTTTATAGTTCCTTCTCAACTATTCCTCTCTAGCCTTAGAAAAAGAGAGAGAGAAAGAGATGGCCGGTTGTGGTATGGAGGGTGGTGGAGCAAATTTTTCTCATCCCAAGGTCTAGAGCAATCTTTTCAAGCTTAGAGGTATTATTCTTGAACCTCTAACTAAGAATTTCATTAAGTTTTGGTTTATATGATTTATGTGTATTTCAAGCTATGGGTTGTAAGAGCATAAGTTCATGCTTCTTATATTATGGTTTTTGATGATTCTTTATGCTAGATCTATGCTTAGGTTATCCTGGTTTCTAGCTATAAGCATGTGTTTGATTTTTATGCTCTATGTTGAGTTTAAGATTATGTGTGCTCATTGCTCACCATGTGTTTGTGAAAATACTTTCATATGTTTAAGTATGGAGATTTTATGAATAATGATGATGATGATGATGCTAAGTGTATGTTGATTAAGAAATTAACCTAAAGACACAAGTTGGTAAACAAGTAAGTTATCAATGTTGTGTTTTTCAAGAACATGAGATAAGTGTATGTTTGAATGTTAAGAATGAATCCAACACGCTGCATGTTGATGTAGGCTCACGACTTTGCCCGTTTGAGGTAGGGTGCATGGATTTTTAAACAAAACCAACAAAAAGAAATGCAAATTGCCAGTTTTTGAAAAATAATCTGGACTGCTTTCTAGAAACTGTATTTTATGCCCTTTAGAGGCCGAATTTGGAAAATGTTAAAACTGTAAAGTTTTAGAATACAAAAACTCCTAGGGGGTGGCATGAACATTTTCTGAAAAACAGGCTCCAAAGGCCTTCGTTTTAATCAGTTTTCAAAATTGGCTGGTCCAAGTACTGTACACGGCTAGAATTTTTCAAAGAGAAAAACGGGCAAATTAAAGGCAGAACTAAGTTTTGGACAAGAAACAAAAGTTGTAGATTTCGACGAGATGTACAACTTCCATTAGAAAGTTTTCCCAAATTTTAAACCGATTTAAAGATAAAATGGGATTTTCAAAACTGTGTATGATATATGAAATTTCCTGTACACATGCATTCCAGTAAATTAAAAGGCTGTTTTAAAAGCAGTTTTTAAGGTTTTTGATCTCTTTTAAAAAGGAATTACAGCCTTACAAAAATAGTTATAAAAGGTTTAAATCCAATGAAATTTCCCAAGTGATTTTTAAAAAATGTGTTATGTTTTATGAAAGGTAATTTCAAGTACTATAATAAGAAATACTTGATTTATAAAGTTATGATATTTTCAAAATATAAGAATATGGTAACAAGTATATGACTGATGGTAATCGGATAGGATGCCGATTTAGTATGTTAGGGCTTGTATCTATGATTACCAATGGTAATCGGATGGGATATCGATTTACTATGTTAGGGTTGGCATCTATGATTATCAATAGTAATCGGATTGGATACCGATCTAGTATGTTATGGTTTGTAGTAAGATAGACAATTCTTATCTTTGTCCTGTTTGAAAACATGAATATTAAACCTGTTGTCGTGCCTTGTTGGAACGATAAACCAAGAGCGTAGGATAATTTGTAAATACAACTCCGCCTACAGCATGACCAAAATATTTTTACTGCTTTGCATGTTTTTCAAAAGCTCGTGCATTGATTTAAATGTTTTTACTGCTTTGCATGTTTTCAAAGCATCATGTATTAATGTATGTGATGCATATGATTTATGTTTTATTATTGTGGCATCACGTAAGTATGTTCACTAATAATAAATCACATGACAAGAATAAGATCAAGTTTTCAAGTAAGAAATAATAAAGTTGTAAGTTTTCAAGTATGATCAAATTAAAAACAAGTTTTCAAGAATGAAGGCAAGCAAGTTGCCTTGTGTCGTACCGACCTGCCACAAGGGCAAGTTTAATTCATGGCTGCGTGCCACGGTACGTATACTCATGTTCATGTTATGTAAGGGCCCAAAGCTAAGTTAAAACAAGAAAGTATAATTGATTCATATTAAGTTTACATAAGAAAGCGTAATTGATTCATAAGAAAGCATAATTGGTTCATGCATTCTTTTACCAAAAGTATTTTGCGGAATAGAAAGTTGTACTTATTGAGCATAAGCTTATAACTTACGTTCATGTTGTAGGTATGCAACCTACTACCGGACAAGCTTGATGCAAGACTGTGGAGATATGACATTACAGACTGTGAAATTTAGGTTGGACACCACCATGTGTTTTGTAAAATATGCTTATGTTTATGATATGATATGGTTTATCAAATGTGTTAAAATGGTTTTACAACTCTGTACTCGATTGAGTACATATAAATAAGTATGAGAATAAGTTAGGTTTTAAATTTGAGTTTAAAATGAATATGGAAAATTTTTTTTTTTTCGTATTTTTACGAAATACAAGAGTATGTTTAAGTAAGTTAAGTAATCATGGTATGTAAGCACGGTAACGGCCCTACGTGGTCGGGGCGTTACATAACCAGAGGGTTTTATGGCCAAAGACCAAGAGCAAAAAGTTTGCAAACTGCAAAGGTCTATTTATGGACTTAAGCAGGGTTATAGATTATGGAACATCATATTTGATAAGGCTATTACGTCTTATGGATTTGATCAAAATCTTGATGAACTATGTGTCTACAAGTACATTAAAAATGAAAAAGGTGGTCTTCTTAATTCTTTATGTTGATGATATTCTTTTCATTGGGAATGAGTAGAATTTTTATCAAGAGTAAAGAACTGGTTAGTTAACCAATTCCAAATTAGATTTGGGAGAGGCAAGCTATATTAGCATTGTCTAAGGCATCATGTATTGACAAAGCATTTGTTAGATACGAGATGCATAATTCTAAGAGAGGTAATTTAATGTCTCGGCATGTAGTTCATTTTTCTACTAGCAGTGTTTAAGGACAACTCAAGAGAAAGAAGAAATGATGCAAGTTCCCTAGGTATATGCAGCTCGGAGTCTAATGTATGCTATATTATGCACTAGATCGGATATCTATTATGCAATGGGAGTAGTTAGTCGTTATCAGTCAAATGAGAGATTGCAATATTGGATTGCAGTCAAGATCATTCTCATGTATCTTAGGAGAACGAGAATCTATATGCTAATGTATTATGGAAAGGATTTGATCCTTTTTGGATATACTAACTCTGATAAAGACTCTTAAGTCAACATCTGGTTTGGTGTTTAGTCTTGGTGGAGGAGTATCAAGCAATCTTGTTTTGCTGATTTAATCAAAGAGGCTGAATATGTAGCCGCTTATGAAGCAGCTAAGGAATCAGTCTGTCTTCGTAGGTTCTTGAAAGATCTGGAAGTTGTTTTTGTAGGGAATGCCCTAAGAGTAGAAGACATTTTAGTTGTATTTCATTTATTTTGAACTTATTAATAATATATTTGAGGTTTTTTTTATTACATATTTGCTATACTATCCTCATCTAGATTTACATGTTAAAGTAAATGTAAGCAAATATGGCTTATTGACTACTTGGTGTTTAAACTGTTATAATATTGCATGCAATTGATTTTTGCATACTAGAAGACAACGTTCTAAAGTAAGTAGTCTAAATATATAGTTCGTTGTCTATGGGGTTAAGTGAGTATCTAATTCATATGAAAACTATTATGTTGTCTAAAGCCAATTGGGGAGATGGTTTGTCTTGACCATCTAGAGTGAGCCGACTCCTAAGTAGAGATATAGATATATTGCCTAGTGGTGGTGATATATTGGACTGGACCAAAGTGTAATTAATCAATAAGTCTCATCAATTAGATTAATTCTATTTTGACATTTATTATGCAATAACCTTAATCCCGAGTAAGTAAATGACTTTCTATTTATGACTTGTGTACTTTGATGTTCCAAAGGCTAAAGCGTCTTGGAGTAATAAGTTATTAGACTGGTTCATTGGGTACATGACTTATATTCGATGTGAGCTTTGCTTATAGATGTGGAATCATAGCTCCCATTAAGAGTAAATGTTATACTCTTAAACGGCATTATACAGGATGCGAAAATGGACAAGGCCTCGGGTCCTTTGCTGGGCAAATGACTAATTATTCACTTTGGGTGAATAATCATTTTTCTATTGGATATATAATGGATCTTTAAGATAACGTGATCAAAATATTGAACGGACTTTGACTATAAGTTTATTATGGATATCATATTAGGGTGTTGCATATATGACAAGGTCATTGGACTGCGGCTATAGACTGCCTTATGTAATGCGGTATATAATTGGGAATGCAATTTCAGGTTTATAGTGGTGTGACTTTGAAACTAATAATTGTGTAATTAATTTATTAGAGCCCATATTATATATATATATGTGTGTGTGTGTGTGTCCAATTGGTCTCTTTACTAGCTCAATATAATTCCTTAACGGATGGTAATCAATTGGAATATTCATTATGGCTTTAATTCTTGGACTTGATGAAGAGAAAAGTCCGAAAACACCCTCCTACACGGTGTTGGCCTTTTTTTTTTTTGGCCAAGGATGAAGATAATTTTGTTTCATTTAATTAATTGGATAAATATTAGTTTGGATAAATATTATTTGAAGATAGATTTGAAATTTGAATTAATTAGATTTATTTTTATGATAAATATGAGATTAATTTAACTTAAAGCGATATGGATAAATTACTTATTTGATAATTAATTTAACTATCTAGACTAATCTTACTTTAAATAAATATTTTACATTAAATATGTACTTATCCTATTTGGATTTGAAATTGAAACAAAATCTTATCCTAGTCTACCTTTGTAGGCATTTTTTTTTTCGATGATACGGGAATGAAAAGATTTCTCCTTATTGATTTTATTTGGATATTATTAAATAATATTTATTTCAAATAAGTTTGCCATGATTTTATTTTGAATTTAAATTGGAGTTATGAAACATTCCATGAAGATAAAATCACAAGTAATGGAGATAAAAATTTGAATCAAATTTTGAATCTCCCAGACCTACTGTGGGCGATTTTTTTGTCTTCTGGACAAGAGAAAAAACGCATATTAAGGGAAGGAGGAGAGAGAAAAATATATTTCAAGTGTCCTATTCGAATTCAAATTCCACCCAATCCATTTACTATAAAGAAGGCCTAGGGACTCCTATTTTATTTAGACCATAGACTCTAAAATGAGCGATCTTATTAATATTCTCCTATTATACTAATAATAAGCTGCAAGAGTTCTGGGTGGTTGGAAGGAGAAAGCCGCGCACAAATACCGATCGAGAACCGAGTGCCCACACACTTTACTGTCCGGGAATTGGAGAATAGTAAAGAAAGCTAGTTGGTTGAAACTCTCTATGATCACATCCGTCGGCATTCCTATTGTCTTCTCTCAAGGTACGTAGATTGTAAAATAATTTATTGTATATTGCAACACAAGTTAGTACGATCTTAAGAAATTTTTTAAAAAAAAATTATTGCGTAAATTACCCTTTTTTCCTATAGTTTTAGATGTGGATAAGTCAATTAAGCTCTATTGCGTTGACAGTGCAGCGGTGACCCATTTCAAAGAACTAAGAAACTATCAGAGATAAAAGCATATAGAGAGAAAGTATCATTTGGTCAGATTAATTGCGAGTGGAGGCTATGTTTTGGACATTGCCTACTAAGAGCTTTGAGGGACACCTTAAAGGACTAGAATTGGGGATATGTCTCATTTGCTTTAGAGCAAGTGGGAGATTGTTGAGATTGATGCCCGTAAAGCGTATGGTGTTATAATTTTGTTGCGATTTAAATAAATGAATGTTTTATTTCATTATATTTTTATATGCATGTATGGTTGATAATTAATAAATATCATAAAATTCCATAATTATCTTTGTGACCTTAAATAATGTATATAAGAGTTATATACTAGAGGATAATATTTAAGGATGACAATTAAAATGGTCTATGATAAATAATCAATTATTTAATTGATTCATCGATTAAAGTATCTAATCTTTAATTGAATATCACTAGTGCATGTCATTACCATTAAGAATGGAATGGTCTTATTTGAATCGTTAATGTAATGAGACATTTAATAAGTGCAGTATACATAATGTGATTATGTATGAAGGGGGTATGATGTGATATAAATTACTGATAATTTCTATTAAGTATACCAGATTCTAATCACGTCAATCGATGGTCATAAATAGAATGATCTTAATCGTGAGTTGTTAGCAGACTCTTATTTATGGAATTTTATATTTTGATTTACTCGGAATGGTTTTGAGTAATAAATCTTATTCCTTGTATTTTGAAGATATAATGAAATAAGTAGTCGGGAATGTTAATATTACAAGACATAATCCATTCCTTCTTATAATTTAAGAAGAAGATAAATAATTCTCTTGTGTGTTGATTTGAGGCTTGAATGGTATGAGCGCTTAATTCGTGATTAATTTCATAAATTTATCATTCATTAGAGAATCAATTGTACTCAAGGATCAAGATGTAATTAGAGAGATTAATGGATTTCACCTAACTCTATATATGAATTATTTATGGAGGATCGCCTATATGTAATGGCTATATCAAATGGATGACTCTATTATTTGATCTAATTATATATATGTAATTTCAAGAGTGCAGTTACAAGTTTTTAGTGGAGTAACTTTGGAATTAATAAAGTTGATAAATTAATGAAAGAGTTTGATTAATTATCAAATTTATTGGAGCTTGAAATTATAGGTCCATTGTCCCCCACACTGCCTACGTTAGCGATTGAACTATTTGATGGATTGTATTTTTAGCTCACTAAATGTGTGATATAAAATATAAAAGAGATTATCTACTTCTATTATTTTATTGTCACAATTATTTATTGCTTGGGGGGAACTCTGATGGTCCTCCCGTCCCCGATGGTGACTAGGCACCCCTACCCCCCGACGGTGACCTAGCGCTCCCCGTGGCGACAGTGAACCTCCGCGACCCCTCATAAGCCAGATCCTCGTCATGTGGGGGGGCCGATTCGCCATCACCGGACGTCATCCGGGGGCATTCGAGTTACAGGGGGCTGGGGCGGGGGGGGGGGGCATTCAAGTTGCCGAACGTCAATGGCGCGGGGGGGGGGGGGGGGGGGGAGGGGGAATCGGCGGATGTCGTGGGGGGGAGGGGGGGACGACTTGATTTGCAGGTGGGGGGGGGGGGGGTGGTGGGGCGATTCGAGTGGGGAGGGGGGATTATAGGTCACCGCATGTCATGGGGGGTAATGAGGATGGTGGCGCAGCGGTCGGAGTTAGGGAAGATGAAGTTGGGAAGAGTTGGCGGTGGAGGCTTCATTTTTTTTTTTTTTTGGTTTTGAAATGTTTTGTAAAAGTGAATCAAGTTTGTTAGGTTTTAATTTTTTTTTGGTTCATCTTTTTGATCTTAACTGTTTAAAACCAATCGAACGGTCAAAAAAATTTTACCCCACGGATGGGGTAAAAAAAGATGAAAGAAGTCCCCAAATATATATATATATATATTTATATGTGATATATTTATATACATATATTATGTAATTTAAAATTAAAAAAAAAAAAAAGGAAATGGCAACTGAACTTTCCTTCATTTGAAGGAAAGTTCAACGCACATTTAGTGCGTGTAATATATATTATATATATATAATTATATTTTATTATGAGCATAATATAATTAGTTTTCGATTTTGAATTTTGGGAATATTCTAAATTGAAGATAGAATATTTGGGTAACCTACCTTGCTTTATAAATTTGATTTTATATCAAGGTAGAGAAGACTGAAAACGTCACAAGGAAAACCTAGAGAGATACATTTTCCTTTTGCACTATTTGCTTTCTCATATGTTGAGGCCAAAAACAAAGATACCTAAATTGTGAGCCTGTGAATCATTCTTTCAATTAGAAAAAGCCCACTCGTTCGTTCAATTAAACGACGGAGGTAAGGTGTGGAAGAACAAGATCTTGAAGGAGAGGATCGTTAGTGTGTTCGAATTTTTTTATTTTATTTTTATTTTTTTAAAGGGGTCGACCTAATTGGATGATAGTTCTCATCTTTTATCCCTTCATATATTAAATTAATATAGCTATAGAAAGATGACAAAATTTAAGAAATTTTTGTTATTCACGGTCCTACGCTTCTATTAGTTTTTTGTCAATTTCGGTTTTCGAAATCAACACAAATTGCCGAAATAAAACAGCTGTTCTCACTAAAAGAGGCATTACATTTTGCTGAAATTTTGGTACAAATTTCGATTTTTGAAAGCTATAAAATTTTTCTGTAAAAAGTTTTAAGAAATATCAGTTCAACTATCAATTCCATAGTGTAATTTGTACAGAATTCTGGAAAGTTCTAGAGAAATTTTAGAAATTTTGAGACTTTGATGTAATTTATTTTATATTTTAATTTATTTTATCACTATTTTTAAGTTGCAAAATTAATTTTCTTCGACAGTTTGAATATTATCAACTCATACAATGAGTCTATTCATGTCTAATATCCATATACACATGATTATAATAACTCTAACAGATATGAAATATTCTGTTATCCTCGTTTGAGCATCGTCACCATCTTAGGCAAACAATTAGGAGAATTGATAGGTTTTCATCCATGAAATTATAGTATGAAAAGACAACAAATTTATATATAACATATTCACAACTTTATTCAACACTATCTTAATAATATATCATGATGCCTGTATACTTGTCTAATTTAAGATGGATTTACAATCAAGTTTAAGTGTTAAACACTACTACAAAAAGTACATTACACGACGGAGATTACACGACGGTTCCAAAGAACCATCGTGTAAAGTCCATACTTTACACTACGATTCCAAAGAACCGTCGTGTAAAGTCCGACTTTACACTACGGTTCCAAGGAACCGTCGTGTAAAGTACCGCGCGGAGTAACTTTACACTACGGTTCCAATGAACCGTCGTGTAAAGTCCGACTTTACACTACGGTTCCGTATAAAGTCCGACTTTACACGACGGGTTTTAAGAACCCGTCGTGTAATCCACCTGAAAAAGGGGGTTACACGACGGGCCCTAGGGCCCGTCGTGTAACCCACCTGGTTCGGTGGGTTACATGACGGGCCCTGGGGTCCGTCGTGTAACAACTGATTACACGACGGGCCCAAGGGCCCGTCGTGTAACAACTGATTACACGACGGGCCCTAGGGCACGTCGTGTAACCCACCTGGCTCGGTGGCTTACACGACGGGCCCAAGGGCCCGTCGTGTAACACCTCGAACAGGGAGTGTTACACGACGGGCCCTATGGGCCTGTCGTGTAATCCTCCCTAATTCGGGGGGGATTACACGACGGTCCGTGGTGGACCGTCGTGTAATCTTGAAAAAAATTTGAAAATTTTTAACTTGGGGTTTTCAAAATCCGCGCGCAAATCCATTACTTAAATACAACTTCCTTACCTTTTCTTTCCACATACCTTCTCATTTCTCTTCACACTCTCTAAATTTCTCAAGTACCCACTTCCTCCTCCAAGCCGCCACCGCCAACTCCGTCGTTGCCGCCGCCGTTGCCGCTGCCGATTCATTGGTGTTGGAGTGTCTATTCATCTTCAAAGAAAATTAAGGTAACTTCATATACAACTTAAAATAAATTTGGGATTTTGTCTTGTTGTTTGTCACTAAAGTTCAATTTTTTAGCATGGGTGTTTAAGTTCATAATGATGCTCTTTGTAGATTAATGGTTTGTGAATGGTTTTTACACTTTACATACACATGAATTTTTTCCGCCCACAATATGCTCGATGAAATTTCAACTTGAGTTTTTGGAGGAATAATATAGAAGCAATCACATATATATATGTATATATATATGTATAAAAGCATAAACATGAATTTTTCGAGTGTTATTTTTGTCCTATGGCAGCGTTATGCACTTATGCTTTTATTTCGAGTGTTTTTTTTTTTTGTCCTAATTCGTGTGGGGCGCCAGGCGCCCGTGTGGGGCGCCGACAATCTTGATCTAAGGCATCATTACACGACGGTTCCGGCCGGAACCGTCGTGTAATCTTAAAGATTACACGACGGTTCCTCCCGGAACCGTCGTGTAATCCCCAAACAGTAGAATATTACACGACGGTTCCTCCCGGAACCGTCGTGTAATGTTTGTTTTTTTCTTTCACCACATATCTTTTTACCGGGATTACACGACGGTTTTGAAACCGTCGTGTAAAGCTTAGATACGACGACGGTATTAAAAACCGTCGTGTTATCTTCCACGACGTTGGATTACACGACGGTTAAGGAACCGTCGTGAAAACTTTACACGACGGGTAAAACCCATCGTGTAATCCCTCTTTTCTAGTAGTGAAAGAACTTTGAGGTATCTAATACATGTTATTGTTGGTTTTGAAAACTGATATTGGCAAAAATTAGCGGAAGCGTGAGACCATGAGTAGTAAAAATTTCTCAAAATTTCCTCGTCATTTTATAGCTATATTAATTTAATAGGTAAAAAGTTAAAAGATAAGAATTTTAATTACCATCGTTCGATTAAATAAAACTTCATCCGAATCCGGAAGCGACTCAATTGTTTCGATTTCAAGTTCTTCCTCACCTAATCTTTGATGCTAGATTGAACGAACGAGTGAACCTTCTTATTCAAGGATTGATTTACTCACTCACTTATTGGTGTCTTTGTTTTAGCTCTCAGCACATGAGAAAAACAAATAGTATAAAGAAAAACTCTTATCTCTTAGGTTTTTCAATTGACAAAAAGTCAAAAGTCGATCCTACCTTAATATAAAATCAAAGCGAGGTAGGTTATCGAAAAATTCCATCTTTAATTTTAAATATTCCAAATATCTAAAGTTTAAAAGATCATTTCAAAATTGAAAACATATTATATTATATTCAAGATACAACACAATATTATAATATATATTATATTTTATATAATGATTAAATATATCACAGATACATATATATTCGGCCATGATGCCGTTTCCAAGGAAAAGGAACGTAGTTTCCTTTTTATTTTATTTAATTAGATTTTTATATTACAATTTTTTAATTTAAAATCTAATTTTAAATATAAACATTTGTATAACTTCCAAAATAGATAACTAACAGATTGTAATTTGCACATCAGTGGGTCCCACCTACTAGCATAGTCTCAAACATAGTAGGTCACACTCACTGTATCTTTCAATTTTAGTATTTGAATAACTTCATTATTTAAATAACACAATTAGCTCATAATTAATTGTTTGGATAATAAATAAATATTTGCAATGATATTCTCTTTTATATTTTATATCACATAATTAGTGAGCATAAATTTAATCCATCAAATACACTTGTTCAATAGCATTGCGAGGACGGTGTGAGGAACTTTATGAACCTATAATTTCAAACTCTAATAAATTTGATAATTAATCAAACTCTTAAATTAAATTATATACTTTATTAATTTCAAAGTTATTCCACATAAAACTTAGAATTGCACTCTTGAAATTAAAGATACAAAGTTACTTAAATAATAGAGTCGTTCATTTGATATAGCCATTACATGTAAAGTGATCATCTATAAATAATTCGTAATTAGAGCTAGGTAAAATTTGTTAACCTCTCTAATTTTATCTTTATCTTTGAGTACCATTGATTTTCTAATTAATGATAAATTCATAAAATTAATTATGAATTTAGCGCTCATACCATTCAAGTCCTGAATCAACACGCAAGGGAATTATTTATCTGCTTCTTTAAAAAAGAAAGAATGGGTTCCATCTCGTAATATTAACATTCTTAGCTATTTACTTCATCATATCTCCAAAATACATTGGATGAGATTAGATACTTCAAATCCGTATTGAGTAAATCAAAAGACATGATTCCATAATAGAAGTCTGTTAATAACTTAGGATTGAGATCATTCTATATATAATCATCGGTTTATGTGATTAGAACATGTTATATTTAATGGAAATTAATTATCAACAATTCATATCACTTCATGTCACATTATATACAATGCACTCATTAAATGTTTTGCTACATTAACGCTTCAAATAAGACTGTTTCATTCTTAATGATAATGACATGCACTAGTAATAATCAATAAAAGATAATTTAGTATGGACTATTTTAGATTATTATCTTTAAATATTATCCTCTTGTATGTAACACTTATATACAATATTTAAGATCACATAAAAATTCATAAAATTTTATGATATTTATTAATATCAAACACACATGCATATAAAAGTATAATGAAATAAAACATTTTTTTTATATAAATCACAATAAAGTTATAACCAACAGTTTTATTTCTCAAGTAAAAGTTATTACTTATGTATATTTTAATTTTTAAAACAACCTTAAGCATAACATATATGTTTTAAGACATATATCTCGTCATTTTCTTCGATATTTTCAATGATATCAATATTTATTTTTTGAAATTAAAGAAATTTACATTAAATTGAAATACAATATATATTTTCCACTTGATATCGATATTTTAATCATTAAATTCAACAGGCAGGACGTAATATTTGAAGGGGTTGGTTAGTTAAGTTAAAAACCAACATTCACTATTGTACCAAAAAAAGCTGAGAAATTCTATCATCCATAAGGGTTAAGAAAGGGTTATGAGGGCGAAAAAAAAACATATCTTCTCAAGTCTCTGATAATAATCTAATTAGTTATTTGTTTTTAAAGATAAAAATTAATAAAAACAATTTGAAATAATTTGGAAGAACTAGAAGACCCAAAACAATATAAATGCATGGAGACAAAAGAGGGACAGGAACAAGTGGGGGTAGGGGAAAGGAAGTTTAGACGTCTAACTGCCATTAACAAAAGATGTAGGCACTACTACAAAAAGTATATTACACGACGGAGATTACACGACGGTTCCTTGAAACCGTCGTGTAAAGTCGGACTTTACACGACGGTTCTTTGGAACCGTCGTGTAAAGTGCTCCACAATGGACTTTACACGACGGTTCTTTGGAACCGTCGTGTAAAGTCCGACTTTACACGACGGTTTCAAGGAACCGTCGTGTAAAGTCCGACTTTACACTACGGTACCAAAGAACCGTCGTGTAAAGTGTCTCGCGGAACCACTTTACACTACGGTTCTTTGGAACCGTCGTGTAAAGTCCGACTTTACACTACGGTTTTAAAGAACCGTCGTGTAAAGTGCCTCGCGGAGCAACTTTACACGACGGTTCCAATGAACCGTCGTGTAAAGTCGGACTTTACACGACGGTTCTTTGGAACCGTCGTGTAAAGTGCCTCGCGGAGCTACTTTACACGACGGTTTTAAAGAACCGTCGTGTAAAATGCACTCGCGGAGCCACTTTACACTACGGTTCCAAAGAACCGTCGTGTAAAGTCCGACTTTACACTACGGTTCCAAAAAACCGTCGTTTAAAGTACGACTTTACACGACGGTTTTTAGGAACCCGTCGTGTATTCCTAACTTTTTTACCCTTCATCAGCCCTCATTTCATCTAATTACAGATCTATCGCGCAGCCGCGAAAAACATCACAGACACCTGCGAACACGAGTCTTCTCCACTGCGAAACCAACACTCGCGTATATTAAATATTTGTAAGTATTGTGATTATTACTTGCTCTTATTTTTATTTATTTGATTTTTATGGGCGATTTTTATGGGCGATTTATTGTAGATGTCAATAATGGTATATATTCTCTTTTTTTCTTTTTCGGTTTGATTAGTTGTTGAATATACGTTGTGTTTTTAAATGCAAAATAACTTGATTATTGAATAATTTGTATGATAAATTTATTATCGATTTAGGTCGGGTTCTTGGAAATGGATCGAAAATGGATGTGGGCTAATAGATTGACTAGAAAATATCGAGATGGGATTGAAGAATTTTTGTCATTTGCGAAAACTCACATGAAGAATGATAAGATTCGATGTCCTTGTGTGGATTGTGGAAATCATAGATCTCATCCAGTTGATGAAGTTAGAAGACACTTGCTTGCTCGTGGGATTATTTGTTCGTATCAAACGTGGTATTTACACGGTGAAATGTTTTTTAATCCATCATCGAACAACAAAGCCAAAGAACCGATTGGTGAGGAAGATGTAGGAGATAATTTGTTTGATATGGTTAATGATTTGGAAGAACAGTTTGTGCATCGTCCGGAGTTATTTGAAGCAATGATGAATGATGTCGAGATGTCCTTGTATGACGGGTGTACTAAATATACGAAATTGTCCGCATTGGTCAAATTATGGAACATGAAGGCATCGGGAGGGTGGACAAATTCTAGTTTCACGGCTCTTTTAGAATTTCTAAGAGATGTTCTACCGGTTGATAATAAAATACCTGCTAGTATGTACGAAGCTAAGAAGGCGTTGAGCAGTTTGGGAATGGAATATGAAAAAATTCATGCATGTCCAAATGATTGCGCCCTTTACCAAAATGCGTACGAGGATTTGGATGAATGTCCGGTTTGTCAGGAGTCAAGATGGAAGAAGGGCAAGAATCCAACGAATTGCAGCAAAGGTGTGCCGGCAAAGGTGTTATGGTACATTCCTCCGGCACCGCGTCTGCGGCGTTTATTCCGTAATGCCGAGCATGCCAAGAATTTGACTTGGCACCACGATAAACGTGTCGAAGATGGCATGCTTAGACATCCAGCTGATGCACCACAATGGAAGACCTTTGATGCCGATCATCCTGAATTTTGTGCGGAACCACGGAATCTACGTCTTGGTTTGTCGGCGGACGGAATGAACCCACATGGTAATATGAGTAGTAGGCATAGTACTTGGCCCGTCGTACTTGTCAACTACAATCTCCCTCCGAAGTTGAGCATGAAGCGAAAGTTCTTGATGTTGACCTTATTGATATCTGGTCCTCAACAACCAGGGAATGACATTGATGTGTACTTAGCACCACTAATCGATGATCTAAAGAGCTTATGGGAAAAGGGGATAGAAGTTAGAGATGCTCACCGTCAAGAGACATTCACACTCCGTGCAATGTTGATGTGGACAATTAATGACTTTCCTGCTTATGGAAATCTATCTGGCTATTCAGTCAAGAGTTCTATCGGTTGTCCCGTTTGCATGAAAGAAACATCTTCCATCCGATTGAAGAACGGTAAGAAAACTGTTTTCCTTGGACATAGGAGATTCTTACCACAAAATCATCGATACCGCAAACAGAAAAAGGCGTTCGATGGTAACACGGAAGAAAGAACCCCTCCCCGAGTTTTGACGGGCGACGACGTTTACGAGATGGTTAAGGATTTGGAAGTGGTGCTCGGGAAAAGAAAACGAAGCAACAATACTCCCGTGGTTGATGGACCTTGGAAAAAGCGGTCAATCTTCTACGAACTTCCATATTGGAGGACACTTTTTGTTCGTCATTGCTTGGATGTGATGCATATTGAGAAAAATGTTTGTGAATCAATAGTGGGCACATTGCTAGACATTCCTAATAAGAGCAAAGATGGTGAAAAAGCACGGCTGGATCTTAAGGAGTTGAACATTAGACTTAACTTGATCCCTACAAAAAAAGGGAATGCAACTTATTTACCTCCGGCGAAGTACACCTTATCAAGACAAGAAAAAAGAAAGCTTTGTGAGTGGCTCGCCTCTGTGAAAGTGCCCAACGGTTATTCTTCTAACTTCAAAAGGTTGGTGTCTATGAAGGATATGAGGTTGATTGGAATGAAAACACATGATTGCCATATATTGATGCAACAGCTTTTACCGCTTGCCTTGCGAGGAGTTCTAACGAAGGACGTGAGATTTGCAATTACCAAGCTATGCTCATTTTTCAACTCGATATGCTCCAAGGTAATTGATCCATTGACGCTAGAATCACTACAGTCAGAGTTGGTTAAGACTCTGTGCTTGCTTGAAAAGTACTTTCCACCCTCATTTTTTGACATAATGATTCATCTAACGGTGCACTTAGTCCGGGAAGTGAAGCTATGTGGACCGGTGTACTTGAGATGGATGTATCCTTTTGAAAGGTACATGAAGGTTTTGAAGGGGTATGTCAAGAACCGAAATAGGCCGGAAGGATGTATAGTAGAAAGCTACATTGCGGAGGAATCGGTCGAATTTTGCTCTGAATATTTGGCCACCGCGGAAGCGATTGGTTTGCCCAAGCCTACAAACATTGACTGGAAGGGACTATCCGTCGGCATTCCATCGCCGGTAAATCGATGTGAATGGGAGAAAGCTTGTCTCTATACTTTACATAATAGGGTAGAAGTTGAGCCTTTTATTGAGGTCCACCTACAGGAATTAAGAGATAGAAATCCAAGAAGAGGAAGAAATGAAAGGTTGCTACAAGATGAACACAATCGGACGTTTCGTCAGTGGCTACGAAGACATGTTCTCATTTAGAATGGTGGCTTTTCGCATGAGCTAATGAACCTCGCTAGAGGTCCGTCGACGATTGTTACACGGTATACATCATACTTCGTCAATGGTTTTACATTCTACACTCGCGAAAGAGATGAGAAGCATCCTGTTCAAAATAGTGGTGTCAGTATCCATGCTACAGCCATGCACATTTCATCTGCAAAGGACAAGAATCCAGTCTATGGAACTATGAACTACTTCGGCTTCATTGAAGATATTTGGGAACTCGATTATTGTGGTTTACATGTCGCACTATTTAAGTGCAAATGGGCCGACAATAATTACATCAAGATTGACAATGATGGGATAACAGTGGTGGACTTTAGACGATTGGGGTACAAAAATGATCCATTCATTATGGCATCACAAGCACTCCAAGTATTTTACACAACGGACCCCAGTAATGTAGAGTTGTCCTTAGTAGTGCCGATGAAGCCAAAATTGATCCGTGGTCAAGAAGATGAGGAAGATGGCTCCGACATTCCATCTTTCACACAGGGCTTGCCACCGGTAGAGGATATCGACGAATTCGATGATGATGTTTCCCACTTGGTTCGACCAGATGTTGAATGGACACGTGTTGAGAAAGCAAAGCGAAAAAAGAAAAAAACTTGAACAATATTATGACATTTATTTTGTTGTTATTATATATATACAAACATTGTATTATTTAATTTTTTTTTACATGTTCATTGCTATATATATTTTGAAAATTAGTTTTGCATAAAGATAAATAATATAGTATCAGTAATTTTTGGAAACTACACAGGGTTATAAGGCCGTGTATGTGTTGGATAAAAACAGAATTACAAGGATTACACGACGGTTCGTCCAAGAACCGTCGTTTAATAAAGGGTAACCGTGGGAAAACGACGACGGGCCGCTGGGAGACCATCGTCGTTTCCCAATGGTTCAGAGGAAACGACGACGGTCCCCTGGACCGTCGTCGTTTCAACCATTTTCAGGAGGAAACGACGACGGTCCCTGGGACCGTCGTCGTTTCCCCAGAGAAACGACGACGGTCCCGGGACCGTCGTCTTTTTCTCCCATCTGTGGAGGAAACGACGACGGTCCCTGGGACCGTCGTCGTTTCCCAAGGAGAAACGACGACGGTCCCTGGGACCGTCGTCGTTTCTCAAGGGAGAAACGACGACGGTCCCGGGACCGTCGTCGTTCCCTCCCATCTGTGGAGGAAACGACGACGGTCCCTGGGACCGTCGTCGTTTCCTCCTTTATTGGAGGAAACGACGACGGTCCCGGGACCGTCGTCATTTCCTCCCATCTGTGGAGGAAACGACGACGGTCCCGGGACCGTCGTCGTTTCCTCCCATCTGTGGAGGAAACGACGACGGTCCTGGGGACCGTCGTCGTTTCCTATGGGAAACGACGACGGTCCCTTTGGGACCGTCGTCCAATCAATTTTTTCTTGTAAAAAAATTTAAAAATTTGAAAATTTCATTTTTCGAAATCCGCGCGAAGACCCACTACTTATACCACAATAGCCTTTTCATTTCTCTTCAAATTTGAGCGCGAATTTCTTTACTCTTCCTCACATTCTCCAAATTTTTTAACTGCCCATATCCTTCACCAACCCGCCGCTCCTATTAATTTAAAATCCGATCAACCCGCCCTACCGTCATTGCCGCCACCGCCGCCTCCTTCTTGGTGTGGCCTTATTTTCATCTTCAAGTACAAGCAAGGTAACTTCGTATATAAACTAAAAACCATTTGCTTCTTTGTATAGTTGTTTGTCACTAAAGATCAATTTTTTAAAATTAGTGTTTTTGTTTTTAATATTTCTCTTTGTATAGAAAAAAAGAGGCTTGTTGGTTTTCAAATTTGGCACTTTACACACATTTATGAACATGCTTTTTTCTCGCATACAACATGCTCGACGAAATGCCATAATGAGTTTCTCTTTTCAAAAAACATAATAGAGTTTGATAAATATTCATAGAATAACTAATGCAAAATTACATGACTTTCTCTACCATGAAAATACAAAAATAATGACTCAAAACGACATATGACCGTGGAGACCGCGCATGGCGCCCGTGGCGGCCGTGTGGGGCGCCCGTGGGGGGCACCTGGGGGGCGCCTGGCGCCCCAGGCGCCCGTGGGGGGCACCTGTGGGCGCCTGGCGCCCCTGGCGCCCCTGGCGCCCGTGGGGGGCACCTGGGGGGCGCCTGGCGCCCCAGGCGCCCGTGGGGGGCACCTGGGGGGCGCCTGGCGCCCCAGGCGCCCGTGGGGGGCGCCTGGCGCCCCCCACGCCCGTGGGGGGCACCTGGGTGGCGCCTGGCGCCCCTGGCGCCCGTGGGGGGCACCTGGGGGGCCCCTGGCGCCCGTGGGGGGCACCTGGGGGGCACCTGGCGCCCCAGGCGCCCGTGGTTGGCACCTGGGTGGCGCCTGGCGCCCCTGGCCCCCGTGGCGCCAGTATGGGGTACCTTTGCCGTTTTTTTAAAAAATTAATGCATCGTGTACTTAGTAGTTAAATATAAATTGCTTCTATTATATTGGTATTACATAATTATTATTTTGTTTTGTTGTATTTTTTTTTTTTTTACAATAACTATAGGTGAACGACTACAATGGAACATTCCAAAAAGGGAAGAGCACGGAGGAAAAACCCTTCGGATCCAAATGTCGAAGGGGTGCGAAGGGCAACTATAATGAAACGCATCCATATGGCGAGGAAAAGGGGTGAACGAATTCCCGTCACGTTTGACGAGAAAGGACAACCGGAAGGAAATCACGGTGACAAATTGATGAGTTGGATTGGTGTGCTAGCTCGAGAGCATGTTCCAATATGGATACAAGATTGGCGATCTCGTGATTTAGACCAAGTGAAAGATATTATTTGGAAAGAAACCGTTACTTCTTTCACCGTTGATGGAAGCTTTCGGACTGCGTGTATAAAATCATGTGGTGAAGCTGCACGGAATTTCCGGCATGATCTGTACAAGACGTTTGTCGAAGGATTTTTAAAAGAAGAAAGTGTTTGGACACGGCCGCAAAAAGTTATTGACAACTACCTTAATATAGAAGAAGAGGATTGGGTGAAATTCGTTCAGTATAGAACATCCTCCCAATTCCAACAGCTATCTGATCGTGGAAGCGAAATAAGGACAAACAACGAATACTCATCAAGAGGAGGCCGAGACGGATATAGGAAGCTAGATCAGGAAAAGGTATGTCAATAAATTTTGTTCAAACTAAATCATATGTCATTTAATGTATAGAACATTATGCCATCATTTATACTAATAATGTTCAATTACATGCAGTTTAAGAAGACTGGGAAATATGTAAAAAGAGATTGTTTATGGCTTGAGCAACAGATGGGACTTGATGGAGAGTTGAAAGATGCAGCATGTCAAAAAGCTAGCGAGTTGATAGTAAGTTTGCTAACTAACAATGAATTTTTCATCATTAGTATATGTACTTACAACCCTTAATCTTAACTGAGTTATGTTAATTATCTTGTAGATGGAGTTCAACACACAGGAGAGCCAAGGCACTTTCGAATCAGTTGGCACTAGTGATGTATTGTCGCATGCATTATCTAGACCCGAACACAAAGGGCGTGTCCGTGGACAATCAAAGTTCATAAAGCCGTCTCAGTACTTTAACCTAAATCGAAGTTCGAGTAAAGACCTTGAAGTACAGTCAATGAGACGTGAAATAGAAGAATTAAAGGCATTGGTGCGTGGTCTATGTGCGAACAAAGATGTGGCGCCGTCGGTTGATCCCAACAATGTGCCAACTGTGGACCAACACAACAGTGTTAAGGCTAGTTGCTCTGCCCAAGGAAAACAACATGGAGATTCTGATCCGCCAACGATGGCAGTCGACAGTCAGGAGTGTAAGCTCTATATTATCGATGAAGTGCAGGGTGGACAGGTGCTTGTTGCGTTTGGAAGAGCATGGATGGAGAGCCTTCCTACCGAAACGGTGCATGGGATTCCCCTGGGGGAAGGGAACGTGCGAGTGTCAATCAATGTGCCAAAATTAAAAAAAGCACTATTACCTATACCGACGTACGAGGCAACAACTGTGGAGGATGCTATTAATGGGTTTGTTGCTTGGCCTAAAACATTAGTCGAGCTCGACACGAGTATGAACAAGGCGAGTCGAGGGCCTAGTCACGTTGCTGACCCAGAATCTGGAAAAAAAAAAACGCCAAAGAAAGCTTGGAAAAAAAACCATCGACTCTCGGACAGAGGTACAACAAGGTGTGCAACAACAACAACAACCTTTGTTCGACTTTAATAACATGAGCATTGCGTTGAGGCCTTTGGCTTATTATGCCCATAGTTCCATGCGTCAAGGTAATCAGATTGAGGTCCCAATACCATACACGATCATGACCTTTGAAATGCCTGTCTTTCTGAGCTATGAAGATATTTATGAGTTCATTAATTTACAAGAAATCAGTGCAAATTGTATATTAGTCTACATGAGGTACGATATTCTATCTCAATAATTTGTTTAATCTAAAAATTCTTCTATATGTCAGGTACAGTAACAATTTTGATACGCTTATATGCAGATATTTGGAGGAACTATGTAGGATTAACGGGCAAGCTGACAAGTTTGCGTTTGTGTCTCCAACCTTGATCTCACCGGTGAGGACAGATACTGAAGATGCTGGCATGAGAGAGCGAGCCGACAGTCTCGTCAGCTTTTTGCGTGACGCACCAAAAGGACGGCTTTATCTTGTGCCACATAACAGAGGGAGACATTGGGTTTTGGGAGTCATTGACCCATGGGATGACCTCGTCCTTTATTTTGATCCTCTTCGAGAGAAGAAACGGGAAGATTTTACGGCGCTAATGAACATGTAAGTCAATTTTTAATATGTTCTTTTTTTTTTTAATCTTAATTATTATATGTATCTTAATTATTTAGTTTGAATTTAACCAATTTGCTAGGGCCCTATCGGATTGGAAGATTATGGCCGGAGAAGGAATTAGAAGGAGACAAGACTATAAAACCAAAATCTCGAACCGTCCTTGTCCTATACAAGAGGGAAGTGTTGAATGTGGTTATTTTATTTTAGGTTTTATGAGGGACATAGTGTTGAATGGAATTGATGTACTTGAAAGTAAAAAATTTTTACTTCTGATGATTTGGATTTAATTAGGGGAGAATGGGCTAGCCATGTAATACAATTCATTAATTATGTTTTGTAAACTTGTAATTTAAATATTGGTATGTATTTTTAATTTGATCACTTGGATCGTGTATTTTTAATTTGATAACATACAGTTTTAGGCTAGCACGGGAATAAAAAAAAATACAATTTTTTTTTATATAAATAAGATTACACGACGGTTCGGCCAAGAACCGTCGTGTAATGTCCGCCTTACACGACGGTTCGGCCAAGAACCGTCGTGTAATGTCCACATTACACGACGGTTCTTGGCCGAACCGTCGTGTAATCTCCGCATTACACGACGGTTCGTCCAAGAACCGTCGTGTAAAGTCCGTCTTACACGACGGTTCGTCCAAGAACCGTCGTGTAATGTCCGCATTACACAACGGTTCGGCCAAGAACCGTCCGCATTACACGACGGTTCGGCCAAGAACCGTTGTGTAATGTCCGCATTACACGACGGTTCGGCCAAGAACCGTCGTGTAATCTCTGGATTACACGACGGTTCGGCCAAGAACCGTCGTGTAAAGTCCGTCTTACACGACGGTTCGTCCAAGAACCGTCGTGTAATGTCCGCATTACACGACGGTTCGGCCAAGAACCGTCGTGTAATCTCCGCATTACACGACGGTTCGGCCAAGAACCGTCGTGTATGTCCGCCTTACACGACCGTTCTTGGCCGAACCGTCGTGTAAGGTCCGTCTTACACGACGGTTCGGCCAAGAACCGTCGTGTAATCTCCGCATTACACGACGGTTCGGCCAAGAACCGTCGTGTAATCTCCGCATTACACGACGGTTCGGCTAAGAACCGTCGTGTAATGTGATTTTGAGGACCCCCAACCTTGGTGTAACATTGAAATACGACGACGGTAACTGAACCGTCGTGTTATCTACCACGACACTGGATTACACGACGGTTGATGAACCGTCGTGTAAACTTTACACGACGGGAAAAACCCGTCGTGGAATCCACAATTTTTACTAGTGAGGGCAATATGCTCCCAATACGCTCCATGACCACTCCTAAATGTTCCTTTTGAGGTACAATTGCTTGATTTTAATCAGAACCACAGAGAATGAGGTTTTGAAAAAAATTGAAATCTAGCAAGGGACCCCTTTTATGATCACATGTTATACCATACGCCAAGCACAATAAATAAATAAGCTCTCAATTTACTCTGAGATTTCTTTATTTCTTAAATATTTAAAACAAGAGTATGGATCACGTCGGTGGGCGAAACTAGAAAACCGAAAGGTGGCAGTCAAAAAATGTATGATCAATCCGTTAGAGTTATTTATATGATGTGATGGAGGTGACCTTTTTGTTATAAGTCCCTTGGTCTCGATTGATCGGAATTGATGTAATGATATTGTTGAAAGAGCTATACACGTGCTTGATAATTTGTATGTCTTTTTGATTTTATGTTGTTAGATTTTGGAGCACGTTTTACCCCCTTATACACTTAATTATAATTTACTAATAGAACAGATCAGTAATTGGAGTTTAATTTTCTTGTGTTATGAGGCCATTCAAGTCATTATTAGTATTTGATTTTTCTTTATTTAAAATACAATTACCCTTTAAAAAGAACGATATTTGAATACGAATATTATAGAACTCCAATCGGTTTAAAGTAGCAAAAATTTGAGGTAAGAGTACACCGGAAAAATAATAAAAGCACATTTCGGGAGTTAAGAAACCCCAACTCCCTCAGGACCTTATGGCCACAATATTATAAGGGTCATATTATATACATTTCAAAAAATAAAACCTGTTTGGTGCACAAGTTGAGTTTGAGTTGAGTTAAAATTTTTGAGTTTGAATAGTAATTTTTGTTGACTTTTTCAGAAAAGACAAAAAACTTTTGGGGAAAAGACAAAAAACATGATGAAAAAAGTACAGTTTAGTTTAAACTAAACTTACCAACCAAACGGGCCCTTAGTGCTTGGCTCGGTTCCATTTTGACTTGATCACTAAATTTTTAGAAGACAACAATTGACGTGGTCAATGATGAATGGGTACGGTTTGGTTAACCGAGCAAACCATTTTTGGTTATGAAGTGTTACCAACTTTTTTGGTCAATCTCAATTGGTTCACTCGATCAGCTGTACTCAGTTCTTGATTTTTCTTTTTTTCAAATTAACAGCCCTGCTGACTATAGAACTTTTGTTTGAGTGTGATTATAACGTCTTCGCAAAAATAACAAATATGTTTGTTATCATATTGAACGGATGTAGATACTGGCTTGATGAGGAGTATTCAATTGGTTCAACTGTTTATGAAGGAAATACCACCTTAATTTTTTAATGGTAAATGGTAAAAAGATTAGCAACTAAAGAGGGGCACTTAGAGAAATGCTACCTAATCAAGGCTAGAATTGATTTTTTACAGAAGAAAAAAAGTTGAAAAAATAAACAATATAACATATTTTGAAAGTCCATTGTTAATATATTGCATGTTTGACTTTTTAGTGAAAATAATAGAATATTGACTATTTTCTGGAGGTAGGATTATTCCTGTTTTACCCCTAGCTATGGTTGTCTTTCCTCCTAAACTGTAGCAGCCGGATGTTAAACATAATGGAGATCTACGACACTCCGGTGGGCTCGT
This sequence comes from Ficus carica, assembly GCA_009761775.1. Lineage (NCBI taxonomy): Eukaryota > Viridiplantae > Streptophyta > Magnoliopsida > Rosales > Moraceae > Ficus > Ficus carica. Next base: position 3,343,004 of record CM019751.1, on the reverse strand, counting down.
GATGCAAGTGGCGGCTGCATACATCGACGGTCAAGCTGAGTTTTTCTGTCGTCGTCCTCATCTGGTCAGTGGCAGACCTCAAGTGGTGTCCGGCGGCCGGAAGAACTCCCCAGCCTTGTCGAGTACTCCGCCAGCTACAGTGTTCACCTTTGTTGGCCAGAGGACGTCGCGACGTCACATTTGAAGGAGGATCACGAGCACGCGACGGTGAGAGTTGCGACCACACGACGGCTAGAGTCGCAACGTTGGTCGCGATTTCCGGGATCTTCTAACGAAACTTTTAGATCTCTGCGCGAATCTCAAGGTTCTCCATGTGAAACTCCAGTTCGGGTCCAGATTCGACGATCTTCTGCTGTGTATGCATCGTCTCCGGCGGTGGAATCGTCTTGTGTGGTCTTAATAGATTTAGGTTAAATTTTTGGGCTTTTTCTTAAATAATGAATTTAATTGGTAATATATATATATATATATATATATTCGCTGGTAATACTGTTATAATGCTAATAAATAAGTAAATATAAATATTTACTATTAAGTAGAAATATTTACTAATAAATAACTAGTAAATACCATAGTCATAATAATGGTAAATGTAAATATTTACAATAAATATAATCATAATACTAATAAATAATTAATTATTAGGATTTAGTTCGGTAAAATTGGTAAATAAACTGAAATTGGAAGTAAGTTTTCTTTTAAATTTGTATATTTATTATTAAGAAATTTCTTTATTGGTAAAGAAAATAATGCTTATAAATACCGTACGTTATAATGCTAATAAATAAGTAAATATATAAATATTTACTAATAAATAACTAGTAAATACCATAGTCATAATAATGGTAAGTGTAAATATAAATCATAATTGTAATAACTAACTTATTTATTAGGATTTAGTTTGGTAAAATTGGTAAATATTAAAATTGGAAGTAAGTATCCTTGTAAATTTGTATATTTACTAATAAGGAATTTCTTTATGGGTAAAGAAAATAACATAATTACTCTTTTTACTTATCATTATTACATAAATTTATTACAAAGTAATATTTGAATTTACAAGAAAATAAAAAGGTTAATATTTATTCGGTAATTTTGGAGTTAAAAAGATAATATGAAAATTTGACGGATAAATATATGGATCTACCTTGCAAATTCTATATTGTAATAGAAATATTTACTCAATAATTTTGGATTGACAAGATAATACGAAGATTGACAGGTAAATATATGGATTTACCTTTTAAATCCTGCCAAATAAATATAGATAGTTTTGGATTTACAATATAACATAAAGATTGAGTGGTAAATATAGGGATTTACCAGGTACTATCAAGTTAATATTGGGCTTACGTGATAATAGTTGACCAAAAATCTTAAATCTAAAATAATTGTGACAAATTTTGGTAAATCGGTTGAAAATAGTTTTTTTTTTTTAAAGGAAATATATTAAAAAAATTTAGTGGTCTTGTTTTCTAAATTTAACTTATTAACTTCCCGCAAAAAAAAAAAAAAAAAAAAAACGTACTTATTAACTTAGTAAATATAAACTGCTAAAAAAATTTAGTAAATGAATATATTAACTACTAAATAAACGTATTTACACTTTTCCTTAAGAAAAAAATAAACGTATTTACACTTTACAGTTACACTAGTAAATTATATTTACACTCTTTATTTTTAGAATAAAATTACGGTAAAACCCTTTTTATATACTCTATCGATAGAGCTTATTTTTAAACCGTTCAGATGTAATTAAACGGTTGAGATGTTACTTGTGTATGACAATTATCATACACTTTACCTTACAATAGTATTTGACTAGAATGCAAACCTAGAAAGAAAGAAGGAAAAAAAAAAAAAAAAAAAAAAAAAAAACTCAGAAAACAACTAGAAATTCCCCAATCAAACCACTCACTAGATGAAAACACTTAAAAATGACCTTAAATGACTCGGAATCAATAGAGAAACAAACTTTTCGTGTCAGAAATGCATAAATCAGAGAGAATAAGAGAGAAATCTTGCTTGGAAATTATTTGAAAACTTTGAGGTCGAGAGAACTTTGAGGATGCCTTTCCTAGAATCAGCAAAAGAAAAAGGTAAAATGAAGGGGAGCCCAAGGGTTACAACACTTAAGAAGAGATTAAACGGTTCAAGTGCAGTGATCATCCTTCATTGAATGGCATGAATCATAAGGCATTTCAGATTCCCGCTCAGAAAGATTATTCCACGTCTTTTCAAATTTCAGAAAGGCAATCGTCGTTTCAAGTCATCTGACCAGCATTTAGCACGTATAAAGATGATTCAAGTTTCGATTTTTTATTATATAACTTCTTTATTTTGCTTGTAGTAGTTTAATTTTTATTTATTTTTTATTATTTATATTTTTTTTTAAATCTTTCTACACTTATGTTTTAACTCCTCCTTTCTAAATCCTTCTAAGTTTTTAATCTGTTTAAATTATTCTATCATTGTAGATAATATATTACTTCTACACATATAGAGCACGTGCATCAACTAGTTATTTAAGGATTCAATCATTAGTGTCTGTGCGCACTTATTATTTCCCCTCTGAAGCACTATTCTTTTATGCAAAAATTATTTCCTTAAAAAGAGACCCGATTTGTTAACAAAGAAACTTTTTCCTTGAAAAAACCAAAAAAAAAAAAAAATGTTTTCTTTCTCCATTTTAGAAATATGACCAAAAATGTTAACAAAGAAGTATGATTGTCCCAACTTTTAACAATTAATAACTATCAATAATAAATTTTCATTTGTTTTAAAAACATTTACGACTCTAAAAGCTTTTAGATGATAATAGTAAAACTCATGATAATAATTACTCATAATATTTTATAGAAATGACTTAATGAAAATGACTCATAATAATAGTTTTAATCAAAGTAATATTTATACGTCGATGAAACGTATTTATTTTATGTTGTAATGTAAAGACTATTAATCAAAGTCTTTATCTTCTTCGGCATATAATATGTTTTGATTACTAGGTTTCATTGGATATTGGTCTTTCATGAACTTTTTTGTCATATTTATAAAACATCTCATTATAGCTATCGTTTATCTTATATTACTCGTTTCTATATCATGGACAAATAATATTACTCTAAAGATATCGTATTCATAAAACATCTCATTATAGCCATCCCGAGTTTCCTAAGCTTAACTATATATAGTTTACATCGACAAATTTGGATATAGGCTTGCATATCAAGCCATTAAACATGATAATTGCTTGTATAATAGATACAACTGCTAGTAGCTCAAATTAAGGAGATGTGACACCAAAGAACTAGCAGTCTCAGGGAATGTCACTTCTTTAGTCAAAAAACAACACAGAAAACCCTACTCTTTAACTTTCTCAAAACAATTACGGCTACAAGCCTTGTTATTACAACTCTCTAACAAATTTTTATGATTTCCATTTAAAAAAAAAAAAATTCACCTTCAATATTAAATATTGACAAAACGTAAAATTACCTAGTCCCAACTTGCAACTACTATCATCATCTTTATGGAATGATTTTACAAAGTTGTCCATATTATCTTACACAATTGATTAACGTTTGCCAATCAAAGAGAGGAACCGGTCAATTTTACCTACAACAACATTATCAAATGTTGATAAAATACAAAATTACATTTCTATCCTATGGCTGCGCTCGTCCCAACTTCCAACACTTTTCATTACAAAATTGATCTCAACATCTTAGACAATTGATTAACTTTTCCCAATATAAGAAAGAAACCCGTCAATTTCACCTGCAACAACAGGTTACTTCTTTCAAAGCTTGCCCAAGGCTCTTTGAATCCGCGCTCACATATAATAATATAACCGTAAAAATAATCTTATATACTGTAAAAAAACATATACTCTATATTATTATCTGATAATAGTATACCATAACATAAAATATATAAGTATATGCGGTTGTTTTGAATACCTTTTCTTGCGCAACGTGTGTGTATATATATATATATATATATTATATATATATCAATTATTATGATGTTACAATATATTATATATGAAACTATACACTATTATATATTATACAAAATAATGAAATATTGTAACACCATAATGTTATCTATATATATTTATCGATTATAAAATTGTTTGTCCACGATAATCATCTATGTAATATCTGTTGGAAAAATCGAATCCGATATCAGAGTTACGACGCAGCGGAAGTTTTAAAATTATTATGCCGATTCGGAAAAGAAGCTCATGATGTATATAATAATAAATTAAATTCATGATCAAGCGTACCTTATTTCTTGGATTCCGAAATTGCTAGAGCGTTTGACCAACGTGTCGTCTCTACTATTCTCTAGTTCCACGTCTCAGAGTGTGTGTGGACACACGTTCTATGAATCCAAGCAACCGGTAATGCTTTCCGAAGTCTAGATCCCTCTCAATTCCGATGTTCTTCGTTGAGAATATGATCCAGCTTCTTTCTTCAAAACTACAAAATAGGAACCGGTTAACATTCTGTGAAAATTATCACTCGGTTTAACCTTCCTCACAGTTTTGATTCAATGAAATTTTCACTCTTTTTCTCTCTCACAATATAGCCGAATTTTATGATGTAGAAAAAACTTAATTGTTTTTATCTCTACTCTAAAAAAATGTTTTTCCTTTTATGAATAAGCAAAGGGTTAGTTTTTCAAGAATTCATAGTCTTTATATAGAAGTCCAATCCTTTTTCAAAATTTATCTCCTTCTTGAAAATTAATTAATAATTATTTTTCCGGATAAATTTTGAACCAAAAGATGATACAACTTTAGGGCTACATTCATTGAACCTAAAAACATTTTTTCAAGGGGAGATTATCCCTCAAAAAATTCAGCCACAAGGAGAATTCAATCTTGATTGGTGGTTCAAATCTTAAATCAAGAATCTAGACTCGTCAAAAGATCCTAGTCCTATCTAGATTCAAATTTCTTTTAAACCTTTTTGAATTTAAATAAGATTCACTTATTTGAATAAATATTTTCCACAAACATCAACTATATTAATTAATTTAAATCAATGAAATATTTCAAATTTTCTTTCCTCATAAAAAACCGTGCTCCTCTTTTAAGGAAAGAAAAATCCATCAAATAATCTCCATTATTTAAATCAATTAATAATTTAATGTTAGGAATATATTTGAACAATTTTGAAACAAAATTTTCTTCCCTCCACTCATTAACAACCGTGCACCTCTTTTAATTAGGAGAGAAAAATTTTGTTTTCCAAAATTAAATAATTCAAACACAATTTTATTTCCAAAATTCAATTAACCAATCACATGTTGACAAATCATTTGTCTACAAATTTCACATGTCCGATCCTTTCTGGATTGCATGTTAGAGAGTACCATGTCTTAATAGGCATTACTAAATTCCATTTAAATTTACCGATCTCATTAGTAACAAATCCCGAGACGCTATATGGAACTATATGAGCTAATAGAGGGATCCGATGGAAATATGTTAAGAGGCTCCTATAATTGTGAAAAATTAATCCCAAGTTAATTATTCATCAATTATCAACTTCAAAACTATTCCACTAAAAGTTTGAAGCTAAACTCCTGTTTACATACCGTATTACGAAAGATCTCTCAAGTAGTGCTTCTTCCATGATTTATTCATCGCTTGCTTAATCCCCATATGTTATCCATGATTGAATTAAGGACTTTTTTCGTTTTACCTTTTCAATCATTTTAACTTAAAGTTCTATTATTCTCTATTGAAAGAATCATCAATTGTAAAACCATACAATTGGTAAACCACCAGAGAACACAAAGTAAATCGATGGCCAAGATCTTGTTATACTATCTTTCAATCCCCGAATAATGTCTTTAAGTAGATAACATTTACTATCGTTAAGATAGTTATGGATTCCGTATCTATGAATCTTGATTTCTCCATCCATAAGTCATGCACCCAAAATACAAGTATATTGACCATGAATTAACAGTGTCTCACCTTTAGTGCATCAAAGTACATAAGTCACGGATACGAACTCAAGTAATCATTTCAGGATTAAGATTAATGCATGATGATAATCAAAACGTCATTGATTCTTATAAACAGAATTATTAAACCGAATCAATTAACACTTTAGGTCCAGTCCAATGTCATACCTCAATACTGGTATACATTAAAGTTTCTACTCGGAACCTATCCGATGGTCAAGACAAACCATCCCTCCAAGGAAGTAGACAACCTTTACAATCTTATCATGAATAAGATCCCCAATTTTATTCCATCGATTGCGGACTATTTATTTAGACTGTTATCAAATTACCACGTCTTCTATGTATACCCCGTATACATATGGTAATTCGATATATTACCAACAGCCTAGGAGTATTTTATGTTTGCTCAAAATAATCATACAATCAACAAATGAAAGTAAATAGGACACAACTTATTAAACATGAATAACTTCCTCTTATTAATATCAAAAATGTCATATTTACAGAAAATCCAAAATATTGATTTTCTATCCTTAGGGCACATATAGATCCCAACAACATCCTCAATGGTTATCAATAATAAGCTTAATGTCAAGTTTTGTTATATTGACCCAATTACTTTATCTTAAAATTGAATAATTTTACAGTTGGAATAATCTTATTTATAAATCCCTATAAACAAAATATTACTCGATTAATGAATAATCAAATTATCGAGATTTTTTATGCATTCCAATACCTGATTATATTTAAGAGGATAATATAAACTCTTTTTAAAAGAGCTATGGATTCTACATATATGCACCATGCTCTATCATTTACTTATCATGTAAAACTTCATTTTACAACCGAGACGTCTTTAATATGATTGCTTTGGCAAGGACATAAAAAACCAACAACGCCAGACGCTCTAGGAAATAAATGTGACATTAAGTAAATAGTACAGGAATTGTTGTTTTGAATTCTTCGAAATAAGCAAATATACATAGTTATTTTGAGGAAATCGAACAAAAATTTAAAGAAAAACAGGACATGTCTTACAAATTTAGCGTTGGTATTAGAAAAGGTCTAAAATGAGAAAATTTCAAGATTTTGCACTTGGATAGCTTTTCTTTTTTTTTTTTTTGGACTTTGATTTTATAAGACTTACTTTTTCTTTTCTATTTAATTATAGTTTTCTGCTTATTCAAAAAAGAAAAATAATTCTTATAAACATTATTTTAATTGTCCCGTACATCGGCTTGTCTATTTATCGCGTGGACTTTGCCACTCAGTTGAAAGTTTTTGTCTACTGACCACTTATCTCAAAAGCCAAAATGATTTTGATCTAGTTCATGACGGTCTATTAGAAGAGAAGATACTTTGGTGAGATCCTTATGGACAGAAAATAAATTTCAGCCAGTTTTATAAAGGATCGGGTTTATGTCAGATCGAATTGGGCCACCATAGGAGATGGGTATGGCCCGGCCCATGCATCATTTCATGAATAGCACTCCAGTCCAATAGCCCTTTTTTGTTTTAGGCATACTATCCAGATAAGTTAATGATTTTTTTTTTTTTTTTTTTTTTTTTTTTTTTTTTTTTTAGATTCTATGCATCCCGTTTTTATTTTTATAAATTTTATGTCATGTTAGATGGTAATAGAACACCTAGTCATACAAGCAAAGTTGCCGTTCTATGTCTTGTGCTTTTACTTTTGACAAATGCTTTTTGCGTGTTAGATGGTAATAGAATATTTAATCATCCAAGAAAAAAGCATGCATCTTATATAGGATCTGTATGGCAGAGCTTCCTAAAAACTGCTTTTGACTTCTAAAGTCTTAAAATAGCTTCTAGAAGTGTTTAGATGATTTGTTAGAAGAGTTTTTAGTCTCCAAAAGTGCTTCTTGTCAAAGCTAATTAAAGAATGTTACTTGTGGCAAAAGCTCTTCTGAATATACTTAAAAACTTGTAAAAAAATTTAAATTATGAGTATAAACTTCATTTTAACATTTTATTACTTATTAGAATACTTTAGAGATTATTTTAACCTTAAAAGCTTTTTGATTCTAAATATTTATTGAGAAATCATAGCTTTTACTTCTCTTCTTCTATTGACTAAAAGCAAAAGCAAAAGCTCTGCAAACAGACCCATAAAATACTACGTAGATAATTGAGAACGGTAAGTTAAAAAAAGCCACCGGCTCATCTTTGACTTTAAATTTGTTGTCCAGTCACCGAGTCATTACTTATTAGAATATTTTAGGGATTATTTTGACCTTAAAAGTTCTTTTGTTCTAAACATTTACTAAGAAGTCATAGCTTTTACTTCTCTTATTTTACTGACTAGAAGCAAAAGCAAAAACTTTGAAAACAGACCCATAAAATACTACGTAGATAATTGAGACAGTAAGTTAAAATAAGCTGCCGGTTCATCTTTGATTTTAAATTTGTTGTCTAGCCGCCGAGTAATTTTCCAAACATGCAGTCATTTTCTAAAAGTTTCTTGCATATCTTATATTGACCATAGTAATAATTTATGTATTTCTACGTCATAGAACATGGCGGCGACGTAATATTATAATGACCATAGTAATAATTTATGTATATCTACGTCATATAGCATGATCATTTCATGTCAAATGCTTATAACTAATTGGTATAGATAATTCTTATTATTATTATTATTGTTATTATTGTTATTATTATTATTATTGCTTTTCAATATGGAAGTGAGTTTTTCTGGATTATTTATTTATTTATTTTTCATGTGTTGCTACTAATTGGGTTTTGCAGGAAGTTGTGGACAACAAAGTAATTAGTGAAAAGATAATCGAATTGAAGAAAGAAGTGAAGAAGATTATTGCAACTCCAGATCAAAACCCCACTGAGAAATTGCATTTGATTGATGCTAACCAACGGGTTGGAGTGTCATATCATTTTGAAAATGAGATTGACACAACATTGCAGCAATTTCACAAAAACTTTCACGAGAATGCTGACCAAAAATATGATGTCTATGACCTTTATAATGTTGCCTTGCAGTTTCGCTTGCTAAGAGAACATGGTTACAACATTCCATGCAGTAAGTAGAAGAATTTGTATGTACGGCTTGACACTCGTTATTATACATATATATATATATGTACTCTTTAATACAGAAAGTACATTTTTTTTATTCATTTGTTGTTTTCATTTGCCTTTTGTGCAGGGTTGTTTCTTGTATTTTTTTTATTATAAGTTTATTGTTTCGTTAATTTTAATAACTTGATTCGGAATTATTTTTATTTTTTCCGACCTATGATTAATAATTATAGTAGGTTTCTGATACATATAGATCGAGTTTCTTATAATGGATAATAACCTTGTTGGGACATGATAATTTTGTAAGATATTTAATTTTCCTACTTCCGTCACTACTAGAAAAGAGGGATTACACGACGGGTTTTGCCCGTCGTGTAAAGTTTTCACGACGGTTCCTTAACCGTCGTGTAATCCAGCGTCGTGGAAGATAACACGACGGTTTTTAATACCGTCGTCGTATCTAAGCTTTACACGACGGTTTCAAAACCGTCATGAAAAACAAACATTACACGACGGTTCCGTCCCGGAACCGTCGTGTAATCTAAGGGTGATGCCTTGGATTACACGACGGTTCCGGCCGGAACCGTCGTGTAATCCAGAGAGGATTACACGACGGTTCCAGCCGGAACCGTCGTGTAATCCAAGTATATTACACGACGGTTCCGGCTCGGAACCGTCGTGTAATCTACTTATTATTATAAAAAAATTTGGGGGTTTTTTTTTTTTTTTCACACAGGTGGCCTAATCTGTATGTTATCCAATACACGATTCAAGATATTAACTTCATTAATCAAACTAAAAATACACTCGAATTACATTACAAGTTTATACATCATAATTAACGAATTCCATAACATGTGCAGACCATTCTCCCTTAATCAGATCCAAATCCTCAGAAGTATAAAATTGTTTACTTTCATGTGCGTCAATTCCATTCAACACTATATCCCTCATAAAACCTAAAATAAAATAACCACATTCAACACTTCCCTCTTGAAGAGGACAGGGACGGTTCGAGAATTTGGTTTTACAGTCTCGTCTCCTTCTAATCCCTTCTCCGGTAGTAATCTTCCAATCCGCGAGGGCCCTAGCAAATTGGTAAAATTCAAACTAATTAAGATGCATATAATTAAGATTAAAAAAAATAACATATACAAATTAACTTACATGTTCATTAGCTCAGTAAAATCGTCGCGCTTCTTCTCCCGAAGAGGATCAAAATAAAGGACGAGGTCCTCCCATGGGTCAATGACACCCAAAACCCAATGTCTCCCTCTGTTATGTGGCACAAGATAAAGCCGTTCTTTGGGTGCGTCACGCAAAAAGCTTAGAAGATTGTCGGCTCGCTCTCTCCTTCCAGCATATTCAGTATCTGTTCTCACCGGTGAGATCAAGCTTGGAGACACAAACACAAACTTCTCTGCTTGCCCGTTAATTCTACAAAGTTCCTCCAAATATCTGCATATATAACCGTATCAAAAATGTTACTCTACATGAAATATATAAGATTTTCCAGATAAAAAGAAAATTTAAGATAAAGAATGTCGTACCTCATGTAGACTAATATACAATTCGCACTGATTTCTTGTAAATTAATGAACTCATATATATCTTCAAAGCTCAGAAAAACAGGCATATCAAAACCCATAATCGTGTATGGTATTGGGACCTCAATCTGATTACCTTGACGCATGGAACTATGTGCATAATAAGCCAAAGGCCTCATCGCCCTGTTCATGTTATTAAAGTCGAACACCAGTTTTTGTTCTTGCGCACCTTGTTGTACCTCAGTTCGAGAGTCGATCGTTTTATTTCCAGCCTTTTTTTGTCGTTTTTTGTTGCCAGCTGCTGGGTCGGGAACGTGACTAGGCCCTCGACTCGCCTTTTTCATACTCATGTCGAGCTCAACTAAACTTTTAGGCCAAGCAACAAACCCATTAACAGCATCCTCCACAGTGGTTGCGTCGTACGTCGGTATAGGTAATGCTGATTTTTTTAATTTGGGCACGTTGATTGACACTCGCACGTTCCCTTCCCCCAGTGGAATCCCATGCACCGTATCGGTGGGGAGGCTCTCCCACCATACTCTTCCAAACGCAACAAGCAACTGTCCACCCTGAACTTCATCGAAGATATAGAGCTTACACTCCTGACTGTCGACCGGCATGGTTGGCGGCTCAGCAACTCCAGCTTGTTTTTCTTGTGCAGAGCAACTAGCCTTAAAGCTATTGTGTTGGTCTACGGTTGGCACATTCTTGGGATCAACCGACGGCTCCACATCTCTGTTCGCACATAGACCACGCACCAACGCCTTTAATTCCTCTATTTCACGTCTCATTGATTGTACTTCATTGTCTTTGTTCGAACTGCGACTTAGGTTAAAGTACTGAGACGGCTTTACGAACTTTGATTGGCCACGGACACGGCCTTTGTGTTCAGGTCTAGATAATGCCTGCGACAATACATCATTCGTGCCAACTGACTCGAAAGTGCCTTGGCTCTCCTGTGTGTTGTACTCCACCTACAAGATTATTAACAGAAATCATTTAACCAAAAGGGTTGTAAGTACGTATAGTTGTGATGAAGAAATCATTGTTAGTTAGTAAACTTACTATCAACTCGCTAGCATTTTTACATGCTGGGTTTTTCAACTCTCCATCAGGTCCCGTCTGTTGCTCAAGCCACAAACCATCTCTTCTCTCCCATTTCCCATTCTTCTTAAACTGTAATTAACATCGTTAGTATAACTGGGATACGATTTAGTACAAAAAAAATTTATTGACATACCATTTCCTGGTCGAGCTTCCTATATCCGTCTCGGCCTCCTCTTGATGAGTATTCGTTGTTTGTCCTTATTTCGCTTCCACGATCAGATAGTTGTTGGAATTGCGAGGACGTTCTATACTGAACAAATTTCATCCAATCCTCTTCTTCAATATTGGGGTAGTTGTCAATAACTTTTTTCGGCCGTGTCCACACACTTTCTTCATTTATAAATTCCTCGACAAATGTCTTGTACAGATCGTACCGAAAATTCCTTACAGCCTCACCACATGATTTTAAACAAGTGTTCCGAAAGCTTTCTTCCACGGTGAAAGAAGTAACAGTTTCCTTCCAAATAATTTCTTTCAATCCGTCTAAATCACGAGATCTCCAATCTTGAATCCATATTGGAACGTGCTCTCTAGCGAGCACGCCAATCCAGCTCATCAATTCGTCACCGTGCTTCCCTTCCGGTTGTCCTTTCTCGTCAAACGTGACTTGAATTCGTTCACCTCTTTTCCTTGCCATATGGACACGTTTCATTATTGTTGCCCTTCGCTTGCCCTCGACAGTGGGATCCATCGGGTTTCTCCTTCGTGCTCGTCCCTTTTTGGAATGTTCCATTGTTGTGGTTCACCTACATTTATTGGAAAAAAAAATAATTACGTTAATGGGTATTCGAACTTTTTTCTTCCTTTTTTTTTAAATTTAACTGTTATTATGTTGGCACAAATAAAATATAGTGGAAAATATAACAAAAGTTTTAATTGTTTTTTTTTAAATGCGGGCCAGAGGGGCGCCTGGCGCCAGACGGGGGGCGCCTGGCGCCCCAGAAGTGCGCCTGGCGACAGACGGGGGGCGCCTGGCGCCCCAGAAGTGCGCCTGGCGCCCCAGACGGGGGGCGCCTGGCGCCACAGACGGGCGCCTGGAGCCCCAGACGGGGGGCGCCTGGCGCCACAGACGGGCGCCTGGCGCCCCAGACGGGGGACGCCTGGCGCCCCACACAAATTGGGACCAAAAAATGACAAAAAAAAAAAAAAAAAAAAAACTCGAAATAACGCTGCCCTAGGACAAAAATAACACTCTAGAAATTCATGTTTATGCTTTTATACATAAATATATGTGATTGCTTCTATATTATTCCTCCAAAAACTCAAGTTGACATTTCATCGAGCATATTGTGGGCGGGAAAAATTCATGTGTATATAAAGTGTAAAAACCATTCACAAACCATTAATCTACAACCCATGCTAAAAAATTGAAATTTAGTGACAAACAACAAGACAAAATCCCAAATTTATTTTAAGTTGTATATGTAGTTACCTTAATTTTCTTGGAAGATGAATAGACACTCCAACACCAATGAATCGGTGGCGGCAACGGCGGAGTTGGCGGCAACGGCGGAGTTGGCGGCGGCGGCGGCAATGACGGTGTTGGTGGCGGCTTGGAGGAGGAAGTGGGCACTTGAGAAATTTAGAGAATGTGAAGAGAAATGAGAAGGTATGTGGAGAGAAAAGGTAAGGAAGTTGTATTTAAGTAATGGGTTTGCGCGCGGATTTCAAAAACCCAAAGTTAAAAATTTTCAAAATTTTTCAAGCTTACACAACGGGCCCTTGAGGGACCGTCGTGTAAGCTAGTAACTTACGCGACGGGCCCTTGGGCCCGTCGTGTAAGCCACCGAGGCACGGTAGCTTACACGACGGGTCCGGGGGTCCGTCGTGTAATTCCCCTGTTTACACGACGGTTTTAATATGCTCCGTCGTGTAATCTTTCAAAAATTTTGAAAATTTGTCACCACATTCCGACGGCCACATACCACTGTGTTGTATACAAAAAATTACGCAAACACGTGTCCTGATTCAAATTTAATATTCAATATATATATATAGCAATCAACATAACAAATTAAATATAGTATAGATCATGATGAATTATAATAGAAATTAATTAATGTACTTATACACAGTAAATGGCATAATGTTCAAGTTTTTTTCTTTTTTCTCTTTGCTGCCTCAACACGTGTCCATTCAATATCTGGTCGAACCAAGTGTGAAACATCATCATCGAATTCGTCAATCTCCTCAACCGGTGGCATTCCCTGTGTGAAAGATGGAATGTCGGAGCAATCTTCCTCATCTTCTTGCCCATCACGGTACAATTTTGGCTTCATGGGCACAACTAAGGACAACTCTGCATTGCTGGGATCCGTTGTATAAAATACTTGGATTGCTTGTGATGCCATAATGAATGGATCATTTTTGTATCCCAATCGTCTAAAGTCCACAACTGTGATGCCATCACTGTCAATCCTTACATAATTATTGTCTGCCCATTTGCACTTAAAGAGTGCTACATGTAATCCACAGTAATCGAGTTCCCAAATATCTTCAATGAAACCGAAGTAGTTCATAGTTCCATAAACTGGATTCTTGTCCTTTGCAGATGAAATATGCATTGACTTAGCACGGATACTAACACCACTATTTTGAACGGGATGCTTCTCATCTCTTTCGCGAGTGTAGAATGTATAACCATTGACGAAGTACGATGTATACCGTGTAACAATCGTCGACGGACCTCTAGCGAGGTTCATTAACTCTTGCGAACAGCCGTCCTTCTGAAAGACATGACTTCGTAGTCACAGACGAAACGTCCGATTGTGGTCATCGTGTATCAACTTTTCATTTCGTCCTCTTCTAGGATATTTATCTCTTATTTCCTGTAGGTGAATCTCGATAAAGGGCTCAACTTCAACCCTATTATGTAAAGTATAGAGACAAGCTTTCTCCCATTCACATCGATTTACCTGCGATGGAACGCCGACGGATAGTCTTTTCCAGTCAATGTTTGTAGTCTTCGGCAACCCAATCGCCTCCGCGGTGGACAAATACTCGGAGCAAAATTCGACCGATTCCTCCGCAATGTAGCTTTCTACTATACATCCTTCTGCCCGATTTCGGTTCTTGACATAACCCTTCAAAACCTTCATGTACCTTTCAAAAGGATACATCCATCTCAAATACACCGGTCCACATAGCTTCAATTCCCGGACTAAGTGCACCGTTAGATGAATCATTATGTCAAAAAATGAGGGTGGAAAGTACTTTTCAAGCAAGCACAAAGTCTTAACCAACTCTAATTGTAGCGAATCTAGTGTCAATGGATCTATTACCTTAGAGCATATCGAGTTGAAAAATGAGCATAACTTGGTAATTGCGAATCTCACATCCTTCGTTAAAACTCCTCGTAACGCCAGCGGTAATAACTGTTGCATCAAGATATGACAATCATGTGATTTCATGCCAATCAGCCTCAGATCCTTCATAGACACCAACCTTTTCAAGTAGGAAGAATACCCGTTGGGCACTTTTACAGAAGCCAGCCACTCACAAAGCTTTCTTTTTTCTTGTCTTGATAGTGTGTACTTCGCCGGAGGTAAGTAAGTTGCATTCCCTTTCTTCGTAGGGATCAAGTTAAGTCTAATCTTCAATTCCTTAAGATCCAACCGTGCCTTCTCACCATCTTTGCTCTTATTAGGAATGTCTAGCAATGTGCCCACTATTGATTCACACACGTTTTTCTCAATATGCATCACATCCAAGCAATGACGAACAAAAAGTGTCCTCCAATATGGAAGTTCGTAGAAGATTGACCGTTTTTTCCAAGGGCCGTCAACCACGGGATCATTGTTACGCCGTTTTCTTTTCCCGAGCACCACTTTCAAATCCTTAACCATCTCATAAACGTCTTCGCCGGTCAAAACCCGGGGAGGGTTTCTTTCTTCCGTTTTGCCATCGAAAGCCTTTTTCTGTTTGCGGTATCGATGATTTTGTGGTAAAAATCTCCTATGACCAAGGTAAACGGTTTTCTTACCATTCTTCAATCGGATGGAGGATGTTTCTTTCATACAAACGGGACAACCGATAGAACTCTTGACTGAATAACCAGATAGATTTCAATAAGCAGGAAAGTCATTGATTGTCCACATCAACATTGCACGGAGTGTGAATGTCTCTTGACGGTAAGCATCTCTAACTTCGATCCCCTTTTCCCATAAGCTCTTTAGATCATCGATTAGTGGTGCTAAGTACACATCAATGTCATTCCCTGGTTGTTGAGGACCAGATATCAATAAGGTCAACATCAAGAACTTTCGCTTCATGCTCAACTTCGGAGGGAGATTGTAGTTGACAAGTATGACGGGCCAAGTACTATGCCTACTACTCATATTACCATGCGGGTTAATTCCGTCCGCCGACAAACCAAGACGTAGATTCCGTGGTTCCGCACAAAATTCAGGATGATCGGCATCAAAGGTCTTCCATTGTGGTGCATCGGCTGGATGTCTAAGCATACCATCTTCAACACGTTTATCATGGTGCCAAGTCAAATTCTTGGCATGCTCGGCATTACGGAATAAACGTCGCAGACGCGGTGCCGGAGGAATGTACCATAACACCTTTGCCGGCACACCTTTGCTGCCATTCGTTGGCTTCTTGCCCTTCTTCCATCTTGACTCCTTACAAACCGGACATTCATCCAAATTCTCGTACGCATTTCGGTAAAGGGCGCAATCATTTGGACATGCATGAATTTTTTCATATTCCATTCCCAAAGTGCTCAACGTCTTCTTAGCTTCGTACATACTAGCAGGTATTTTATTATCAACCGGTAGAACCTCTCTTAGAAATTCTAAAAGAGCCGTGAAACTAGAATTTGTCCACCCTCCCGATGCCTTCATGTTCCATAATTTGACCAATGCGGACAATTTCGTATATTTACTACACCCGTCATACAAGGGCATCTCGACATCATTCATCATTACTTCAAATAACTCCGGACGATGCACAAACTGTTCTTCTAAATCATTAACCATATCAAACAAATTATCTCCTACAACTTCCTCAACAACATCATATTTCGCTTTGTTGCTCGATGATGGATTAAAAAACATTTCACCGTGTAAATACCACGTTTGGTACGAACAAATAATCCCACGCGCAAGCAAGTGTCTTCTAACTTCATCAACTGGATGAGATCTATGATTTCCACAATCCACACAAGGACATCGAATCTTATCATTCTTCATGTGAGTTTCCGCAAATGACAAAAATTCTTCAATCCCATCTCGATATTTTCTAGTCAATCTATTAGCCCACATCCATTTTCGATCCATTTCCAAGAACCCGACCTAAATCGATATTAAATTTATCATACAAATTATTCAATAATCAAGTTTTTGCATTTAAAAACACAATGTATAGTCAACAACTAATCAAACCGAAAAAGAAAAAAAAGAGAATATATACCATTTTTGACATCTACAATAAATCGTCCATAAAAATCAAATAAATAAAAAGAAGAGTAAGTAATAATCACAATACTTACAAATATTTAATATACGAGAGTGTTGGTTTCGCAGTGGAGGAGACGTGTGTTCGCAAGTGTCTGTGATGTTTTTCGCGGCTGCGCGATAGATCTGTAATGAGATAAAATGAGAGGAATTGAAGGGTAAAAAAGTTAGGAATACACGACGGGTTCTTAAAACCCGTCGTGTAAAATCGGACTTTACACGACGGTTCCAAGGAACCGTAGTGTAAAGTGGCTCCTCGAAGAACTTTACACGACGGTTCATTTGAACCGTAGTGTAAAGTTTCGCCGCGAGGCACTTTACACGACGGTTCTTTGGAACCGTAGTGTAAAGTTGGACTTTACACGACGGTTCATTGGAACCGTAGTGTAAAGTGGCTCCGCGAGGCACTTTACACGACGGTTCCTTGGAACCGTAGTGTAAAGTCGGACTTTACACGACGGTTCATTGGAACCGTAGTGTAAAGTTTCTCCGCGAGGCACTTTACACGACGGTTCCTTGGAACCGTAGTGTAAAGTCCAACTTTACACGACGGTTTCAAGGAACCGTAGTGTAAAGTCCCTCGCGGAGCACTTTACACGACGGTTCCAAGGAACCGTCGTGTAAAGTCGGACTTTACACGACGGTTTCAAGGAACCGTCGTGTAATCTCCGTCGTGTAATGTACTTTTTGTAGTAGTGCGTTTACCAAAATAAAAAACACGAAATTTAAGATATGTACACTTAAGAGTACAAATATCTTATCAACAATACTCATTATAATGTGTTTGTAAAACTTTCAATCTAAATCAAATCTAAATTCTCTTTTTTTTCTTTTTTATGTTTTTTGTAATCCGCAGTATAAATAATTTTTATCTCTTCCAAACACCAATTCATTTTAGATTCTCTAATCAAATTGAATTTTTCAAAGAAGACGATGTACCAAACTGGGATTATGTTTGGGTCTCATTTGATATGTAGGTATGAAAAGGAAAAATTCAAAAAGATTTGAAAGACCAACCCAAAAAGATTCTCAGTTTGTAATATTAAATTACTTCAATTTTTTCTTTTTCAAACCTATGTTCCAAACCTACAGTAAAAATCCCAAAACGGAAGAATAATAACATTTTGCCATTATAAATTATGTTGCAAAAATATAAGAGGTCTTATGGAACTAATGCATTGGATGGGCTTCAAGCAGACGTTTTCAACAAGTTCAAGGACAATGAAGGCAAATTTAACCCATCGCTGGCGAACGACGTTCGAGGACTGCTAAGTTTGTATGAAGCTGCACAACTCAAAATTACCTGTAGACGGCCGGTACCAATTGGTTACTATTTGGTAACCAACTGATTACTCATCCGTGGCTGTGGTTACCAATCGTAGACCAATTGGCTATCACCCGTGGCTGTGGTTACCAATCGGAGACCAATTGGCTATCACCCGCGGTTGGTAACCAACTGGTTACCAATAGATAACTAATTGGTTACCCGACGACGGTCGTGGTTAACGTTATGAAACACCATCGGCAGTTGGTAACCAGCTAGTTACTATTTGGTAACCTAAATAAATATCAACTAGTAATTATAATTGATAACTAAAATAAATATATAAATAAACCGTCCTCTATCACTAAGTATGTTGTAGTGGTAATTGAGAACGGTAAGTTGAAATAAACAGCCAGTTCATCTTTGATTTTTGATTTTAAATTTGTTGCCCAGCCGCCGAGTAATTCTTCAAAAAGTCATTGTCCAAAAGTTTCTTGCATACCTTATATTGACCATAGTAATAATTTTTGTATATCTACATTATAGAACATGGCGGCGACCATAGTATTATAATGACCATAGCAATAATTTATGTATATCTACGTCATATAGCATGGCGGCGACCGTAATATTTACTTCCTAGCACAATTAACTCTTCGTACATGCCGCCTCGGAGTATGTACGGTTGGTAAATTCAGCAAAAAGTAGTCTATAAAAAGGCCCAACTTACCATTAACTTAGACACAAAAACTACAATCGCCCCTTGGCCAACTTTACTCCAAGCATTTCAATTACCAAAAACTACAAAAACTGCAATAAAAAGTCTACTTTCAATTACCAAAAAAAAAAAAAAAATGTCTTCCGGTGAAGCTCAGCCTTTTGCCAATCGCCCCTTGGCCAACTTTTCTCCAAGCATTTGGGATGATCATTTCATGTCAAAAGCTTATAACTCATTGGTATAATTAATTATTATTATTATTATTATTGCTTTTCAATATCAAAGTGAGTTTTGTGGATTGTTTATTTATTTATTTATTTATTTTTGTGTTGCTTCTATTTGGGTTTTGCAGGAAGTTGTGGACAACAAAGTAACTAGTGAAAAGATAATCGAATTGAAGAAAGAAGTGAAGAAGATTATTGCAACTCCAGATCAAAACCCCACTGACAAATTGCATTTGATTGATGCTGTCCAACGCCTTGGAGTGTCTTACCATTTTGAAAATGAGATTGACACAATATTGCAACGATTTCACAAAAATCTTAACGAGAATGATGACCATGACCTTTATAATGTTGCTTTGCAGTTTCGCTTGCTAAGAGAACATGGTTACAATATTCCATGTGGTAAGTAGAAGAATTTGTATGTATGACTCGAGACTCGTTATACATATCTATATATATTGCATGCAGTAAGTAGAAGAATTTGTATGTACGACTCGACACTCGTAAGACATATCTATATATATATTTCATACGGTAAGTAGAAGAATTTGCTCATTTGTGACCCCTCACTTTAGAGTCATTGTCATTTTACTTCCTAAACTTTAAAAAATCTAATTTTTTCCCTAAAATTAATTATTATTCTCACTTAGCCCCTTTTATCAGAATTGTCATTTAAAATATATTGAAAAAACAAGAGGTTATGAGCTGTCTAGTGGTCTTTAATAAAATGGTACAAACGTGATAGTTTAGTCTTTAATAAAGAAATTACATTTGTTTTATATGTTTGTTGTTTTCATTTGCCTTTGTTGTTTCTTTTATTTTATTTTTATTATTTGTTTCTTGTTCGTTAATTTTAATATCTAGCTATTCAGAATTATTTTAAATTTCTGTATTTTTCAATCTATGATTCATAGCTTATAGTATGTTTTTGATACATATAGGTCGAGCTTCTTATAGTGGATTATAGCCATGTTGTGATATGATAATTTTCTAATATATTTAATTTTCCTACTTCCGTTTACTGAAATAAAAAATATAAAATTTAAGATATGTACACTTCAGAGTGCAAAAACAACACTCATTATGATATGTTTGTAAAACTTTCAATCTAAATTAAATCCAAATTCTTTAATTCTTGTTTACGTTTCTGTATTGTGCTGTAGAAATCAGTTTTTTTCTTCCAAACACCAATTCATTATAGATTATGTTTTCAGATTGAATTTTTTCAGTTCAAGATGGTGTACTAAATTAGGATTTATGTTTCGCCCTCATTTGATATGTAGGTATGAAAAGAAAATTTCAAAAAGATTCCAAAGACCAAACCAAAAAGATTCTCAGTTTGAATAAAATTGTTTCAATTTTTTCTTTTTCAAACCCCTGTTCCGAACATACACTAACAATCACAAAACCGTATACAACGTCACAACGTGTGTTTATTGTGAAATTGGAAGAATAAAATATTTTGCCATTATAAATTTTGTTGTAAAAATATAAGAGGTCTTATGGAACTAATGCATTGGGTGGGGTTCAAGCAGACGTTTTCAACAAGTTCAAGGACAATGAAGGCAAATTTAACCCGTCGCTGGGGAATGACGTTCGAGGACTGCTAAGCTTGTATGAAGCTGCACAACTCAGAGTACATGGAGAGGTCATACTGGATGATGCACTTGTCTTCACTACCACTCATCTCGAGTCTAAAGCATCCCACTTGAGCTCCCCTCTTTTGGACCAAGTAAGTCATGCCTTAAAGCACCCTATTCGAAAGAGCTTACAAAGGCGAGAGGCAAGGCTTTTCCTGTCAATCAACCATCAAGACACTTCATATAGCGAGGTTCTTCTAACATTTGCAAAGTTAG
The DNA here is from genome assembly GCA_009761775.1 of Ficus carica. Classification (NCBI taxonomy): domain Eukaryota; kingdom Viridiplantae; phylum Streptophyta; class Magnoliopsida; order Rosales; family Moraceae; genus Ficus; species Ficus carica. The sequence goes on along the minus strand of CM019751.1, from coordinate 3,321,775 downwards.
ATTTCAACCTGTTGCAAAAACTATATCAGAAGGAATTAGCTGATTTGACAAGGTTAGTTGTTATTATTATATTATTAATGGCCTTAATATTAAAGCATCGACTTTTATAACCACCAAGACTCGTACCAAATTGTACAATAGTACAATATATATATATATATATATAGCGACATCGGTCTACTCTTAACCGGAGTAATTTTTCCATCTCTATGGTTTGTCTTTGACCCATAAAAGAAAATGGACAATCACCAATACTTACAATTACTACTTTTCTTAACCTTTTCTATCATGACCAAAGGTGCTTTTCCATTAATATAGTTTTATTTTTTCCTAGTTTTTGCGTATTTATTCAAGGATATAGTTGACATTCATGTGGCCGAAATCATTTTTTTAGCACTGTAGATATGAAAAGTGGGGTACTTTTTTTAATATTGGAAAATATTGAGGAAATAATCGACTTAGTGAAAAACGTAGTGTAATTTGGCAAGTTCTTATCTTTGGAAAAGTCTTAATATCTGCTATATCTCTAACTCTAGGGCAAATAGAGCTTCGTCTTGTTTTTTATTTTTGTGAATTCTTTTAAATTTTTCTTAATATCGAAGTAGGTTTCTATATTTTCTTCGATATTGGTATTTTTATCCTTGGAAGTACCGTCAATTTGATCAGCTTATTTTTCCTAATAACTTATTACTGTTTAATTTAGGTGGTGGAAGGACTTGGATTTTAAGAGCAAGCTACCTTTTTCAAGAGACAGGATAGTGGAATGCTACTTTTGGGCATTAGGAGTATTTTTTGAGGCCAAACATTTCGCTATCAGGATTTTACTGGTCAAAGTTGTTGCTGTCCTCACAATTATTGACGATATTTATGATAGCTTTGGCACTCTTGAAGAACTAGAACTCCTTACTGAAGCAATCGAAAGGTTTGAAATTCATTCCATGTAAAACTTAATTATATGGTGGGATATTTTAGTTAATTACTGACTAAGATTTTATTTTTTATTTTTTTATTTTTTTTCAGGTGGGATGATGTTTATCTCATCAATCAACTGCCAGAGTACATGAAGTTAGCTTATAAGACACTCTTGGATGTTTATAGTGAAATCCAAAATTTCCAGACGGAGGGAAGATCATACTGCATTGACTATGCTAAGAAAGGGGTAAGTCATGTTCAAGTCTCTTTCAAGACTAACAACTTATATATACACTCAAATTTGTGATTTCATAATAGATATTATAGGACGATAATTAATTATTATTAAAAAAAGGAAACAAGTTGTAGAATTGAGTTGTTATTTATAAATTATAGTATAATATATTATGTACATTAATAAATTTACGTACTAGGGCAATCAAAATTTCTTGGTTTTGAACGATTTAAAATTAGTTGAACTAAATTTTGTTTAGGAGGACATGAATTTAACAAAAAGTTAGAACTAGACTTTAAATGCAGTTCTTAATTTTTTAAAAACGTTTTGTCATCATCCTTTTTTTTTAAAAAGTCCATTTGTATGTTAATTTTTATTTTTATTAATTAATTAATTAAAATTTTTTTTTTTCCAATCTTATTATCTTTCCTGTTACATTCCTCTAGTTTTTTGGTAATCGCATCCAAGAACTAATTTGCCCGCCTTCCTTTTTAGTTGCTTAGGCAAATTAGAGCATACTTTCAAGAAGCAAAATGGTTACACCACAAACAAATACCAACAATGGAAGAATATATGCTTGTTGGACTTGAGAACGCTGGGTCCTTTCTACTGATCGTGATGGCTTTTACTGGAATCCAAGATTTTGTTACAAAAGACTATTTGGATTGGATATTCAGTGACCCTGCGCCCAAGATGGTAAATGCTATGTCAATCGTTGGAAGAGTTATGAATGACATTGCCTACCACAAGGTACGTATGTATCATTTTCAAACTTTAATTATCATAAAATTTTGGAGCACCACGGATCTAAATTATATTGAAGACGTTAAATTGAGTAAAAATAAAAAAAATCAAAATCAAAATCAAAATCAATTTAGACATTTATAAAGACGGCGTCGAGGGGAGTTTGGGTGGGGGTTTGTATGGTTTCCGCATCCCCACGCCCGAAACCGCTTAACTTGAAGAGAGGTCAGGGAAATCCTTATCAAGAGAATTTTCCCAATCTATCCATTTATCTATTAAGAGTTAAAAAAAAAAAAAAAAAAAAAAGGAAAAAAGTCTTGCCTCACCTTCCGAGTTCAAATAAATTATGTCCATATATAGGTGGGTAGCCATCCCACCCGACTCACGGGCCTAAGTTTGTTTTTGTTTTTTTCTTCCTTCGGATAAGTAACTCAAGGGCTTAAGATTTATTTATTTATTTATTGATAAAAAACTCAAGGGCTTAAATTAGCTCCATATATAGCAACCCCAAGTCCCAAAAATTTATTATTATTAGCAGCCCCGTACTTTTATTAAAGTCAGATACCCATAAAATAGGTAAAAATGACAACCGATAAGGACATAATATATTCTTGTATGAGTTTTCGTATGCCTTTAGTTACCCTATTTGTTTTTTACAATTTCATAGTCAGATAAACGGAGATCAGGATGTATCGTTGCTTCAGCTGTGGAGTGTTACATCAAACAATTTGGTGCAACGGAAGAAGAAGCTATTAATGAACTTACCAAACCTGTTGTTGATGCATGGAAGGATGCTAATGAAGAATGCCTCCATACTAGCATCCCAAGGCCCCTCATAACTCGAGTGCTTTATCTTGTGCGAGTTAACCATGAGATGTACTTAGAGGGAGATGGTTTTACACAAGCAACGTTGCTCAAAGATTTGATAGCTTCTCTCGTCATCAACCCTGTTCCTCTGTAGTTTTTTTATATGTAAGCAAACATGTAATAAGAATCAAGACCTGATTCCCTTTCCTATTATCGCTTTCCTCTTGTTAATCTTTTATTCTTAATGCAAAGAGGCTGTTTTTCTGTTTTTAGGTGCCTTTTCTAGTATAGACTCTCTTTCCCTTATTAGGTTTTTCCTACTGGGTTTTACTAATAAGGGTTTTAATGAGATCTAATTTAGGTTCTGATTTTCAAAAGACATAGTTTTGGCTTAACCTTTTGACGTCAGTTCCTGCTAGATGAGGTTGGTTTTCATAGGTCTTTGGAATTATGTTTCTGAGTTTGTAAGCCCCTTGTGGTTGTTTTCATTTCTCTCAACTCTTGTAACATATTTTATTTCATATATAATCATATTGAGTTAGTTGCTTGGTGTGAGAAAATATTGTTTTTGATGTCGATCTAATTAAGATATATTTTAGCAGTCACTAATCTCAATTGCTTTGTCTCTTCATTGAAAAATAAAAAATAAAAACAAAACAAAAGAATGTAGACCTATATACACAAATATGTATATATAAAAATGTGTGAAGCTTCCCTATTATGGTCACCAGATGGCGTTGTTTTGCTCAATGCTAGTGACTGTGGACACAATTAGGTAGACCTCTTGAGGTGCTTCTATACTTGTAGCTGTTAAAGGTTAAAAGAAACCCGAGTTCCATTTCGTAAAAACACAAAAACAAAAATAAACAATAAACATATAAGATGAAAGCTCAATTTTTTAGAAGTATCAAATTTAACAGTAGTTTTACTTTTATTTTACTTTAGTTTTCAATTTTTTGACGATCTTATTTATAAAAAAAAAAAAAACACTAGGGATGGAGTAAATTGGTTTGGCACATTACATGAAATCCCTACCATTTGGAGGCTCCGTACAGTAGTTTTGCTTGTAAAAGAGAAAATAATGGCATAAGTGTTTTGGACATTATGGCCTTGACCTCGTCTAAGAAACTTGTTGACCTTATGCGTTAGGTTACTTGCCTTCGTTGGAGTGCACAAGGGTATAGAAAGAACTCTTTTCATTTTTTTTTTTTAATAAAATTAAAGTTGAATTCTATCTATAGCTTTAAAGTACTCATCAATTTGCATGTGTAATAATGGAAAGATTATATTGTGACACTCTCTCTTTGAGTTGACTCGAAGTGTTCATTGTTGAAGTTATTGGGCATCGTGTAAGTTACTCCTGAGTGTGTCATAGGATTTTGCCGTCGGGTCTTGTATTAGGATAAAACATTTATACCCCATTTGGTGAGAAGGAAGAAAATAGGAGGGAAAAGAAAACTATGTTTGAAAAACAAAAAATTATAAGGAAAGAAAATATGAACCCGTATAGAGGTTGAATTTTTGGCACCATCTGTTATTGGGTTAGACCCATTTTCGTAAAGGCTCCGTGATACAAGATATCGACAGAGCTGTCAATACTACTAGAATCACGTGCACGGTATGATTGTCGATTATCGCTTCCACTACTAAGGCTGGGGGAAGTAAACTTCACGAGCTTCTTCTTTTGAGAAGGTTATTTCGGTAGCTGTCTGTTTTGCCACCTTGGCTGGCCATTCTTGCAAACTCATCATCGTTCTGTGTAATATTTCTTTGGCCTCCCTGCTGTGTTGCATTTGTGACCTCTGTGTATCTTCTCCAATGTATGGTCCTCCAGTGATTATATGGATCACCCCGGCTGGTTCTACGTATCAGTCACCGCGATTTCCTTTAGGACTACGCTCTCCCTCAATTTGTCATCTCACTTGCGATCATCTCTTTGGCCTTGGCAGTCATTTTTTCCATGGTCGCTCCTTCAGTCACCCCTCTTGGCATTGTTTTTTTGTTGTTAAAGTTGTATGCGTCTGATTAGGCCCTCGATTTCATTATTCAAATCAGTGCACTATGAGGTAAGGTGATCTATTTCTCCACGGAAGCTGTAGTACTTGGATAGCAGTACTTGGATTGGTTTCTCTTGGCCAGATCCTTTTTAAATGGTGTAGGCCGCCGCCAAAGGTCCACGTCCCTTAAACTAAAATAGATATCTTTTATCACAATATTAAGTTCAGTGTAAGTTTTGAACCTTTTAAACGATTGCAGTCGTATGTCATCATTTTCTGACCTCTGCCTTTTTATTATCCATGCAATCACAGCTATTGCTGTTGGAGTTCCCATTGACTATCCGTCTGTTCCTGTCCGATGAGTCCCCATCATTGTTGCTTATGATGACAGAGCACGGTTTCCTGTTCCTGAGAATTTGGGCCTCCTCAGCATAGATGAATGTTGTGACCTTGTTTAGAAATTCCTTACATGTTCACGGTGGCTTGGCATCCAAGTTGCTCCGGAATGGTATGCCGGTACTCATGTTGCTTACTGCACCCAATAGGCAAGCTTTCTCCGAACAGTTTTCAATTCTGGACACCTCCTTATTTTACCGAGCTAGCCAATCTTTAAGAGTTTTATTGTGTAATGACCCAACCACCTGGGCCGTTACCATATTTTCTTAAATTAAATCTTCGTTTGAAATACTTAAACTTACTGAAATTTTAGAATAATTAAAAAAAAAAAAAAACACAATGTAAATAAATTAATTCATTTTCATTTGGGTAAAGTTTACCATGCTTACACATTACTTGTTTAACAAATCATAAAGTCTTACATAATCCTTACTTTTATCTGAAGTCTTGAAACATCACATACATAGCATGGTACAAATTATTTAAACATATATGCATATGCTTATAGTTTAAAAGAGTTTACGGAAAAGTCTACGTAGTGGTATCCCACACCTCTCTTCACTTACCGTATCGTCTCCATGGCCCACCAAATTAAGTTGCAGGCATCTTACCATTTACCTACAGTATAAGCATAAGTTATAAGTTTTCGCCCAGCAAGTACAACTTTCTTCCCGCAAAATCATTTTAGTAAGAGAATGCATGAACCAATTATGCTTTCTTATGTTAACTTAACATGAATCAATTATACTTCTTTGTTTTAACTTAGCTTTGAGCCCTTTTCATAACATGACATGCGTGTACGTACCGTGGCGCATAGCTATGGATTAAACTCGTCCTTGTGGCAGGTCGGTACGACACAGGGCAACTTGCTTGCCTTCATTTTTGAAAACTTGTTCTTAATTTGATCATATTTGAAAACTTAAATCTTTATTGTTTCTTACTTGAGAACTTGATCTTATTATTGTCATGTGATTTATTATTAGTGAGCATGCTTTCATGGTCTTATAATAATAGAACATAAACATATGTACATCATGTAAATCAATGCATGATTTTTTTGAAAATATGTAAAGCAGTAAAAATATTTTGCTCATGCTGTAGGTGGAGTTGTACTTACAAATTGTCCTGTGCTCTTGGTCTATCATTCCAATAAGGCATGACAACATGTTATATTATATTCCTGTTTTTAATCAGGGCATAAGAATCATTCCATTCTACCTTAATAATCCATAACATATTCATTGAACCATAAATCGGTCTCCAAACCGACTACCATCTGTCATAGAATTGTTACTTACACTTAAGTAACTTGGGCCTATTTTTAATTATTTCCTTTTTCTCAAAAATACCTTGTTTTCTTAGACAATATTTTATTTACTTGGAAAATATCTTAGCTTCATAAATCAAGTATTTCTTGATACAATACTTGAAATTATCCTTTTAAAAAAAGTCATTTGTGAAATTTCAAATGGATTTAAACCTCTTTGAAACTTATCTTCATAAAACCTTGGAAACTAATTTTTCCAGGTAAAAACAACCTTTTAAATTGTATGTGTGCAGGAATTTCTACTTCCATGCCCAGTTTTGAAAATTCAGTTTTATTTTTAAATCGGTTTGGAATTTGTATAAGTTTTCTTTATGGAAGTTGTAGATCTCATCGGAACCTACAACTTTTGTTTTTGTCCGAAACTGAAATCCGTCTTTAACTTGTTTGTTTTTCTCCTTGAAGAATTATGGCCGTGTACGGTACCTGGACCGGCTAGTTTTGAAAACTCATAAAAATAGAGGCTTTTAGAGCCCTTTTTCAAAAACTGTCTACATTGTCCCCTAGGATTTTCTTGTTTTCTACAACTTTACAGTTATTACTTTTTTCAAATTCGGTCTCTAAGGGGCTCAAAATTTAGTTTCCAGAAAACTATCCAAATGGTTTTCAAAAACCAACAGTTTATATTTTGTTGATTCTTGCTTAAAATCCGTTCACACTACCTCAAACGGTTGAAACCATGAGCCTACATCAACATGCAGCTCGTAGGATTCATTTTTAAAATTCAACCATCATTTATCTTATGAACTTGAAAAACACAACATTGATAACTTGCTATTTTTACCAACTTGTATCTTTAGGTTGATTTTTTTTAACCAACATACATATAATCATTCACATAACCATCATAAATAAAATATCCATATTTAAACATGTGAGAGCATAATCACAAGCACATGGTGTGTAACGACCCACCTTACGTAGGCCATTACCATACTTACTTTACTTAACCTCAGAAAATACTGAATTTTTTTTTATACCCATTCTAACCTCATACTTATATATAGGCATACATGTTTAATCAAGTATTGACATTTCAAAACATTTTAACACATTTGCAAATTATACTAAATACTAGATACCTATATTGTTAAATTAACATAACATAATACAAACATTTTTTCAAAACACGTGACAGTGTCCAACCCAAAGTTTCACAGTCTGCCGTGCCATCCTTCACAGTCTTGTATCATACATCACTGGTAGGCTGCTTACCTACAGCATAAACATAAGTTATGAGCTTTCGCCCAGCAAGTAAAACTTTTCTTCCGCAAAACATTTACAGTAAAAAAATGCATAAACCAATTATGCTTTCTTATGAATCAATTATGTTTTCTTATGTTAGCATATTTTTGGTCCCCTTACATAATATGAGTGTACGTACCGTGGCATGCAGCCATGGAGTGGTCGGGGCGGCCAGCCCAATCCAACTCAAACCATGGACCAAACCCGCTCTCGTGGTAGGTCGTTACGACACGATAAAACTTTCTTACCATTATACTTGAAAACAGTTCTTTACTTGAAAACAGTTTCTTTCTTAAAAACAGTTTCTTACTTGAAAATAGTTTCTTAAAAACAGTTTTTTACTTGAAACTTGATCTTATTCTTACCATGTGATTTATCATTAGTGAGCATGCTTTCATGATGCCATAATATAGAACATAAAACATATGCATCACATACATTAATGCATGAGTTTTGAAAAACATGCAAAGCAGTAAAACATTTTGCCTATGTTGTAGTCGGAGTTGTACTTACAAGTTGTCCTACGCTCTCGGTCTATCGTCCCAACAAGGTACGACAACAGGTTATACTCCTGTTTTCAAACCAGGCGTAAGAATAATTCTACCACATAACTTAACAAACCATAACATATAATGTTGGTATCCAATCTGATTATCATTGGTAATCATGGATACAAACCTTATCATAACAAATCAGTATCCTATCCGACTATCATGGGTAACCATAACTACAAAGCCCAACATAATAAATCGGTATACTATCCGATTACTATTTGTCATAGAATTGTTACTAAATTTTCAAGTAACTTGGGCCTATTATTTCATTTTTATTTCCCTTTTTCTCAAAAATACCTTGCTTTCTTAGAAAACATTTTATTTACTTGGAAGATACTTTAATTTCATAAATCAAGCATTTGAAATTGCCTTTTTAAAAATCATTTGTAAAATTTCAAATAAATTAAAAACCTTTTAAAACCTTTCTTTGTAAAACCGTAGTTCCTTTAGAACAAAAATTGTAAAATTGTAAAATCTGGAAAACTGCTTTTGAAAACAGTTTTTTAATTTGGTTGAAAATACATGTGCAGGAATTTCCTGTACCCTGCACAGTTTTGAAAATCTTGTGCAGGAATTTCCTGTATCCAGCACAGTTTTGAAAATCCAGTTTTATCTTTAAATCGGTTTGAAATTTGAAAAAAGTTTTCTTCAGGAAAGTTGTAGATCTCATCGAAACCTACAACTTTTGTTTTTGTTCAAAACCTAATTATACCTTTAACTTACTCGTTTTTCTTTTTGAAAAATTCTGGCCGTGTACACTGTTTGTACTGACTAGCTTCGGATTTTGATAAAAACAAAGGCCTTTGGAGTCTTATTTTTAAAAACTGTCCACTATGCCCCCTAGGATTTTCAATTTTCTACCACTTTGCAGTTGTAAATTTTTCCAAATTCGGCCTCTAAGGGCCTTAAAATTAAGTTTCTAGAAAACTATCCAGTTAAATCCAAAAATTGACAGTTTTGTATTTTGTTGGTTTTTGCTTGAAAATTCGCACACACTACCTCAAACGGTCAAAGCCATGAGCCTACATCAACATGCAGTGCGTCGAATACATATTTCAATCACTCACTTGTTCATCTTCATGAAAAACACAATATTTGATAAACTTTTCAAGCTTATCAAATTGTGTTTTTAGGTTAATTCCTTAACCAACACACTTATGACATTTACATATCCATCATTCATAAATCATCCATATTCAAACATGTGAAAGCATATTCACAAACCCTTGGTGAGCACACCTAACATAAAACTCATTCTGGAGCAAAAAAAAATCAACCCATGCTTAGATCTAACAACCAAGTTAACCTAAGCATAGATCTGGGCATAACCAATCATATAAAAATCATAATATAGGACAAATAAAAATTATGAACTTATGCTCTTACAACCCAAACTTGAAATACACATAAATCCTTAATCAAAATCTTAATAAAATTCTTAGAGGGTCAAGAGGAATACCTCTAAAGTTGGAATGGTTGCTCTAGACCTTAGGATGAGAAAAATTTTTCCTTCACACTTCACTACCCCAACCGGCCACTCTCTCTCTCTCTCTCTAAGGGCTAGAGGGAGAAGTTGAAAGAGAACTAAAAATTGGGAGGTTTAACTAAATGGTTCAATTTCAACCTCACAACACCTATTTATAGGTGAAAAATCCATAAATTCTAACAATTATTTTTTTTTTTCTTAAAATTGCATATTTGACCCTAAAACAAAATATTTGCCCTTTAGTACCATGAGGTGGCCGGCCATGTGGAGCCTAATACACTAAAAAATCTTCTCATAATTATCCACTTAATTCATTCCAATTTTACAAAAAAATCCTAAAATTCACATAATTATCTTTGATGAGGTGTCCTCCAATTAGGGCCCCGTTTGACACTTCCTCCTAATATGCAGTTCACTTTCTTAATGATCCAAATATTATCAATACTGTTTTAACTATTAACAGTACAGTAATACTAAATTGCAGTCCAAAATTCATATGCACTTAACTGGACCGCATATAGGTTTTTTCTTAGGACTTGGAGCTACTTAGCCGTCATTGCTCCAAATATTATTCCTGATTATTCTAGGGTGATCCCATACCTTATTTTTAACTCTGCATCCGTAATGACGGTCAGTCACAGTATAATTTCAATACTGCTTATTATACTGCATTACCGTCTTATACCGATCATGAGTTATCCTGGTCATACCTAGACCATAATAGAAACATAAATCATGATTATGCATTTTCACCATAAGGCCTTATACCCGACCTAAAAAGACAATCATTGAGTCTCATGGTTGATAAGAACTCAACTCAAACAGATTTCTGATAAATCAGATCATGCATTTCATATTGACATATATAACACAGACTTTGATTTCCTTTGTGTCTAAGGAATTCATGTGTAACGCCCCGACCTATGTAGGGCCGTTACCGTGCTTACATACCAAAACTTATGGCGACCCACCTTACGTGGCCACTACTTCATACTTAACATACTTAAACATACTCTCATATTTCGTAAAAATACGGAAATAATTATTTTCTTTAACATAAATTTCTTTTTAAACTCAAACTTAAAACTCAACTTAATCTCTTACTTATATATATGTACTTAACTAAGTACTGAGTTTTAAAACCGTTTTAAAACGTTGGATATATCATACTAATTATCATAGTAGTAAAAAGTAAACACTGTCCTAGTACTAATTACCGGTGCCTTCAAAATAGTATAACATATCACAAACATATTTTTTTTTCAAAACACGTGGCGGTGTCCAACCCAAATTTCATAGTCTGCAATACCATCTCTCCACAGTCTTGCATCAAGCATTACTGGTAGGTTGCTTACCTACAGCATGAATGTAAGTTATGAGCTTATACTCAGTAAGTACAACTTTCTATTCCGCAAAAATATTTTTAGTAAAAGAATGCATGAATTGATAATGCATGAACCAATTATGCTTTCTTATGAATCAATTATGCTTCCCTTATGAACTTATTTATGAACTTATTATCTTGCTTAACATATGGGCCCCTTGTGTACGTACCAAATGCACGCAATCTACAGAAAGTTAGGGTTTGCAAGATCCCTAACAATTCTGGGAATCATAGACATAACCCTTTACGCATCAACGGAAAGTCTTAGAATTTTCTTAAACATACATAATCCTTCACGCATCAACGAGAGGTTGATAATCATATACATAACCCTTCATGCGTCAACAGAAGGTTGATTATTCCCTCACGCATCAACGGGAGGTTGATAATCATATACATTATCCTTCACGCATCAACGGAAGGTCTGAGAATTTCTTAAACATACATAATCCTCCACGCATCAACGAGAAGTTGGTACGACACCTTACTTGTCTTGGTTTTGTCTTAGCCTTGTCATGTGATTTATTATTAGTGTGCATGCTTACATGATGCCACAATAATAAAACATAAATCATATGCGTTACATACATTAACACGTGATGCTTTGAAAAACATGCAAAGCAGTAAAAAGTTTTAAATCAATGCATTAGTTTTTGAAAAACATGCAAAGCAACAAAAACATTTTGCCCATGCTGTAGGCGGAGTTGTACTTACAAACTGTCATACGCTCTTGGTCTATCGTCTAATCACAACACGACAACATGTCATATTCCTGTTTCAAACATGGCATAAGATAAGGGTCGTTCTATCTTATTATAAACCATAACATACTAGACTGGTATCCAATTCGATTACCTTTGGTACCTTGACATAGTAAATCGGTATCCTATCCGGTCATCATTGATAATTATGGATACAGGCCCTAACATAACAAATCGGTAGCCCATCTGATTATCATGGGTAACTATAAACATAAAGCCCACATAGTAAATCAGTACACCATCTGATTCCTATTTGTCATATAATTATTACCATATTCTTATGTTTTGAAAATATTATAACTTTATAAATCAAGTATCTCTTACCATATTACTTGAAATTTCCTTTTTGAACCCATTTTCATAAAATCTCAGTCCCTTTTTAAAGAGATCATAAAACCTTAAAAACTACTTTTAAAGCATCCTTTTAATTAAATGGAATGCATGTGTGCAGGAAATTTCCTGTACCATGCACAGTTTTGTAAATCCTGTGTAGGAATTTCCTATACCCTGCACAGTTTTGAAAATCCCATTTTATCTTTAAATTGGTTTAGAATTTGGGATAACTTTCTTCAGGGAAGTTGTAGATATCATCAAAACCTACAACTTTTGTCTTTGATCAAAACTTAAATCTACCTTTAACTTACTCGTTTCTCCTGTTGAAAAATTCTGGCCGTGTACACTGTTTGAGCACGCCAGTCTTGGATTTTGATAAAAACAGAGACCTTTGGAGCCTTATTTTCAAAAACCGTTTATGATGTCCCTTAGGATTTTCAATTTTCTACAACTTTTCAGTTTTGACTTTTCCCAAATTCGGCCTCTAAGGGCCTCAAAATTCGGTTTCCAAAAAACTGTCCAGTTTAATCCGAAACTGGCAGTTTTCAACTTTGGTTGATTTTTACGTAAAATTACGCATACCCTACCTCAAATGGTTAAAACCGTGAGCCTACGACAAACATGAAGCGCGCTACGTATGGTTTCCATCATCATGCATTGGTTTTCCATCCTTACAAACCCAAATGGTAATCTTTACCAAATTTGGGTTTTGGGTTAATTCTTTAACTATCATACTTAGGTTATTCACATAACCATCATTCACCAAATAACCATATTCAAACATGTGAAAAACATTTTCACAAACACTTGGTAAACAACCATAACCATCACACTCAATCAAGAGCAAAAATTCAAACCCATGCTTAGATCTAGGAATCAAATCATCCTAAGCATAGATCTAGGCATAACCAACCACATAAAATCATAACATAGGGCAAAATAAAAATGGTGAGCTTATTATGCTCTTACAACCCAAGCTTGAAATACATATAAATCTTTGATCAAACTCAATGGAAATCTTAGAGGGTTTAGAGAAATACCTCTAAAGCTTTGAAAGGTTGATCTAGGCTTTGGGTTGAAAAATTTTTCCTTCCTTGCTCCACCAACACCAACCGGCCACTCACCCTCTTTCTCTCTTCCCTTTTTTTTTTTTTTTTTTTTTTTTTTTCGGTTCCTTAGAGGGAAGTTGAGAGAGAACTAAAAACTTTGAAGCTCAACTAAATGGTCCAAACTCAACCTCGCATCACCTATTTATAGGTGAAAATTCTTGATTTTTCACCAATTATTTTTATTCTTAAAATTGCATATTAGGGTTTAAAAACAAAATATTTGCTCTTGAGTCCCCATGAGGTGGCTGGCCATGTGGCTGATTTTGGGGCCAAAAATATCTTCAAAGTTATCTACTAAATCATCCAATCAAAATCTTCCACACATTTCTTTCTAATTTCCAAAAATCCCAAAATTCACATATATATTCATGATTACTTGGCCTCCAAGTAAGGCCATGTTTGGCCTTTCCTCTTAATATGCAGTCTATTTTCTTACTAATGCAAATATTACAAATACTGTTTTCAATTATTAACAGTACTGCAATACTAAACTGCAGTCCAAAATTCATCTGTACTTAACTGGACTGCGTGTAGGTTTTTCTTAAGACTTGAAACTACTTAGTCATCCTTGCTCAAAATATTACTCCTGATTATTTTAAAGCAATCCCATACCTTATTATTAACTCTGCATCCGTAATGACGGTTTATCGCAGTATAATTTCCATACTGCTTACTATACTGCAATACTGTCTTAATCATATCTTAAATCATCCTGGTCAAATTTTGACCGAAATAAGATCAAAAAACCTTATTCTGCCCCTTTCATCAAAAGGCCTCATACTTAACATAATAAACTTATTATTGAGTCTTATAGTTAATTAAATGAGAACTCAAATATATACTGATAATAACATTATGAATTTCACATTGATATTCATAATGTTCATGAAGCATTACATAACACATAGTACGGACTTAAATTTCTTTACATATAAGGAAATCATGAGTCCGTAAAAATTCTGGTTATTACAATATGAGTCCATAAAAGTTTGGTTGTCACAATCTACCCCCCCTTAAAAATTTTCATCCCCGAAAATTAAAACAAGTTGGGATAGATTTTCCTCATTTCATCTTCTCATTCCCACATTGCTTCTTCAATATTGTGATTCCGCCACAAAATCTTAACAATGGGAATTATTCTATTTCTCAGGACCTTTTCTTCCTGATCCAAAATCTGAACTGGCTTTTCTTCATATGTCAATTCCGCTTGAACTTCCATTGGTTCTTGACCTAGAATATGGGAAGGGTCAGGTACATACTTTTTCAGCATTGAGACATGAAAAATGTTATGCACAGAAACTAATTCTGGTGGCAAGGCAAGCTTATAGGCTCCTTTTCCAATCATTTCAAGGATTTCAAATGGTCCTATATATCTCGGACTAAGCTTTCATTTCTTGCCAAACCTCATTACTCCCTTCATAGGAGCAACTTTCAGAAACACCGAGTCTCTAACTTGAAACTCCGATGGTTTACGACGTTTATCGGCATAGCTTTTCTGTCGGCTAAAAGAAATGTCGAATCTCTGTGAACGGTCTTGAATAACACAAGAATCAGGAAGGAAGTTAACGGAGCAATGATGTTGTTGGGTGAGGGCACTAATAGAAATGAGGTTGAATTTGAATTCTGGAACAAAGAGAACATTGTCCAGAATGAGATTCTCTAACAGTTGAACAGAGCCTATTCGATTAATGGAAACACAATGACCATTTGGAACGGTGACATGAGAATTTGAAGCTGTGGATTGAGATTTGAAAAGGTTTAATGAACAACAAACATGATGTGTAGCTCCGGTGTCCAAAATCCATGAAGACATAGGAAAGGAAACTGAAGAAATTGTGGATGATAAAGAGATAATACCACCGAAGTTAGACACGGATGGTCCAGTCTGCTGTGATTTCGAAGTTCCATGAGGTCCAAGCTGCAGTTGCGAGCTGAGGAAAACAATGAGTTGTTTGCACTGTTTGGCAGTCAGCGAATTCTCTGATTGAGCACTGCCTTGTCCTTCTCCAATTGTTGAAGTAGTCTGATTCACTTGGCCTTTGGATGGTGCTTTCGGCTTGAACTTGTAACCGGGTGGGTAGCCATTGAGCTTATAGCATTTCTCAATGGTGTGACATTGAAGATTGCAGTGAGTGCACAAGGGACGATCACGTTTAGCTTTAGGAACGACATTGACAGCAGAGTCACTAACATTCGAACACCCAACACCAAAGGATCAGAAGGGGGTAAATTCTCTAAATTTCAGTCCAATATTCTATCGTTCATTCATCTTTTTCCTTGATCCTTCTTTTAAGTCGTGTCGGAGTCTATCAAAGACCTTTGTAATCGAAGGAAGTGGATCCATCATCAATATCTGAGAGCAAATTTTAGCATAGGAATCATTGAGCCCCATCAAAAATTGCATCACACACTCCTGCTCCTGAAAATCCATCCAAGGCTTCATACCACCACAATGACAAACAGGAACTGGTTGAAATTCCTTAAGTTCATCTCAAAGAATTTTGAGACGAGTGTAATAAGTGTTCACATCAAGAGAGCCCTGCTGAAGAACAGCAATCAAGTGTTTCTTGATCTGGAAAACTCGAGGACCATTACTCTGGTGAAATCGCTCTCGCAGATCATTCCAAAATCCAGAAGCAGTTGGAATATAGAGTAAACTATCTGCTATTTCTCGCGTTACAGAGTTAAGGATCCAAGAAATTACCATACTATTGCAGCGTGTCCAAGCTTCAAACAGCAAATCTCAAGCCTCTGGTTGAACAATGCTTCCATCAACGAACCCAACCTTGTTTTTGGCTGTGAGAGCCATAACCATAGCTCTGCTCCAAGTGTTGTAGTTGAATCCAGTCAAATGGTGAGAAACCAGAACGAGACCACATCACCATTGTGGAGGAAGAAAGGACTGCTCAAATCTTCGTATGGTGATGAAGCAGAGGACCCAACAATCACACGTTTGTTGTTGTTGTTCTGACCACCTCGTGCCATTAGACGAAAAACAAGAAGGAAAATACAATAAAAATTGACTCAGTAAAAGAAAAAAAGGAATCAGAGAACAGAGAAGCAAAAACGCTCTGATACCATAGTAGGAAGTTTTTACTGTAAAACCGAATATGAAATAAAATGTTTTCTTTGTTAATAAAGTTGCTTTTGTAAAACAGGTAACAAACTATCCAGCTCAGCCAAATACAAAAAAATGTGGAAAGTATAAAATAAAAGCTGCAGCTTACTAATTAAGTCAATTACCAAAATACCCTGCTAATCTAATAAGCGCAAACCCAAATCTGCCTTGCTCCCAGATCCGCCCTTAGCCAACTTGCTGAGATCTTCCAACCACCACATCGCGTCTCAACTTCGGTGGCGGTGAATTTTGAGCATCGAAATCCGGCGACTATGTGCCCGTCGGAGATGGTGGGGAACAGGGAGGACGGCTATGTGGTAGTTTGCAAGATTTATGAGAAACAATTTACAGTTTATTTCTTTTGAAATTCATTGTTTGTTTTAAAAGTACTCTAACAAATGCATACTTCTTCGTCTCAATTCTATGAGCTGCAAGAACAACCTTGAGATGTGTCAAGATGGTGGAGGTAGCGGGTGAGGCTGCCCTTCTTATTTTTTATTTTTTATTTTTGGTAAACAGCCCAACATTTGTTTGATTTTCAGAAAAGAAGAGACAAATTATGAAAAGAAAACTAGTTTTATATGTACCACGTGCGTACAAAAAGTACCACCGTTACTCATATTTCTTTTAACCAATGGAAACCAATCAGAAGCACTTTGTACACATGATTCTATATTGCACACAACCATGCACACTGAGTTGTAGTCAGATTTCGCATCTCATTTCTCATCATATATATATCAATACATATCATCGGAGAACACAAAACGAGGTACAATCTGGCAACCTCTAGAGCCAAAAACGAGTCATTTAGTGACTCCCCGACGAGTCACGGATGAGTCGCCAGACAGCTTATCCAGACGACTCTCCTACAGTCACCAACGAGTCCTAATCCGAGAATAATAGATAATTTTCCAGATAATTATCATAATTATCTATTTTTCTGAATTGGGATTTGGATAATCCTCCCAACCATAAATATATTTGAATTTGACATTACGGGTGAACCTCTATAAAATCTTATGTCTCCACTCTATTTTTTCCGCATTTATTTTACTGTCACACGTGCTTAGTTCAACACCACCTGCCAGTAGTCCATCAATTATTGGTCCTTGATACAAATTCGACTGTAAATCTCACCATCTACAAATATATATATCAATCATACAATTAATCACCGGAGACAGTACTTCAATTAGTCGTGCCATATTAAACTAAAACAGTGTTTGATCCTTATGCATGCTTCACTCGGGACTTAGAGCATCCTGTGTGTTGCTAGAATTGTATTTATTAATAGACTTTTAGAATACAACTAGTTATTTTAAAAGTATTTATTTAATAGCGTTTTGTACGTGCGAAATAGACAACGAAATAAAATAATACACGCGGCGTAGAATAGACACACAATAAAGTAAAAAGCAACAAAAAAAAATAACTGCCATATAACGGGCATTAGAACTATCACATGACAATCATTGGAGTTCAGATGAAACAGTGGATTCGCTCTTTTATATGTAGGTAATAAATCTAATTTTTGACGCCGTTAAGACGTACAAAAACGTCCCAATACACACGTTGCCCGAGCATTTCGCTTTCTATTGACCGAATCAAGCCAACTGCATTAAAATAGAGACATTTCTATGCAGCAGCTTACCAATTAAACGATGGCCTGTTGTTTAATTGAGATTGCGAACTATTTTTTATGTTCTTTCTAGCAAAGACGAGTAACTTGAATTCCTCTGTATTCCCTTATCGAGCGATACACAAAGCTCCCATACTGAGCTATGGTCAATATTAACATACTAGTCAGATGATTAAATCGCTATTATGAATTCTTTTACGTAATTAAATTGAGTTGACGATGCAAAACATCATTTTAGTCAAAATTCATTGATTCATCAAGACTACTGAAAATTGAAAATCAGAAAAAGAAAGTATACACAGGAATTTTTCATTTAAGATCAACCTATTTTCATTACATAGGACGGCCTTATTTATAGGACAAAATATACGGGAAACTAAGCAAAAACGATCAAATAATTATAATAGACGACATTTTTCAGAAATAGAAATTGTTGAACATAGAGCTGAAATTGAAACTATCAGAATCAAGGAATGTGGAAATACAAACGGAATCGGAATCCAAAATTTCTGGGTCAACTCATTACAAAAACATACATTACTAAAAATGAAAATGGAAAGAAAAAAAAAAAAAAAGCCTTTTTCAAGTCCTAAACGATAAAATCCAGCTGAAAAGCGACGCTTGTCATCGTCGAACACGTGTTTTGCTTGGTGGCCTGTTTCCACCTAAAAAAAATACTATTTTTCGTCCAAAATTATTAAGCTTTCTAACAAGCATGCAAATTGCTTTCGTATGTTTTCAAAGGTCCTAAGAGCAAGCTTGACAGCCCGACTCATAGATTCCTCATCAAACCCGTGTCTTCAGCCATAGTCGTCTCTGTCCAAGATAACCTTGAGAAGCCTTTTATTGTTTTGTTGCCGGAGACAGCCTCTAAAAGCTTTTGTCTCTAGAAGATTTGTCTCCAGAGGCGCCTAAGTTTACCTCCACAAAACTATTTATGCTCTCCTCCCGGAATATTTCATATGCTTTAAAGCTCGCGTCTCCGAAGGCCTTTGTCTCCAGAGGTGTCTCTGGAAGCTTTTCGTATTTAAAAGCTATTTTTTGTTATTGCTGGAGGTTTTCTTCGGAAGCTTTTTGTCTTTATAAGCTGTCTTTTGTTTTGTCACCGGAGGCTTTTTCCGAAAGCTTTTGTCTCTGCAAGCTTTCTTCCGGAGGCTTTCTTCGGAAGCTTTTTGTCACTTGAATCTTTCTTTTGTTTTGTCACCAGAGGCTTTCTCCGGAAGCTTTTTCTCTCTGAATCTTTTTTGGTATTGTCGCTGGAGGCTTTTCCAGTAGCTTTTGTCTTGCAAGCTTTTTTTTTTTTTGTTTGGGCTCCAGAAGCTTCTCTGGAAGCTTTTTGTCTTTGCAAGCTTCTTTTGTTTTGTCGCCGGAGGCTTCTCCACGAGCTTTTTTGCCTCTGGAAACTTTTTTTTTTTTTTTGGTCGTCGTCGAAGACTTTTGTCTCCAGAAGTGTTGTCTCTGGAAGCTCTTTATGTTTAAAACCATTTTGTTTTTAAAATCCCTTTGTCTTTGTAAGCATCTACAAAGTTGTTGCCTCTGAAAGCTCTGATTATGGAGGTACCCAAGTTTATAACCAGAACACTGTTTATGCACTTCTCTAACATTTCGATGCTTACTAGGATCCTCATCTACATAAAAGCTCCCATCTACTGAGATAATGAGTACAACAACATTTGGGCTCCTTAAGGTCATCTTTTCGGATTCATTTGGGCCTGGTTTAAATCCCTAGACATTGGGGCTTTGCATATGCTATTGGAGATCAACACTCCGTGCGGTTCCAGAGACGAGCCAGTGTTTAGGTAAAGTGGTCTTCATGAAAATTTTAGATCTCACTGAGATATAATGGTTTTCTGTTTGAGATTAAGCTAATTCGGCCTCTAAGGTATTCGTTCTAAACTTTGTTGCTGGATAGTTTTGAAGTAGTTGGGCCCAATTTTTAAGACATAGCCTGAAACCATAATTTAGAGTCGGAAAGAGAGATTTGTTATTTCAGCAAAGATTGATAACTTTACGGTTTATTAGAGTGAGGAGATAGAGTAGTTTATAAGTGCACATAAGTTCTCTTATAGTCAGTAATTGTCTCCAAGTTGTAACTTAGTAGGGTCCACTTATGGATCCACCTACTTCCTCCTCTTGAAGACCCTTTGTGGTCGAATTACTTGTGGGTTTGCATGTTGTACTTTCCTTATGTACTAAAAATAATGGTAGCCACTTGGTGAGTTTCACATCGGCAGGAAGTAATGAGATAGAGTTGCTTATATTATAAGTGTCTGGGTTCTCTTTCAATCAGTAATTATCTAGAAATTATAACTTAGTGGAGTCCACTTATGAATCCACCTAGTTCCTATTTTTGAAGACCCGATTTGCATGCTATACTTTCCTTATGTATAAAAAAAAAAAAAAAAAAAAAAAACCCTTGGCTTATTATTTGAGCTAAAAAAACGTCATTTCACGGTCTAATATCAGAAAGTCCAAAGCTAAAATCTGAACAGTTTTTTGAAACATGGTGTAAACTGTACTTGATCAACCTTGGGCATGATTTTGGTACATACCGTACCATACTGAAAAAGAACCATAAACATAATTACCTTTAAATCTAATGGGCATACGTCACACAAATAAAATAACCAAAGCATGTGACATTAATATAACCTATTATTAAATTTCTATTATCTAACTATAAACGTAAAAATCATTACTTGAAATCCAAGAGTGACCATTATATTCCATTACAACTCTAGTATGTATTATGACATGATAATAATTTATGATGCCCTTATTTTATCCATATTTAATTCAGGTTTTAAT
Source organism: Ficus carica (assembly GCA_009761775.1). Taxonomy (NCBI): domain Eukaryota; kingdom Viridiplantae; phylum Streptophyta; class Magnoliopsida; order Rosales; family Moraceae; genus Ficus; species Ficus carica. The sequence goes on along the minus strand of CM019751.1, from coordinate 3,300,920 downwards.
TTTTTAATATTAACTTGTTGCACTATATTTATGGTGCTTATATTAATATTAATCTCCGTTGATACCTGTTATTGTACAAGGCCTTCTCCTAAGGCTCAATACTTATATCCCCTGATGCGAATGAGTTCATTTGTGTACCCAAGTCATGCTTGGGGAACTCGCATGGATTATGGTTTGGTGGGTATCAATAGACATATTTATCCTTTTTCAAAGTTGGTTTTTGATCCCACTTGGGAGGGGATTTCAAATGGGCTTGTCAAGGTTAATGGGTAATGGAGAAATACTCAATAAAACTCATTCTCTTATCTTAAGTAGACCAAAGAGTATCTACCATAAGTGATAGCACAAAAAGCCCATATTTTCTCCATAGTGGCCCAAAAGACCTTCTAGAAGATTCCTATAGCTGTGTCAACCCACTCCATAGACCAATGCATTGCTTTCACATTTCTTTGACTAGTCGCTAAAGCACTCTTTGGTCTAGCTCCAGAGGCAACATGATTGTCCCCATTTGGGTTGGTTGCTTGCTCTAGACCAGTCCAAGCCACCCTCTCCAAAGATTGGAAAAAGTAGCATGAAGAAGCTTCCAGGCTTCTGAAAACACTGCAAGTTTGACCATCTAGTTTCATCACTTCTCATTTCTAGTGTTTCTTCAAGCCCTAGGACACAACCGTCGTTCATGGATGCTAGAAACAGGATGAAGTGTGTTAGAGGCACTCTAGAGCCCATGAGCTTCTCTGTCCCAAGATGCCTCTAAAATGGCTTAAGACTTCCCCCTATAAATGGCAGGATTTTAAAATACTTTAATTTTTTATGCTCGAATAAAATCTAGCTGGTGTAACTAGATAGTTATAACCTTACCTCAATCTATGGATAGAACTCAAAATGTTATTTATGACGCATTTTCTTTTGACATTTTCTTTTGACTTAGTTTTTAATAATTCATTTCTTACTGAGTTATTTTATGAATCTTAAAAAATGCATTTTTTAGATGATATAAAAATAGGATTTTTATTTCGTATATAGCTAGAACGACCCTCACAAATAGCAAATACTAATTTGTTAAGAATTAATCGAATTGAAGCTATAGTGTCATCATTAGCTGGAATCGAAATATCTGCTAGATCCGGGTCACAATTTGTATCGATTAAACAAATCGTGGGAATTCCCAAAGTGATACATTCTTGAAGAGCCGTATATTCTTCTTGCTGATCAACAATTATTACAATATCAGGCCACCCCGCCATTTATTTAATTCCATCCAGATAGGTTTGCAAGTGAGATAGTTGCCTCTTCAACAGAGCGGCATCTCTCTTCGGAAGGCGTTTGAGTCTGCCCATTTTTTGTTCCGTTCTCAAGTCCCTAAACTTATGAAGTCTTGTTTATGTAGTATACCAATTCGTTAACATACCACCAAGCCATTTTTTATTAACATAATTCCAGCTTGTGCTACTGAATCAGCTGCTTTATTTTTTGGTACCAACAATTAAGAATTGTTTTTCCCTATTTGCTGCATCAAAAACTAAATCAAAAGCTTCTGATAAAAACTGTAAAAATTTCCAATTATAAACAAATAAGACTGATTGCTTTTCGAGTCAGAACAACTCTGATTATTCCAATATTTGATTATTTATTTGTTGCATAAATTTTGAATTCCTTGTAGAAAGAGATTTACCAAAAGATTTATTTGGTAGCCTATGAATCAAATTACAAAACTAAAGACAAAAAATAACAAAATAATATTGTATCAGAACACTTGCCTTTTTGTAGTTGGATCTCCAAGTTTTTGAAATGCTCCAAATTCCACTTTGAGGGGACCACTTGTCCTAGAAGAACTATGATCAAACTCAAGCCTCAGAATCTAAAGAGGAACCCCTATCGCCCGAGAAGAGGGGGGTTTAACAAATGGTGGGCCACAAAGGTTTCTTCGTCAGGCAAGACTCATCCAGGCCACACCAACACTCACCATAACACTCACAACAACAACCACAACACAATCTCTCTAACTCAGGCATAAGTGTTCTCAGCTCCCCTTTTCTCCATTAGAAAACCAGCCATAATATATCTTCTACTAAGAAATCCATTATATTTATTAAGTTCTTCATTTCTGGATTATTTTCAGAAATCACCAAAGTTTGTCTCCGTAGACAACTCGTGTTCGTCTCCGTAGTGATCCTGAGACACACCCAGAAACACTCAAGAGACAGCAATCCCGTCTCTGGCTTTCTTTATTCAAATCTCCATCAACTATTCGATTACTTCTCCTACCTTTATTTGATCTCACTGGTTTCTTTTAGTCGATTGGCTTGTATTTTCTTGCAGATTCTCTCAGGGCTTTGGCAACGAAGGATGTCCTGGGAGCCATCCTTCTTCAATTTCCTTCGAGCCTAATCAGACCCAAATCATGATGAAGGCCCTACCCTAGCTATTGCTCTAACTCTTCAACATCTCTGACCACTTCGGATCCATCATCAGCCAGCCAGAGATCGTCACATCACCACCCCCAACACTTCACCCACCGGATCTATCGGGCCTCATCAACAATCTCTTAAGTTTCACTTTAGTGTTAAAAAAATAAAAATAAATAAATAAATAAATAAACTTTCTTCTGTTTCACTATATTACTTGATCATTCTTTGTTCGCTTAAATCATTACTTTTAAGTATATAGTTTCTTTATCGTCTTTACAACGTCATTGTATATTTCAAACCTACACATACATACATTGTACACGGACCATGTAAGATATACCTATTATTATTTTCTCGTTAAAAACAGAAGAAAATAACAACAAAACTTAAGGACCATCCCTGAGACAAAGTATACTGTTTAAAAAATAAGATAATAAAAAGTTTTTCATTAATCCAAATATTCAATGATACAACCAATTGTACGTAATAACACATTTAAAATTGATCAGGAACATTCAGGGGACAAAAATTAATACGTAGACCTGTTAAAATTAATGGAAAATTGTTTATAGAGCCTCACAAAATTTAACGCTCATCAGTATTAACCTTAATAAATTATAAGAAAAACTAGAAATCAATTATAATCCCATGGCTTACATTGGAACCTAATGACATAAGTAAATAACTTACTATTTTTTGTTAGCCTTTAATGATTTTCAACGATCAAATTATCTGGCCTTTTGCAACACAATACCATTTCATGTCATTCTATTGAGGTAATTGTCTGAAAATGAATAAAAATCACCACTCTCCCACTTTGCCAACGTTATGAGTATTAGCTAGCTTCTCTATTATGAGAGTCCAGGTATACTGGGCCAATTTGGTAATATTTTTGAAGTCTTCATAAGTAATTTACACATATTACAATGCAAATATTGTATTTAGTAAAAGTATTCAAAATTATGTACACAAATACCAATACATTTTAACAGCTATTTAGTGAAACTAAAATTTGTGACTTTTATTTTTAGTTTCTACATCTTTTTTTTTTTTTGGCTAAAAATAAAAGTAAAAATTGTGTAGAAATTCCAAACTAACCTATAGTATTCTCTATTCTTCCATTAGTTAATGTTTACTAGATCCAAAATTTCCTTTTTAACCCACAAGAACCAATCAATTCAGTAACGGTTCATCAACTTTATAGTCTGAATTTACCAATTTACCCTTTATATCCTTAAAATTCAGGGCCCAAATTGGAAAAATCAATTGGAGTTAGAGTTTTAGAGCTTTTTTATTTTTTATTTTTTGAGTGAATGATTAAAAATGTATGGTTGTTTTAAACATAAATTGAAAATTATATGCAAAATTAATATATTTAGAAAAATTAATATAAATTTTGTTTTAACTTAAAATAAGAAAGTTATGAACTTAAGGTTAGTTTTCTGAAAATATAATAGAAAGAAAAAGATATTTAGATTTAAAATGAGTTGTTGAAACAAATGAATTTTGAAAGAAATTAAAAAAAAAAAAAAAAAAAAAAAAAAAAAAAAAGATAGAAACTCTAACTTGAGTTGGAACACCAAATTGGTCCCTCGTTACTATTAAATCGGGGGACACCAAACTCAAATAGAACAGTAACAGCAGATTTGAACTCCACCAGCTAAACCCCATCAACTCCCTAGCCAAAACAAAGTTTGTTCACAAAAAAATAGTGGAGGTAGGCCTAAATAATAATAAAAAAAGAATAAGTTTCATTGGAGTTTTGAACGGAAGTTCCGTCCTCATTTTTTAACTTGGTTAAAAGGGTTTGGTCCTTTTTTTTTTTTTTTTTTTTTTGTAGGTGTTTTGATTTTTCTTTTTTTATATAGTTTCGTAAAGAAGTTCCTGTCGTCTTTCTATAATTATTTTCTTATTATTCTTCTTCTTTCTTCTTTTCTTCTTTTGTTGTTGTTTTTTTTTTTTTTTTAATTCTACTTACACTTTAATAATTTTCACATTAAATTTTTATATCATTTAGACAATACACTATTTACGCGCACGGTATAAACGCATGCTAGTTGGATTAGTACTGATCCTTAATGAAAAAATCAGTCATATTCACTATATTAACGAATTAATTTTACGGAAATTGTAATAAATAACATACTTTTTTTATATTTAATGAAATAAATAGTAAGATTTTAAAATTATTTGAAGTAAATAGTAAATTTACAAAGAAAGGGTGTCTTTTATCTCTTCCCTTTTTTCTCTCAAAATTCTCATATACAAGGTTTTCCTTTTGTGTGAGAGTTCCGTTGCCGCCATGGCTGGCGAAGGTGATCGGCATTTTGGTGATTTCAACGGGGATGAGGTCGTAGGGTCCTAGTTGGGAGTTTCTCGACCAGACCTAGCCTGGCGAGCTTGCGGCAGTTTGGGATTCAGCGAGGCTTTGGTGATCCAATGGTTGGTGCAGCATTCTCTTACCACTAATCAAGGTGATTGATTTCCTCTAAGTTGTGTTGTGCGGCAGATTCATTGTTCCACGTAAGGCGAGAATTTAACGGTTGCTGTTATATTATATCCATACTTTATATTTGTGTTTTAGTTTCAATTTTGTAATAAATGAGGTAGTTCCTCCATCTCTGTTTTGTTTATGTCTGTGTGTTCCGCTTGAGTTGTTCTCTGGTGGTATATATCTATGGGTTCCATTAGTATTATGACTATGTGGAGGTTGTTGCAGCCTCTGTGCAACGAATGACTGTCTCTCGATCAATTGGTATATTCCATCAATTGTAAATGTTTTTTTTTAAAGAGCTTTGTACATGCTCGATTATAGGATTGTCAATGAATTCAAGGAATTTTCCTCCACTAGGTCTCGACTCATGTCCTCCTCTATGTACTTCATCATATTTTACTGATGGAATCGGTCTTAGTCGAGGGTTATGTCTCTTGTATCACATGGTTGTTTTAACTTTGGTATTGATGCATGTATCCAATTTTAATTCGAATGATAATTTCCCTTCAAAAAAAAAAAAATTTACTAGGTAAATAGTGCATTTACTTTTAATAAATAGATAAATTACATAATAATAAATTTGTTGTTTACAAAAATTTACTTCAAATATATTATAAAGCCTAGTATAATTACTTCAATTATTTACTATAAACTAGTATTTACTTCTTTCTCCCAAAATTTTTAATCCCTTCACTTAATTAGGTACGTAATTACATGTACTAGATCACAATTTCCTTTAAACTCCATTTCCTTTAAACCAAAAAATAACTAGTAATCTCACGGAATTGCGCCATTCTTGAGAAAACGTCACTTCATTTCATTTACTAGCCAAAAAACGACACACAATAGTTAATTATTCCACTTTCTCAAAAAGTTGTAACTGCATTACCATGTCACCCCTATGGTTGCACTACTCGTTCAAATCTCCAACATCCTTATAGAATGATTTTACAAAATTACCTTTAATATCTTAAACTTTTTATTTTATTTTTAAATGTGATATGTGAAACAATTGATTAACCTTTTCCAACTAAAGAGAGAAACCGGTCAATTTCACTTACGCAGCCGTGCGTAACATATTTAATGTATATAATAGCATAACATATAGTAGATATATACAAATTGAACACGCTAAATGTCTGTTGTCTAGCCGCCGAGTCCTTTTCATATCTGAACAGATAAGAATTGGACGATAAATATTTCATAGTACGGTTAGTTTACGTTTGTATACGTCATATAACTTGGCGGCGAACGTATTATTTTACTTCCTATTATTTTAATTAACTCTTCATGCATGCCTTGGAGTATGAACAGTCGCTAAATTCATCAAAATGTTGTCTATAAAAAGTCCCAACTTACCACTAACTTGGACACAAGACTACAGTCTCTAAAATAAAAAATCTACATACTTTCAATTACCAAAAAAAAATGTCTTCTGGGGAAGCTCAGCCTCTTGCCAATCGCCCCTTGGCCAACTTTACTCCAAGCATTTGGGATGATCATTTCATGTCAAATGCTTATAACTCATTGGTACAATTAATTCTTTTATTATTATTATTATTATTATTGCTTTTCAGTATGGAAGTGAATTTTTCCGGATTATTTATTTATTTATTCTTCATGTGTTGCTACTAATTGGGTTTTGCAGGAAGTTGTGGACAACAAATTAATTAGTAAAAGATAATCGAATTGAAGAAAGAAGTGAAGAAGATTATTGCAACTCCAGATCAAAACCCCAATGAGATATTGCATTTGATTAATGCTATCCAACGCGTTGGAGTGTCTTATCATTTTGAAATTGAGATGGGCACAATATTGCAGCAATTTCACAAAAACTTTCACGAGAATGCTGACCAAAAATATGGTGTCTATGACCTTCATAATGTTGCCTTGCAGTTTCGCTCGCTAAGAGAACATGGTTACAACATTCCATACGTTAAGTAGAAGAATTTGTATGTACGGCTCGACACTAATTATTATACATATCTATATCTATATATAGATATATATGCACTCTTTAATAAAAAAAGTACATTTTTTTTTAATTCATTTGTCTTTTCTGCAGGGTTGTTTCCTGTATTTTTTTTAATTATATGTTTATTGTTTCGTTAATTTTAATAACTGGATTCGGAATTTTTTTTTTCCGACCTATGATTAATAATTTATAGTAGGTTTCTGATACATATAAGTCGAGTTTCTTATAATGGATAATAACCTTGTTGGGACATGATAACTTGCTAAGATATTTAATTTTCCTACTTCCGTCACCAAAATAAAAAACATAAAATTTAAGATATGTACACTTAAGAGTACAAATATCTTATCAACAATACTCATTATGATGTGTTTGTAAAAATTTCAATCTAAATCAAATCTAGATTCTCTTTTTTCTTTTTTAAGTTTTTGTAATCCGCAGTATAAATAATTTTAATCTCTTCCAAACACCAATTCATCTTAGATTCTCTAATCAAATTGAATTCTTCAAAGAAGACGATGTACCAAACTGGGATTTATGTTTGGGTCACGTTTGACACGTGGATGTGAAAAGGAAAATTCAAAAAGATTTGAAAGACCAACCCAAAAAGATTCTCAGTTTGTAATATTAAATTACTTCAATTTTTGCATTTTCAAACCTATGTTCCAAACCTACAGTAAAAATCCCAAAACGGAAGAATAATAATATTTTGCCATTATGAATTATGTTGCAAAACTATAAGAGGTCTTATGGAGCTAAAGCATTGGGTGTGGTTCAAGCAGACGATTTCAACAAGTTCAAGGACAATGAAGGCAAATTTAACCCATCGCTGGCGAACGACATTCAAGGACTGCTAAGCTTGTATGAAGCTGCACAACTCAAACCAATTGGTTACTATTTGGTAACCAATTGATTACTGACCGGTGACAGTGGTTGCCAATTGGAGACCAATTGGCTATTGCTGGCAGTCGGTAACCAACTGGTTACAATAGATAACCAACTGGTTACTTGACGACAGTGGTAGTTAGTGTTATAAAACACTGCCGGTAATTCGTACCCAGCTAGTTACTATTTACTAACCTAGATGGATACCAACTAGTAATTATAATTTATAATTAAAATATATAGATAAATAAACATTTATGATGTCATTTCTTGTAAGAGTTTTTTTCCTGTGTAACAAAATCAATCCAAGTCTTGATTTTGTGGCATTCGTAAAAAGTGCCCCACATTAGAGGACAGTTTTGTCCAAAAAGCGGTCATCTACAATACCTCCTTATTGTACACTACCATATAATAGAAGACGATTTTGGGGGCAAAATTTGACGGCTACAAAACAATCATCTATAGTCATGTATCATAGAAAACACCCATCTAGAGGACTGTTTTACAGGACGGTTCAAACCGTCCTTTATCACTAAGTATGTTGTAGTGGTAACCAACTAGTTATCCATCGGCAATCAGTTGCCAACTAGCAACCAGTTGGTAATCCATGTGGTTACATCATGAATACTAATTAATAATTATAATTAGTATTTTCAAATCAAAAGATAAATAAATATTTAGCTTGTCATGTTATGGTATTTCTTGAAATAATTTTTCATGTGTGGCAAAAATCAATCCAAGACATGATTTTGTGGCATTTTTCTAAAGTACCCCCTTAAAATACAGGGATGTTTGGAAAACTAATTAATTTAGAGTTTTGGATATTTTATTGAAAATGAGTGAATAATTGGAAATATGTGTTTTTTTTATATGTAAATAAAAATAAACGGTGATATTAGATAGAGAAATCACTTAAAAGTGGATTTGAAATAAATAAATGACTTTAAAAAAAAAAAAACAAACAAAAAAAAACTTCAAACGGAGTTGGAACACCAAACGATCTCTTAGCCTCCGTTTAGTAAGTTAGTTGGAGATGAAATTTTTAAATTGGAGTTAGTTAGTTTTTTAAAAAATAGTTATAAATTTTGTTGATTTTTTAGAAAAAAGATAAAAATTAATATGAAAAAATATAATTTAATAAAAATTAAATTTAAATACTAAACGGAGACTTAATTACTTCTTCCTACTGCCAACCATGACGGTAATACTTTCTACACTAGATCGGCTGCCACCAGCTAAACCCCAATAGCTCACTAGCCTAAAACAAGGCGACGTGGAGCTGTGCTTATTCCCCACGTAATGTTGGGGGGTTAATAGACAAGCCCAAAATAATAAAAGAGAAAAAAAAAATTTTTGTTTTTTTTTGGGAGTTCTTTTGGAGTTTTGAACGGGAGTTTCTTTTCCTGATTTTTTTAACCTGGTTAAATTTTTTTAATAATTTCGTGATTGAGTTCAGATATATATATATATATATATATATATATAGAGTTTCCTAAGAGAGTTTCGATTTATTAATATATAACTTCTTTATTTTGCTTGTATTTTTTTTTTTAAATCTTTCTACACTTATGTAAAAACTCCGCCTTTCTAAATCCTTCTAAGTTTTTAATCTGTTTAAATTATTCTATCATTGTAGATAATATATTACTTCATACACATACAGAGCACGTGCATCAACTAGCTAGTTATTTAATGATGCAATCATTAGTGTCTAGGCGCATTTATTTTTTCCCCTTTGAAGCACTGATCTTTTATGCAAAAATTATTTCCTTAAAAAGAGACCCGATTTGTTAACAAAGAATATTTTTCCTTAAAACAATCAAAGAAATGTTTTGTTTCTCCTTTTTAGAAATATGACCTAAGAGTATGATTGTCCCAACTTTTAATAATCAAGAACTATCAATAATAAATTTTCATTTGTTTCAAAAACATCCATGATTCTAAAAGCTTTCAGATGATAATAGTAAAACTCACGATTATAATTACTCAGAATTTTTATGGAAATGACTTAATTAAAATGACTCTTATTAATAGTTTTTATCAAAGTAATATTTATACGCCGATGAAACGTATTTATTTTATGTTGTAATGTAAAGGCTATTAATCAAAGTTTTTATCAACCTCGGCATATAATATGTTTGATTACTAGGTTTCATTGGATATTGGTCTTTTATGAATTTTTTTGTCGTATTCATAAAACATCTCATTATAGCTATCGTTTATCTTATATTACTCGTTTCTATATCATCAACAAATTATATTACTCTAAAGATATAGTATTCATAAAACATCTTTATAGCCATCCCAAGTTTCCTAAGCTTAACTATAGTTTACATCGACAAATTTGGATATAGGCTTGCATATCAAGCCATTAAACATGATAATTGCTTGTATAATAGATACAACTGCTAGTAGCTCAAATTTCGGAGATGTGACACCAAATAACTAGCAGTCTCAGGGAATTTCACTTCTTTAGTTAAAAAAAAAAAAAAAAAAAAACAACACAGAAAACCCTACTCTTTAACTTTCTCAAAAAATTACGGCTACAAGCCTTGTTATTATTACTCTGTAACAAATTTTTATGATTTCCATTTAACCAAAAAAAAAAAAAAAAAAAAAGAATTTTCACCACCAATATTAAATATTGACAAAACGTAAAATTACCTAGTCCCAACTTGCAACTACTATCATCATCTTTATGGAATGATTTTACAAAGTTGTCCATAATTTCTTACACAATTGATTAACGTTTGCCAATCAAAGAGAGAACCCGGTCAATTTTACCGACAACAACATTATCAAATGTTGATAGAATACAAAATTACATTCCTATCCTATGGCTGCGGTCGTCCCAGCTTCCAACTACTTTTCATTACAAAATTGCTCTCAACATCTTAAACAATTGATTAACTTTTCCTAATTTAAGAAAGAAACCCGTCAATTTCACCTGCAACAACAGGTTACTTCTTTCAAAGCTTGCCCAAGGCTCTTTGAAGCCGCGCTTACATATAATAATATAACCGTAAAAATAATCTTATGTACTATAAAAAAACATATACTCTATATTATTATCTTATAATAGTATACCATAACATAAAATATAAAAATATATGCGGTTGTTTTGAATAACTTTTCTTGCGCAAGATATATATATATATATCAATTATTATGATGTTACAATATATTATATATGAAACTATACACTATTATATGTTATATAAAATATTGTAACACCATAATATATATATTTATCGATTATAAAATGGTTTGTCCACGATGAATCATCTATGCAACATCCTCATTGGTTATCAGTAATAAGCTTAAGGTCAAGTTTTGTTTTATCGCCCCAATTACTTAGTCTTAAAATTAAATAATTTTACAGTCGGAATAACCTTATTTATAAATCCCTATAAATAGAATATTACTCAATTAATGAATAATCAAATTATCGAGATTTTTTATGTATTCCAATACCTGAATAATATATTTAGGAGGATAATTTTAACTCTTTTAGAAAGAGTTATGGATTCTATATATATACACCATGCTCTATCATTTACTTATCATGTAAAACTTCATTTTACAACTGAGATGTCTTTAATATGATTGCTTTTGCAAGGACATAAAAAACCAACAACACCAGACGCTCTAGGAAATAAATGTGACATTAAGGAAATAGTACAGGAAATGTTGTTTTGAATTCTTCGAAATAAGCAAATATAAATAGTTATTTTGAGGAAATCGAACAAAAATTTAGAGAAAAACGGGACATATCTTACAAATTTCGCGTTGGTATTAGAAAAGGTTTAAAATGAGAAAATTTCAAGATTTTGCACTTGGATAGCTTTTTTTTTTTTTTTTTTTTCGACTCTGATTTTATAAAAATTTTACTTTTCTTTTCTATTTAATTATAGTTTTCTGCTTATTCAAAAAAGAAAAAAATTCTTATAAACATTATTTTAGTTGCCCCTGTACACTGGTTTGTATGTTTATCGCGTGGACTTTGACTCTCAGTTGAAAGCTTTTATCTATTGACCACGTATCTCAAAAGCCAAAATGATTTTGATCTAATACATGACGGTCTATTAGAAGTAGAAGACACTTTAGTGAGATCCTTACCAACAAAAATAAAAAGATTTCTGTTAGTTTGATAATGATTGAGTTCATGTTAAACTGAATCGGGCTACCACAAGAAAGGGGAATGGCGCTGCCCGTGCATCATTTTATGAAAAGCACTCCAGTCCAATCGCCCTTTTTTTTTTTTTTTTTTTTAAGGCATACTATCCAGATAAGTTAATCTTCTTCTTCTTCTTCTTTTTTATTTTTTTACTTTTTTTATTTTTTATTTTTTTCTTGTAGCTTCTATGTGTCACGTTTTTCTTTTGATAAATTTTATGTCATGTTCGATGGAAATAGAACACCTAACCATACACGCAAAGTCGCCGTTCTATGTCTCGTGTTTTACTTTTGACAAATGTTTTTTTGTCGTGTTAGATGGTAATAGAAAATTTAATCATACAAGCAAACTGCATGCATCATATGTGATTAGGTGAGCTTCTGTTTGGCAGAGCTTCTTAAAAGCTGTTTTTGGCTTCTCAGGTCTTGAAACAGCTTCTAAAAGTGTTTAGATGATCTGTTAGAAGAGCTTTCAGTCTCCAGAAGTACTTCCTGTTAAAGCCAAAAAATATGACTTGTGGCAAAAGCTTTTCTGAATAAACTTTAAAACTTGTAACAAAATATAAATTAGGATTATAAACTTCATTTTAACATTTTATTACTTATTAGAATACTATAGAGATTATTTTAACCTTAAAAACTCTTTGGTTCCAAACATTTACGGAGAAGTCATAGCTTTTACTTCTTTTCTTCTACTGACTAGAAGCGAAAGCAAAAGCTCTACAAACGGACCCATAAAATACTACATAGATAATTGAGAGCGGTAAGTTAAAATAAGCCGCTGGTTCATCTTTGACTTTAAATTTTTTGTCCAGCTACCGAGTCATTACTTATTAGAATACCTTAGAAATTATTTGACCTTAAAAGTTTTTTTTATTTCAAACATTACTGAAAAGTCACAGCTTTTACTTCTCTTATTTTATTACCTAGAAGTAAAAGCAAAAACTTTATAAACAGACCCATAAAATACTGCATAAATAATTGAGAATGATAAGTTAAAATAAACCGCCGTTCATCTTTGATTTGATTTTAAATTTGTTTTCCAGCCGCCGAGTTATTTTCCAAAAAAGTAATTTCCCAAAAGTTTCGTGCATATCTTATATTGACTATTGTAATAATTTATGTATATCTACGTCATATAACATGGCGGCGACACAAAAACTATATATAATTAACTCTACGTACATGCCGCCTTGGAGTATGTACAGTTGGTAAATTCAGCAAAAAGTTGTCTATAAAAAGGCCCAACTTACCATTAACTTGGACACAAAAACTACAATCGCCCCTTGGCCAACTTTACTCCAAGCATTTCAATTACCAGAAACTACAAAAACTGCAATAAAAAATCTACTTTCAATTACCAAAAAACTAAAAATAAAAATGTCTTTCGGTGAAGCTCAGCCTCTTGCCAATCGCCCCTTGGCCAACTTTACTCCAAGCATTTGGGATGATCATTTCATGTCAAAAGCTTATAACTCATTGGTATAATTAAATATTGTTATTATTATTATTATTATTATTATTATTATTGCTTTTCAATATTAAAGTGAGTTTTACGGATTATTTATTTATTTATTTTTGTGTTGCTACTATTTGGGTTTTGCAGGAAGTTGTGGACAACAAAGTAACTAGTGAAAAGATAATCGAATTGAAGAAAGAAGTGAAGAAGATTATTGCAACTCCAGATCAAAACCCCACTGACAAATTGCATTTGATTGATGCTGTCCAACGCCTTGGAGTGTCTTACCATTTTGAAAATGAGATTGACACAATATTGCAACAATTTCACAAAAACTTTAACGAGAATGATGAAAAAAAATATGATGACTATGACCTTTATAATGTTGCTTTGCAGTTTCGCTTGCTAAGAGAACATGGTTACAATGTTCCATGCGGTAAGTAAAAGAATTTGTATGTATGACTCAACACTTGTATACATAGCTATATATATTGCATGCGGTAAGTAGAAGAATTTGTATGTACGACTTGATACTCATAAGATATATCTATATATATATATATTTCATAGGGTAAGTAGAAGAATTTGCTCATTTGTGACCCCTCACTTTAGGGTCATCGTCAATTTAAAAAGATTCCAAAGACCAATTCAAAAAGATTCTCAATTTGGAATAAAATTGTTTCAATTTTTTCTTTTTCAAACCCTGTTCCGAACATACACTAACAATCACAAAACAGTATAAAATGTCACAACGTGTGTTTATTGTGAAATTGGAAGGATAATAATATTTTGCCATTATAAATATTGTTGCAAAAATATAAGAGGTCTTATGGAACTAATGCATTGGGTGGGGTTCAAGCAGACGTTTTCAACAAGTTCAAGGACAATGAAGGCAAATTTAACCCGTCGCTGGCGAACGACGTTCGAGGACTGCTAAGCTTGTATGAAGCTGCACAACTCAGAGTACATGGAGAGGTCATACTGGATGATGCACTTGTCTTCACTACCACTCATCTCGAGTCTAAAGCATCCCACTTGAGCTCCCCTCTTTTGGACCAAGTAAGTCATGCCTTAAAGCACCCTATCGAAAGAGCTTACAAAGGCGAGAGGCAAGGCTTTTCCTGTCAATCAACCATCAAGACGCTTCATATAGCGAGGTTCTTCTAACATTTGCAAAGTTAGATTTCAACCTGTTGCAAAAACTATATCAGAAGGAATTAGCTGATTTGACAAGGTTAGTTGTTATTATTATTTTACTAATGGCCTTGATATTAAAGCATCGACTTTTATAGCGACCAAGACTTGTACCAAATTGTACAATAGTACAATTTATATATATATATAGCTACATCAGTCTACTCTTAACCGGAGTAATTTTTCCATCTCTATGGTTTGTCTTTGACCCATAGAAGAAAATGGACAATCACCAATACTTACAATTACTACTTTTCTTGACCTTTTCTATCATGACCAAAGGTGCTTTTCCATAAATATAGTTTTTTTTTTTTTTTTCTTTCTAGTTTTTTCGTATTTCTTTAAGGATTTAGTTGACATTAATGTGGCCGAAATCATTTTTTTAGCACTGTAGGTATGAAAAGTGGGGGGTTTTTTTAATATTGGAAAATATTGAGGAAATAATGGACTTAGTGAAAAACATAGTGTACTTTGACAAGTTCTTATCTTTCGAAAAGTCTTCACCTGCTGTACCTCTAACTCTAGGGCAAATAGAGCTCCGTCATGTTTTTTATTTTGTTATAAATTTTTCTTAATATCAAAGTAGGTTTCTCTATTTTCTTCGATACTGGTATTTTCATCCTTGGAAGTACCATCGATTTGATCAGCTTATTTTTCCTAATAACTTATTACTGTTTAATTTAGGTGGTGGAAGGACTTGGATTTTAAGAGCAAGCTACCTTTTTCAAGAGACAGGATAGTGGAATGCTACTTTTGGGCATTAGGATTATTTTTTGAGGCCAAACATTTCGCTATCAGGATTTTACTGGTCAAAGTTATTGCTGTCCTCACAATTATTGACGATATTTATGATAGCTTTGGCACTCTTGAAGAACTAGAACTCTTTACTGAAGCAATCGAAAGGTTTGAAATTCATTCCATGTAAAACTTAATTATATGGTGGGATAATTTAGTAAATTACTGACTAAGATTTTTTTTTTTTTTTTTTTTTTTTTTCAGGTGGGATGATGTTTATCTTATCAATCAACTGCCAGAGTACATGAAGTTAGCTTATAAGACACTATTAGATGTTTATAGTGAAATTCAAAATTTTCAGACGGAGGGAAGATCATACTGCATTGACTATGCTAAGAAAGGGGTAAGTCATGTTCAAGTCTCTTTCAAAACTAACAACTTATATATACACTCAAATTTGTGATTTCATAATAGATATTATAGGACGTTAATTAATTATTATTAAAAAAAAGAAACAAGTTGTAGAATTGAGTTGTTCTTTATAAATTATAGTAGAATAGATTATGTACATTAATAAATTTACTTACTAGGGCAATCAAAATTACTTGGTTTTGAACGATTTAAAATTAGTTGAGCTAAATTTTGTTTAGGAGGACATGAATTTAACGAAAAGTTAGAACTAGACTTTAAATGCAGTTCTTAATTTTTTTAAAAACGTTTTGTCATCATCCTTTGTTTTTTTAAAAGTCCTTTTGTATGTTTATTTTTCTTTTTATTGCTTTTTTTTTTTTTTTTTTTTTTTTTTCAATCTTATTATCTTTCCTGTTACATTCCTCTAGTTTTTGGGTAATCGCATCCAAGAACTAATTCGCCCACCTTCCTTTTTAGTTGCAAAGGCAAGTTAGAGCATACTTTCAAGAAGCAAAATGGTTACACCACAAACAAATACCAACAATAGAAGAATATATGCCTGTTGGACTTGAGAACGCTGGGTCCTTACTGCTCATCGTGATGGCTTTTACTGGAATCCAAGATTTCGTTACAAAAGACTATTTGGATTGGATATTCAGTGACCCTGCGCCCAAGATGGTAAATGCTATGTCAATCGTTGGAAGAGTTATGAATGACATTGCCTACCACAAGGTACGTATGTATCATTTTCAAACTATAATTATCATAAACTTTTGGAGCACCACGGATCTAAATTATATTGAAGACGTTAAATTGAGTTAAAATAAAAATAAAAATAAAAAATAAAAATCAATATAGACATTTATAAAGACGGCGTCGAGGGGAGTTTGGGTGGGGGTTTGTATGGTTTCCGCATCCCCACGCCCGAAACCGCTTAACTTGAAGAGAGGTCAGGGAAATCCTTATCAAGATAATTTTCCCTTTCTATCCATTTATTTATTAAGAGTTAAAAAAAAAAAAGAAAAAAAAAGAAAAAAGTCTTGCTACACCATCCGAGTTCAAATAAATTCTATAAAGAAAATATGTCCTATATAGGTGGGTAGTCATCCCACCCGACTCACGGGCTTAAGTTTGTTTGTTTGTTTTTTCTTTTTTTTCTTTTTTTTCCTTCCTTCGGATAAGTAACTCAAGGGCTTAAGATTTATTTATTTATTTTAATGGTAAAAAACTCAAGGGCTTAAATTAGCTCCATATATAGCAACCACCCCAAGTCCCAAAAATTTATAATTATTAGCAGCCCCGTACTTTTGTTGAAGTCAGATACCCATAAAATAAGGTAAAAATGACAACCAATCAGGACATAATATATTCTTGTATGAGTTTTCGTATGCTTTTAGTTACCCTATTTGTTTTTTACAATTTCATAGTCAGATAAACGGAGATCAGGATGTATCGTTGCTTCAGCTGTGGAGTGTTACATCAAACAATTTGGTGTTACGGAAGAAGAAGCCATTAATGAACTTACCAAACCTGTTGTTGATGCATGGAAGGATGCTAATGAAGAATGCCTCCATACTAGCATCCCAAGGCCCCTCATAACTCGAGTGCTCTATCTTGTGCGAGTTAACCATGAGATGTACTTAGAGGGAGATGGTTTTACACAAGCAACGTTGCTCAAAGATTTGATAGCTTCTCTCGCCATCAACCCTCTTCCTCTGTAGTTTTTTTATATGTAAGCAAACATGTAATAAGAATCAAGATCTGATTCCCTTTCCTATTATCGCTTTCCTCTTGTTAATCTTTTCTTTTGTACGCAGAGAGGCTGTTTTTATGTTTTTAGGTGCCTTTTCTAGAATAGACTCTTTTTCCCTTATTAGGTTTTTCCCACTGGGTTTTACCAATAAGGGTTTTAATGAGATCTAATTTAGGTTCTGATTTTCGAAAGACATAGTTTTGGCTTAACCTTTTGACGTCAGTTCCTGCTAGTTGAGGTTAGTTTTCATAGGTCTTTAGAATTATGTTTCTGAGTTTGTAAGCCCCTTGTGGTTGTTTTCGTTTCTCTCAACTCTAGTAACATATTTGATTTCATATATAATCATATTGAGTTAGTTGCTTGGTGTGAGAAAATATTGTTTTTTGTGCCAATCTAGTTAGGATATATTTTATCAGTCCCTAATATCAATTGATTTGTCACTTCATTGAAAGAAAGGAATGTTGACCTATATACATATGTATGTATATATACATAAATGTGTGTAGCTTCCTAATTCTGATCATCAAATGACGTTTTGCTCAATAGTACTAGTGAATGTGGGCACAATTAGGGAGATCTCTTGAGATGCTTCTATAGTTTGTAGTTGTTAAGGGTAAAAAGAAATTAGAGTTTCACATCGTAAAAATATAAAAAAACAATAGTTAACAATAGACATATAAGATGAAAGCTGAACTCTTTAGAAGTCTAAATTTGAACAGTAGTTTTATTTTAATTATAGATAAGCTTTCAATTTCTTTACTATTTTATCTATTTAAACTATCCCTATTAGGGATGAAGTAAATTGGCATGGTAACATTACATGTAAATCCTACCATTTAAAGGCTCCTTACAGAAGTTTTACTTGTGAAAAAGGAAATGTGATCATAAGTGTTTTAGACATTATGGCCATGATCTCGCCTAAGAAAGTTGTTGGCCTAAAGCGTCAAGTTACTTGCCTTCGTTGGAGAGAAGAAGGGTATAGAAAGAACTATTTTAATTTTTTAATAAATAAAATGTTGAATTCAATTGATAGCTTTAAAGCACGCATCAATTTGCGTACGGAATAATGGAACGATTATGGTGTGAGACTCTCGCTTTAAGTTGACTCGAAATTTACAGTGAGTATAATTTAGGGTTAAAGGTTGTTTTGGATAAAATTGTTTTATTGTTAAAATTTTGCGGTTCAAAACAGCAGTGAAACTAAGGACGATTTATTTTTGTGCTATTCAGTTTAAATACAAACTGTAGTATTCATTGTTGAAGTCGTTGTGCATAGTGTGGGTTACTTCTGGGGTGTGTCAAAGATCTTTGTGTCAGGATTTTGCCATTGGGTCATGTATTAGAAGAAAACATTTACACTTTGTTTGGTGAGAAGGAAGAAAATAGGAGGGAAAAGAAAGCTATGATGGAAAAAAAATATATAAGGAAAGAAGATATTTTTGTTTTCCGTTTAGTTGTTTGGTATTAGAAGGTTAAAAGAAAATTATTTTACCTTTCACTTTTTTGGTATTATAACTGAAACCAAAGAAATTGAAAACTATTGTTAATACAATTACCATTTTACCATAGAAGAGCAAATGTCAAGGTCCATGGATGATGGATAGGAAGGACAATTGTGTAATGTTAATTGTTTATGTTGTTTCTAGACTTTTCCCTTACAAAATTCATTCACCTTTGGGAAGACAAGTTTGTGTAGGACCCACCTTCAAACTTTTCTTTGCTTACATACATCCAAATTTCTATCCAACCAAACATCCCTAGTTATCATTTTACATCCTATAATCTCTCTTATGTTTTTATTTTCTTCAAATTTTCATTCATACCAAATACAGTATTAGAGAAGGTAGTATCACTAATACAAATGTGGATTCCATGACGGAGTTTTCACAACCGTTTTTTATAAATGGTTGTGGAAAGTACGACAAAAACATGATGCGAAACTAGATTTTTGAAAACGGTTGTGGAAGCTGAAGCTTTCACTACCGTTTTTAAAATCCTCGTGGAAGCCGAAGCTTCCACGACTTTTTTTAAAAACAATTGTGGAAATAGGAATTTTCAAATTTTAAATTTAAAAAAAAATTTAGATTTTTGGCTGCGGGTTTTAGAGCATTAAAAAAAAAAAAAAAAAAAAAAAAACCCCCTCATTCCCTACCGAAACCATTCTCTCTCACACCGCTTTCACTTTTACCTTCAATCTCTCCCTCGAAACTCATCTCCTCCTCCGTGACTCCTCCCTCCATTATCTCTCGCGTCTCTCCCTCTCTACCTCTACCTCGCCTCCAATCTTTGCCGCCCTCCCTTCATTGTCTCTCGCCCCTCACCCTCTATCTCTCGCCTCCAATCTCCACCAGTCGCTACTCCACCATTATTAATTCTCACTCGCGCCTCTTCCTCTCTTTTTTGCCTCCAATCTCCACCACGACTCCTCCCTCCAATCTGTAATACCTAGATTTTTCATGTCACTAATTTCTTCTTAAGAAATTAGATTCTATGCCATGAAGGTATTTATGAAAAAGTTCAAGTAAGAGCTTTTGTTTGATTATGTGAATTCTTTTGGGTCAGTAAGACTCAAAATAGGTTTTAAGGTTAGAAAACGCTCTTTCAAGTCGAAAAGGACGAAAAAGGACGTAATTTCGGAAAAAGTCAAAGTTTGACTGAAAAAGTCAAATTGACCAAGAAAGTCAAATCTTGACCAAGAGTGGTCAATGGGTTGACTTGGCAGTATGGTATGATGCAGTATGAGAAAATACTGTAAAATATGTCAGTATGGGCGAGATAGCTCAAATAGGCTTTAAAACCACCCTAGAAAATCAAGCACACCTAGTTAAGGTCAAGGGCAAAAGGACGTGAAAATATGAAAAACTTGGTCACCAAGTAACCCATTGGGGCCGGTCACATGCAAGGGCAAAAATGTCAAAATTTTCACTTTTGGGGTAAAAGTGTAAATTTTGGAAAATTGATGATGTAAGCACATGATGTCATCAAGATGATGTCATCATGATGAGATAAGCTTGGCTTGTTCACCAAGAAAGCAACCGGCCACCTAGGGGGCATTTTTGTAAGAATTTTCACTTTTGGGGCCAAAGTGTAAATTTTGGAAATTTGATGATGTAAGCACATGATGTCATCAAGATGATGTCATCATGATGAGATAAGCTTGGCTTGTTCACCAAGAAAGCAACCGGCCACCTAGGGGGCATTTTTGTAAGAATTTTCACTTTTGGGCCAAAGTGCAAATTTTGGAAATTTGGTGATGTAAGCATGTGATGTCACCAAGATGAGGTCATCTTGCCTTGCTCTCCAAGTTGACAGCCAGCCACCTTGACACCTAGCATGCCAATTGCATGATTTTCTCAAAGTTTAGGGGCTAAAATGTAATTTTTGAAAAGTTTGCATTTGCCTATAAATAGGGGTGGCATTTAATCATTTAAATCAGAAAATTTGGCCAAACTCTTGCCATTTTTCTGCAGAAAAATCCGAGAGAGAGAGGAGGAGAGAAACCAAGAGAGAACCAAGAGGAAAAGTTGGAAAAGCCAAGGGAGGCTAGTTAGTGTGCATGTTCGGTTTCAAGCTAGAAACCAAGGGCAAATCTGGAAATTTTGGACCCAATTTCTGGGCAGTGGCCGTGCAGGGGTAAGGAAGAAAGGGGTGAAAAATTTTGGTGCCATTTGGAGAGCTAGAGCAGAGTGTTTGGAGAGCCAAAAGGGAGGGAGATTTCGGTTTGCATACCCTAACCCATCCCTAGGGTTAGCTAAGGTAAAACTCCCTCAAACCCTAACATTTTTCCATGCAAGTTAGATGGGATATTTATGTGTATGTTTGTATGTGCATGGCTGAAAATTGGAACCCCATTTGGAGGGGAAATCCGGACTTGTTGGCAGCCAAGAGGGAGGAGTAAGGAAGTTTGGAATCCAAGCTAGTAAACCAACTTCCAAACCCTAGAGGTAAACCCTAAAACCATAAGCTTTTGGTTTGAGATTTAATGTGGAAATTTAAGTGTATTTCCAAGTCCAATATGTAAGAGCATAAGCTCAAAGTTTTATGGTTAATGCCCTAGACTAGGTGTGGTGCTTGATTAGGGTGTTGCTTAAGGGTGGTTGCTTATGGTTTTGTTTATGCTTGTGTGCATTATATTTGTGCTTGTTGCATGCTAGGATTGCATGGCTTTATGGTTGGTATGTTCCCTATTAGTGTGCAGCCGGTTGTGGCTTGTGTGCATGGTTATTAGAGCTAGCCATGGTTCGGCTCGAATGTATGTATGAGATGTGATGCAACTCTAGTTCATGCAACCCTAGGTTTGTGTAGATTTGGTTTGGGTTGCATGGCTGCGTTAGAATCACGTGTTGATTCATGTGGGACGTTAGTTAACGCTGCATGTTGGTTACTTAGGCTCCCGCGTGATCGGTTGAGTTAGTTCCGCGAAGTAGGACGCGTAAAACCGAGTAAGCACAAAAACTGGCAGATTCGGATCAAATCTGCCCAGTTTTTGGAAAAGTGAAATATAAGGCCTTTAGAGGCCGAATTGGGAAAAACGTAAAACATAAAAGTTGTTCGGAAGAGGTTTTCCTAGGGGGCAACTGAACCGTTTCCCAAAATGAGACCCCAATGGCCTCCGTTTACCCCAAAACCCGTGGCTGATCCCCAGACCCAGTTTTCACTCAGTTTTTCGGGGTCAGCCAGTTTCAAACAAAAACTGGGACGAATCTAGGCCGAATTGGAATTTTTGTAAAACACGAAAGTTTTAGTATTTTTCGAGAGCTACAACTTTTGTGAAGAAAACTTTTTCAGATTACGAACTGATTTTTAAACTGGGATCGTTTTTCGAAGGGTGCGCAGGGAATCCGAAAATTCCTGCACCACTAGCTTTACAAATGTTTCTAGGAAAACTGTTTTTCTACTACAAACTATTGTTTTGATTATGGAAAACTGTTCCAAGGGCAGTTTTCAACCTCAAATGATTTTATGAAGCACTAATCCAAGAGTTTGGATTTTTACGATTTAAGTAAAGGATTTTTAAAAGTTAAGAAAGAAGTTTTGGGATTAATTTCCCTAAATTTTCCAAGTAAGGAAAATGAATTTTTCAAGCTAGAGTATAGCAAGCGATTAGTTTACGAAAGGTAACCGGGAGTTATACCCGAGTTACTGGGTCAAGCCCAAGGCCCAAAGGTTGACCCAACGAGGGTTGACCATAGTTGACCGAAGTTGACCATTGTTGACCATAGTTGACTTTGGTTGACTAACAAGTGGATTTTAGTTTGATCTTAAGGGTTACTCAATATAACCCTAAAGGATACCCGTTTGAGCTAAGATATTGGGTTAGGAAAGTAACCCAATGATTTGTGGATTAAGGATGAAGCCCAGGGTTGGAAGATGATCTAACCCTAATGGTATGTTATGTTATGGGCTTAGTACACAAGGTTATCCAATGTAACCAAGTAAGACGTTATGCACAAGGGACATACAACCAAGACCATGTAAGGTAAGCATGTTGGTTAGGTCACCAACATTTCACGAGTTTAAGTTAGACAATGTCTTTTATCGAGCAGGATAGAACCTGCAGCTGTACCGGAAAAGGAACAGCGTTAGTTGGGACAATAAATCAAGAGCGTAGGACGGAAGGTAAGTACAACTCCGCCTACAGCATGAACACATGTTTGTTTGCATATGATGTTTTTAAGAAATCATGAATAGCATTTCATGATTTATGATGTTATGAAGTAGTACGTTATGACATGATGATATGTTAAGTATGTCCATGTTTCATGTTAAGATGTAGTATGTTATGAAGTATGTTATGTTATGTATGATGTTACGTTAAGATGCAGTATGTCCATGTTTCATGTTAAGTTATGAGATAGTATGTTATGATAAAGTATGTTATGTTTTATGTTCGATATCTTGGCATCATAAAGCATGCTCACTAATAATGAATCATATAGTAAGAATAAGTTCTTAAGATACGAGATAAGTTAAGTAAAGATTGTTGTGTTGTACTGGCTTGCCTTTGTGGTGGGTTCAAATGGTATATTCCATGGTTTGACTTGGATTGGATTGGCTGCCTTCACTACTCCATGTTAAACGTCTTGTTTCATGGTTTGAGTTGGATTGGACGGACCGCCTTCAACCACTCCATGGTTATGTACCACAGTACATGCGCACATGTTATAGAGTAAGATAATAAGGAACCATAATTGATTAATAAGAAATCATAACCTGTTCATGCATTTTGTGTTTCAGTTGCATGCGGATTGAATATTGTGCTTACTGGGCTTTTAGCTCATTACTTACGTTCATGCTGTAGGTAAGCTACCTACCGGCAATACCTGATACGAGACTGTGGAAAGACGGTGCTGCGGACTGTGAAATGTGGGATGGACACCACCACGGATTTCCATAAAAGGTGTTTGAAAGGAAAATGTGTTTACATTATGTTTTAAGTATGTATGGCAAGGTTTCAGTATGTATGGCAACGAGTTGCCTCGTGTTGTACTGATCCGCATTAGGTCGGGTTGGTCCACGATTTACGTTTATGTATGATAGCTTTCCCATTAGGTGAAAGCTCAGTACTCGAGTGAGTACATACGAAGAAGATATGTTCTTATATATAAGTTTAAGTTTATGTTTAAGCCTAAGTTTAAGGCTTCATGTTTCATGTAAGTAACGTGTTTAAGTCACGATTTTAAAATGAAGTTAAAGCTTTTAAGTTTTAAAGGAGTAAAAAAAAAAAAAAAAAAAAAAATTTACTCTAAAATTTGGGTAAGTTTAAGTTAAGTATAGTCACGACCGTCATTCGCGTGGTCGGTCCTACGTGGGTGGTCGGGGCGTGACAGGTTTGGTATCAGAGCCAAGGTTTTCTTGCCATCCAATTTCACAGTTCTGCCGCCGGAGCCACAGTTTTGTAAGTTGTTTTCTTACTCTGTCTTATGTGTAGTCATAAGATTAGTACAAAGACATGTACCTGGTGTTAAACCCAGATTAGATTTTCAGGATCGAAAAGGGCAGTGAAGCTTCGTTAGCATTTCAAGGAATAGAGGAGGAGCTCCGACTCCGCACCCTCGACAGGACCCAAGAAGTGGTTTCACATAATGGGGATTCTTCTCCGGTTATGTGCTGCAAGGACATATTTCTAGGCTATGTTACGTTGCCAGCCAACGACAAGACGAGGAGGCTCGAGTATGGGGCCTTAGCATGGAGACTTGAGAGGAGGCTCCTAAATGTTATTTTTATAACACTCAGGACTGCCTATGTTCGGTAGTGTCACGATTCCATGATATACCAGGATGCGTATATGAGACGATATCTCAACTATGTTGCAGCTTGGCGCAAATAACTCTATGGGTTATTACGGCTAGTGGATCAGAGTTGCGCAGCAAAAGCATGGTGGATACACTACGTTTACGATATGATATGAAGAGATTGCTAGAAATCTCTAGTAGGATAAGTTGACAAGTTACGATATGATAAGTTAAGTTATGAAAGTAAGAATGGGCATTAGAATTAGAAACGAGAAGTTGGTTTGTCGCAGATACGACCGAACCAAATTTTTCGTAAGAGCCTAATTTTGCAGCTATAGTGTCTAAGTTGCAAAGATACTTGCTAGATTATCAACAAGAGATAGGATCGATGCTATAAAAGCTAAAGTTTCATATTTATGGAAATTATGCCCTAGTAAGGGAAATTATGTGATATTGGGAAGTTTAGACATTCCTAAGAATTATGATTATGAAAGACAAGTTTGAAGCAAAGAGAAAAGCTTCTACTATCCAAGAAGTAGTTGGATATTTTAAGTGTACCTTTCAATGCATCACTCGAACGATATTATGCTTTTCCAAGATTGGCTTTAAAAGAATTCAAAGAAAATATTTTTATAAAAGATCTTATGTTTAATAGAACCCCCTCATTTTATGTAAGACGGCCAAATCCTTGAGGAAGAAATTCCAAGATGGGGGTTGTCATTAAAATAAAGGTTCCAAGTTAGGAGCCATAGGCCAAATCCTTGAGGAAGTAAATTCCAAGATGGGGGCCATGGGCCGAATCCTTGAGGGATGAGTTTCGAGAAAGGGACGAATTCCAAGATAGGGGCCATTATGATAAGCAAAGGGTTCTAATAGCATAGGATCAAGTTTCAAGAAAGAAACTATGTTCAAGAACGAGTTTTGAGTACAGAATACGATATGTTTTCCAAGTAAGGAAGAAATATGTATTTTCCAAGCATGGAAAAAAAAAAAAAAATTTAATTTATGATAAGCTTTTCAAGTATGAAAAAGTTACATGAAATATGTTTTCAAAATATGGCAAGTTATATATGATATACTTGCTCAACTTTTTACGTAAATGATTCTTGTGATGCAATAGGAAAGGAAAGTATGTAAGTATGTAAGTATGCAGTATGATCAGTATGACAAATAAGAAAGGAAAGTATGTATGTTAGCATGAAGTATGTATGATAAGTATGCAAGTATGATGATAAGTATGTAAGTATGATGATAAGATAAGAAAGTATGATGAAAGTAAGCATGAAAGTACGAAAGTAAGAGGATATGAAGTATGAATTATGAGGCTATAGATGAAAAATTATGGTTCTGTATAAGAGATATGATCCCATTAAAGTGTTAAAATGGGAACATGAACGAACCATTATGAACCTATGGTGGATTTTTGAGAAAAGTCACCTAGATACATCCGAATTTTCGAGGACGAAAATTTTTAAGGAGGGTAGATTGTAATACCTAGATTTTTCATGTCACTAATTTCTTCTTAAGAAATTAGATTCTATGCCATGAAGGTATTTATGAAAAAGTTCAAGTAAGAGCTTTTGTTTGATTATGTGAATTCTTTTGGGTCAGTAAGACTCAAAATAGGTTTTAAGGTTAGAAAACGCTCTTTCAAGTCGAAAAGGACGAAAAAGGACGTAATTTCGGAAAAAGTCAAAGTTTGACTGAAAAAGTCAAATTTGACCAAGAAAGTCAAATCTTGACCAAGAGTGGTCAATGGGTTGACTTGGCAGTATGGTATGATGCAGTATGAGAAAATACTGTAAAATATGTCAGTATGGGCGAGATAGCTCAAATAGGCTTTAAAACCACCCTAGAAAATCAAGCACACCTAGTTAAGGTCAAGGGCAAAAGGACGTGAAAATATGAAAAACTTGGTCACCAAGTAACCCATTGGGGCCGGTCACATGCAAGGGCAAAAATGTCAAAATTTTCACTTTTGGGGTAAAAGTGTAAATTTTGGAAAATTGATGATGTAAGCACATGATGTCATCAAGATGATGTCATCATGATGAGATAAGCTTGGCTTGTTCACCAAGAAAGCAACCGGCCACCTAGGGGGCATTTTTGTAAGAATTTTCACTTTTGGGGCCAAAGTGTAAATTTTGGAAATTTGATGATGTAAGCACATGATGTCATCAAGATGATGTCATCATGATGAGATAAGCTTGGCTTGTTCACCAAGAAAGCAACCGGCCACCTAGGGGGCATTTTTGTAAGAATTTTCACTTTTGGGGCCAAAGTGCAAATTTTGGAAATTTGGTGATGTAAGCATGTGATGTCACCAAGATGAGGTCATCTTGCCTTGCTCTCCAAGTTGACAGCCAGCCACCTTGACACCTAGCATGCCAATTGCATGATTTTCTCAAAGTTTAGGGGCTAAAATGTAATTTTTGAAAAGTTTGCATTTGCCTATAAATAGGGGTGGCATTTAATCATTTAAATCAGAAAATTTGGCCAAACTCTTGCCATTTTTCTGCAGAAAAATCCGAGAGAGAGAGGAGGAGAGAAACCAAGAGAGAACCAAGAGGAAAAAGTTGGAAAAAGCCAAGGGAGGCTAGTTAGTGTGCATGTTCGGTTTCAAGCTAGAAACCAAGGGCAAATCTGGAAATTTTGGACCCAATTTCTGGGCAGTGGCCGTGCAGGGGTGAGGAAGAAAGGGGTGAAAAATTTTGGTGCCATTTGGAGAGCTAGAGCAGAGTGTTTGGAGAGCCAAAAGGGAGGGAGATTTCGGTTTGCATACCCTAACCCATCCCTAGGGTTAGCTAAGGTAAAACTCCCTCAAACCCTAACATTTTTCCATGCAAGTTAGATGGGATATTTATGTGTATGTTTGTATGTGCATGGCTGAAAATTGGAACCCCATTTGGAGGGGAAATCCGGACTTGTTGGCAGCCAAGAGGGAGGAGTAAGGAAGTTTGGAATCCAAGCTAGTAAACCAACTTCCAAACCCTAGAGGTAAACCATAAAACCATAAGCTTTTGGTTTGAGATTTAATGTGGAAATTTAAGTGTATTTCCAAGTCCAATATGTAAGAGCATAAGCTCAAAGTTTTATGGTTAATGCCCTAGACTAGGTGTGGTGCTTGATTAGGGTGTTGCTTAAGGGTGGTTGCTTATGGTTTTGTTTATGCTTGTGTGCATTATATTTGTGCTTGTTGCATGCTAGGATTGCATGGCTTTATGGTTGGTATGTTCCCTATTAGTGTGCAGCCGGTTGTGGCTTGTGTGCATGGTTATTAGAGCTAGCCATGGTTCGGCTCGAATGTATGTATGAGATGTGATGCAACTCTAGTTCATGCAACCCTAGGTTTGTGTAGATTTGGTTTGGGTTGCATGGCTGCGTTAGAATCACGTGTTGATTCATGTGGGACGTTAGTTAACGCTGCATGTTGGTTACTTAGGCTCCCGCGTGATCGGTTGAGTTAGTTCCGCGAAGTAGGACGCGTAAAACCGAGTAAGCACAAAAACTGGCAGATTCGGATCAAATCTGCCCAGTTTTTGGAAAAGTGAAATATAAGGCCTTTAGAGACCGAATTGGGAAAAACGTAAAACATAAAAGTTGTTCGGAAGAGGTTTTCCTAGGGGGCAATGCAAACCTTTTCCCAAAATGAGACCCCAATGGCCTCCGTTTACCCCAAAACCCGTGGCTGATCCCCAGACCCAGTTTTCACTCAGTTTTTCGGGGTCAGCCAGTTTCAAACAAAAACTGGGACGAATCTAGGCCGAATTGGAATTTTTGTAAAACACGAAAGTTTTAGTATTTTTCGAGAGCTACAACTTTCGTGAAGAAAACTTTTTCAGATTACGAACTGATTTTTAAACTGGGATCATTTTTCGAAGGGTGCGCAGGGAATCCGAAAATTCCTGCACCACTAGCTTTACAAATGTTTCTGGAAAACTGTTTTTCTACTACAAACTATTGTTTTGATTATGGAAAACTGTTCCAAGGGCAGTTTTCAACCTCAAATGATTTTATGAAGCACTAATCCAAGAGTTTGGATTTTTACGATTTAAGTAAAGGATTTTTAAAAGTTAAGAAAGAAGTTTTGGGATTAATTTCCCTAAATTTTCCAAGTAAGGAAAATGAATTTTTCAAGCTAGAGTATAGCAAGCGATTAGTTTACGAAAAGTAACCGGGAGTTATACCCGAGTTACTGGGTCAAGCCCAAGGCCCAAAGGTTGACCCAACGAGGGTTGACCATAGTTGACCGAAGTTGACCATTGTTGACCATAGTTGACTTTGGTTGACTAACAAGTGGATTTTAGTTGATCTTATGGGTTACTCATTATAATCCTAAAGGATACCCGTTTGAGCTAAGATATTGGGTTAGGAAAGTAACCCAATGATTTGTGGATTAAGGATGAAGCCCAGGGTTGGAAGATGATCTAACCCTAATGGTATGTTATTGTTATGGGCTTAGTACACAAGGTTATCCAATGTAACCAAGTAAGACGTTATGCACAAGGGACATACAACCAAGACCATGTAAGGTAAGCATGTTGGTTAGGTCACCAACATTTCACGAGTTTAAGTTAGACAATGTCTTTTATCGAGCAGGATAGAACCTGCAGCTGTACCGGAAAAGGAACAGCGTTAGTTGGGACAATAAATCAAGAGCGTAGGACGGAAGGTAAGTACAACTCCGCCTACAGCATGAACACATGTTTGTTTGCATATGATGTTTTTAAGAAATCATGAATAGCATTTCATGATTTATGATGTTATGAAGTAGTACGTTATGACATGATGATATGTTAAGTATGTCCATGTTTCATGTTAAGATGTAGTATGTTATGAAGTATGTTATGTTATGTATGATGTTACGTTAAGATGCAGTATGTCCATGTTTCATGTTAAGTTATGAGATAGTATGTTATGATAAAGTATGTTATGTTTTATGTTCGATATCTTGGCATCATAAAGCATGCTCACTAATAATGAATCATATAGTAAGAATAAGTTCTTAAGATACGAGATAAGTTAAGTAAAGATTGTTGTGTTGTACTGGCTTGCCTTTGTGGTGGGTTCAAATGGTATATTCCATGGTTTGACTTGGATTGGATTGGCTGCCTTCACTACTCCATGTTAAACGTCTTGTTTCATGGTTTGAGTTGGATTGGACGGACCGCCTTCAACCACTCCATGGTTATGTACCACAGTACATGCGCACATGTTATAGAGTAAGATAATAAGGAACCATAATTGATTAATAAGAAATCATAACCTTGTTCATGCATTTTGTGTTTCAGTTGCATGCGGATTGAATATTGTGCTTACTGGGCTTTTAGCTCATTACTTACGTTCATGCTGTAGGTAAGCTACCTACCGGCAATACCTGATACGAGACTGTGGAAAGACGGTGCTGCGGACTGTGAAATGTGGGATGGACACCACCACGGATTTCCATAAAAGGTGTTTGAAAGGAAAATGTGTTTACATTATGTTTTAAGTATGTATGGCAAGGTTTCAGTATGTATGGCAACGAGTTGCCTCGTGTTGTACTGATCCGCATTAGGTCGGGTTGGTCCACGATTTACGTTTATGTATGATAGCTTTCCCATTAGGTGAAAGCTCAGTACTCGAGTGAGTACATACGAAGAAGATATGTTCTTATATATAAGTTTAAGTTTATGTTTAAGCCTAAGTTTAAGGCTTCATGTTTCATGTAAGTAACGTGTTTAAGTCACGATTTTAAAATGAAGTTAAAGCTTTTAAGTTTTAAAGGAGTAAAAAAAAAAAAAAAAAAAAAATTTTACTCTAAATTTGGGTAAGTTTAAGTTAAGTATAGTCACGACCGTCATTCGCGTGGTCGGTCCTACGTGGGTGGTCGGGGCGTGACAGGTTTGGTATCAGAGCCAAGGTTTTCTTGCCATCCAATTTCACAGTTCTGCCGCCGGAGCCACAGTTTTGTAAGTTGTTTTCTTACTCTGTCTTATGTGTAGTCATAAGATTAGTACAAAGACATGTACCTGGTGTTAAACCCAGATTAGATTTTCAGGATCGAAAAGGGCAGTGAAGCTTCGTTAGCATTTCAAGGAATAGAGGAGGAGCTCCGACTCCGCACCCTCGACAGGACCCAAGAAGTGGTTTCACATAATGGGGATTCTTCTCCGGTTATGTGCTGCAAGGACATATTTCTAGGCTATGTTACGTTGCCAGCCAACGACAAGACGAGGAGGCTCGAGTATGGGGCCTTAGCATGGAGACTTGAGAGGAGGCTCCTAAATGTTATTTTTATAACACTCAGGACTGCCTATGTTCGGTAGTGTCACGATTCCATGATATACCAGGATGCGTATATGAGACGATATCTCAACTATGTTGCAGCTTGGCGCAAATAACTCTATGGGTTATTACGGCTAGTGGATCAGAGTTGCGCAGCAAAAGCATGGTGGATACACTACGTTTACGATATGATATGAAGAGATTGCTAGAAATCTCTAGTAGGATAAGTTGACAAGTTACGATATGATAAGTTAAGTTATGAAAGTAAGAATGGGCATTAGAATTAGAAACGAGAAGTTGGTTTGTCGCAGATACGACCGAACCAAATTTTTCGTAAGAGCCTAATTTTGCAGCTATAGTGTCTAAGTTGCAAAGATACTTGCTAGATTATCAACAAGAGATAGGATCGATGCTATAAAAGCTAAAGTTTCATATTTATGGAAATTATGCCCTAGTAAGGGAAATTATGTGATATTGGGAAGTTTAGACATTCCTAAGAATTATGATTATGAAAGACAAGTTTGAAGCAAAGAGAAAAGCTTCTACTATCCAAGAAGTAGTTGGATATTTTAAGTGTACCTTTCAATGCATCACTCGAACGATATTATGCTTTTCCAAGATTGGCTTTAAAAGAATTCAAAGAAAATATTTTTATAAAAGATCTTATGTTTAATAGAACCCCCTCATTTTATGTAAGACGGCCAAATCCTTGAGGAAGAAATTCCAAGATGGGGGTTGTCATTAAAAATAAAGGTTCCAAGTTAGGAGCCATAGGCCAAATCCTTGAGGAAGTAAATTCCAAGATGGGGGCCATGGGCCGAATCCTTGAGGGATGAGTTTCGAGAAAGGGACGAATTCCAAGATAGGGGCCATTATGATAAGCAAAGGGTTCTAATAGCATAGGATCAAGTTTCAAGAAAGAAACTATGTTCAAGAACGAGTTTTGAGTACAGAATACGATATGTTTTCCAAGTAAGGAAGAAATATGTATTTTCCAAGCATGGAAAAAAAAAAAAAATTTAATTTATGATAAGCTTTTCAAGTATGAAAAAGTTACATGAAATATGTTTTCAAAATATGGCAAGTTATATATGATATACTTGCTCAACTTTTTACGTAAATGATTCTTGTGATGCAATAGGAAAGGAAAGTATGTAAGTATGTAAGTATGCAGTATGATCAGTATGACAATAAGAAAGGAAAGTATGTATGTTAGCATGAAGTATGTATGATAAGTATGCAAGTATGATGATAAGTATGTAAGTATGATGATAAGATAAGAAAGTATGATGAAAGTAAGCATGAAAGTACGAAAGTAAGAGGATATGAAGTATGAATTATGAGGCTATAGATGAAAAATTATGGTTCTGTATAAGAGATATGATCCCATTAAAGTGTTAAAATGGGAACATGAACGAACCATTATGAACCTATGGTGGATTTTTGAGAAAAGTCACCTAGATACATCCGAATTTTCGAGGACGAAAATTTTTAAGGAGGGTAGATTGTAATACCTAGATTTTTCATGTCACTAATTTCTTCTTAAGAAATTAGATTCTATGCCATGAAGGTATTTATGAAAAAGTTCAAGTAAGAGCTTTTGTTTGATTATGTGAATTCTTTTGGGTCAGTAAGACTCAAAATAGGTTTTAAGGTTAGAAAACGCTCTTTCAAGTCGAAAAGGACGAAAAAGGACGTAATTTCGGAAAAAGTCAAAGTTTGACTGAAAAAGTCAAATTTGACCAAGAAAGTCAAATCTTGACCAAGAGTGGTCAATGGGTTGACTTGGCAGTATGGTATGATGCAGTATGAGAAAATACTGTAAAATATGTCAGTATGGGCGAGATAGCTCAAATAGGCTTTAAAACCACCCTAGAAAATCAAGCACACCTAGTTAAGGTCAAGGGCAAAAGGACGTGAAAATATGAAAAACTTGGTCACCAAGTAACCCATTGGGGCCGGTCACATGCAAGGGCAAAAATGTCAAAATTTTCACTTTTGGGGTAAAAGTGTAAATTTTGGAAAATTGATGATGTAAGCACATGATGTCATCAAGATGATGTCATCATGATGAGATAAGCTTGGCTTGTTCACCAAGAAAGCAACCGGCCACCTAGGGGGCATTTTTGTAAGAATTTTCACTTTTGGGGCCAAAGTGTAAATTTTGGAAATTTGATGATGTAAGCACATGATGTCATCAAGATGATGTCATCATGATGAGATAAGCTTGGCTTGTTCACCAAGAAAGCAACCGGCCACCTAGGGGGCATTTTTGTAAGAATTTTCACTTTTGGGGCCAAAGTGCAAATTTTGGAAATTTGGTGATGTAAGCATGTGATGTCACCAAGATGAGGTCATCTTGCCTTGCTCTCCAAGTTGACAGCCAGCCACCTTGACACCTAGCATGCCAATTGCATGATTTTCTCAAAGTTTAGGGGCTAAAATGTAATTTTTGAAAAGTTTGCATTTGCCTATAAATAGGGGTGGCATTTAATCATTTAAATCAGAAAATTTGGCCAAACTCTTGCCATTTTTCTGCAGAAAAATCCGAGAGAGAGAGGAGGAGAGAAACCAAGAGAGAACCAAGAGGAAAAAGTTGGAAAAGCCAAGGGAGGCTAGTTAGTGTGCATGTTCGGTTTCAAGCTAGAAACCAAGGGCAAATCTGGAAATTTTGGACCCAATTTCTGGGCAGTGGCCGTGCAGGGGTAAGGAAGAAAGGGGTGAAAAATTTTGGTGCCATTTGGAGAGCTAGAGCAGAGTGTTTGGAGAGCCAAAAGGGAGGGAGATTTCGGTTTGCATACCCTAACCCATCCCTAGGGTTAGCTAAGGTAAAACTCCCTCAAACCCTAACATTTTTCCATGCAAGTTAGATGGGATATTTATGTGTATGTTTGTATGTGCATGGCTGAAAATTGGAACCCCATTTGGAGGGGAAATCCGGACTTGTTGGCAGCCAAGAGGGAGGAGTAAGGAAGTTTGGAATCCAAGCTAGTAAACCAACTTCCAAACCCTAGAGGTAAACCATAAAACCATAAGCTTTTGGTTTGAGATTTAATGTGGAAATTTAAGTGTATTTCCAAGTCCAATATGTAAGAGCATAAGCTCAAAGTTTTATGGTTAATGCCCTAGACTAGGTGTGGTGCTTGATTAGGGTGTTGCTTAAGGGTGGTTGCTTATGGTTTTGTTTATGCTTGTGTGCATTATATTTGTGCTTGTTGCATGCTAGGATTGCATGGCTTTATGGTTGGTATGTTCCCTATTAGTGTGCAGCCGGTTGTGGCTTGTGTGCATGGTTATTAGAGCTAGCCATGGTTCGGCTCGAATGTATGTATGAGATGTGATGCAACTCTAGTTCATGCAACCCTAGGTTTGTGTAGATTTGGTTTGGGTTGCATGGCTGCGTTAGAATCACGTGTTGATTCATGTGGGACGTTAGTTAACGCTGCATGTTGGTTACTTAGGCTCCCGCGTGATCGGTTGAGTTAGTTCCGCGAAGTAGGACGCGTAAAACCGAGTAAGCACAAAAACTGGCAGATTCGGATCAAATCTGCCCAGTTTTTGGAAAAGTGAAATATAAGGCCTTTAGAGGCCGAATTGGGAAAAACGTAAAACATAAAAGTTGTTCGGAAGAGGTTTTCCTAGGGGGCAATGCAAACCTTTTCCCAAAATGAGACCCCAATGGCCTCCGTTTACCCCAAAACCCGTGGCTGATCCCCAGACCCAGTTTTCACTCAGTTTTTCGGGGTCAGCCAGTTTCAAACAAAAACTGGGACGAATCTAGGCCGAATTGGAATTTTTGTAAAACACGAAAGTTTTAGCATTTTTCGAGAGCTACAACTTTCGTGAAGAAAACTTTTTCAGATTACGAACTGATTTTTAAACTGGGATCATTTTTCGAAGGGTGCGCAGGGAATCCGAAAATTCCTGCACCACTAGCTTTACAAATGTTTCTGGAAAACTGTTTTTCTACTACAAACTATTGTTTTGATTATGGAAAACTGTTCCAAGGGCAGTTTTCAACCTCAAATGATTTTATGAAGCACTAATCCAAGAGTTTGGATTTTTACGATTTAAGTAAAGGATTTTTAAAAGTTAAGAAAGAAGTTTTGGGATTAATTTCCCTAAATTTTCCAAGTAAGGAAAATGAATTTTTCAAGCTAGAGTATAGCAAGCGATTAGTTTACGAAAGGTAACCGGGAGTTATACCCGAGTTACTGGGTCAAGCCCAAGGCCCAAAGGTTGACCCAACGAGGGTTGACCATAGTTGACCGAAGTTGACCATTGTTGACCATAGTTGACTTTGGTTGACTAACAAGTGGATTTTAGTTGATCTTAAGGGTTACTCAATATAACCCTAAAGGATACCCGTTTGAGCTAAGATATTGGGTTAGGAAAGTAACCCAATGATTTGTGGATTAAGGATGAAGCCCAGGGTTGGAAGATGATCTAACCCTAATGGTATGTTATTGTTATGGGCTTAGTACACAAGGTTATCCAATGTAACCAAGTAAGACGTTATGCACAAGGGACATACAACCAAGACCATGTAAGGTAAGCATGTTGGTTAGGTCACCAACATTTCACGAGTTTAAGTTAGACAATGTCTTTTATCGAGCAGGATAGAACCTGCAGCTGTACCGGAAAAGGAACAAGCGTTAGTTGGGACAATAAATCAAGAGCGTAGGACGGAAGGTAAGTACAACTCCGCCTACAGCATGAACACATGTTTGTTTGCATATGATGTTTTTAAGAAATCATGAATAGCATTTCATGATTTATGATGTTATGAAGTAGTACGTTATGACATGATGATATGTTAAGTATGTCCATGTTTCATGTTAAGATGTAGTATGTTATGAAGTATGTTATGTTATGTATGATGTTACGTTAAGATGCAGTATGTCCATGTTTCATGTTAAGTTATGAGATAGTATGTTATGATAAAGTATGTTATGTTTTATGTTCGATATCTTGGCATCATAAAGCATGCTCACTAAAAATGAATCATATAGTAAGAATAAGTTCTTAAGATACGAGATAAGTTAAGTAAAGATTGTTGTGTTGTACTGGCTTGCCTTTGTGGTGGGTTCAAATGGTATATTCCATGGTTTGACTTGGATTGGATTGGCTGCCTTCACTACTCCATGTTAAACGTCTTGTTTCATGGTTTGAGTTGGATTGGACGGACCGCCTTCAACCACTCCATGGTTATGTACCACAGTACATGCTCACATGTTATAGAGTAAGATAATAAGGAACCATAATTGATTAATAAGAAATCATAACTTGTTCATGCATTTTGTGTTTCAGTTGCATGCGGATTGAATATTGTGCTTACTGGGCTTTTAGCTCATTACTTACGTTCATGCTGTAGGTAAGCTACCTACCGGCAATACCTGATACGAGACTGTGGAAAGACGGTGCTGCGGACTGTGAAATGTGGGATGGACACCACCACGGATTTCCATAAAAGGTGTTTGAAAGGAAAATGTGTTTACATTATGTTTTAAGTATGTATGGCAAGGTTTCAGTATGTATGGCAACGAGTTGCCTCGTGTTGTACTGATCCGCATTAGGTCGGGTTGGTCCACGATTTACGTTTATGTATGATAGCTTTCCTATTAGGTGAAAGCTCAGTACTCGAGTGAGTACATACGAAGAAGATATGTTCTTATATATAAGTTTAAGTTTATGTTTAAGCCTAAGTTTAAGGCTTCATGTTTCATGTAAGTAACGTGTTTAAGTCACGATTTTAAAATGAAATTAAAGCTTTTAAGTTTTAAAGGAGTAAAAAAAAAAAAAAAAAAAAAAATTTTACTCTAAATTTGGGTAAGTTTAAGTTAAGTATAGTCACGACCGTCATTCGCGTGGTCGGTCCTACGTGGGTGGTCGGGGCGTGACACAATCTCTTCCTCGAAACCCATCCTCAGCCGCCTACCCCACTACCGTGCCACCCACACCCACGCTCGTGGAGTAGGTAAGTCTCTCTCTCTCTCTCTTTTTCTCTCTTGCGCCACACATATTATGATTTTGAATACCATTTGGTTGATTGTATTTGTGATCTTGGGTGATTGTTAATTGCGTTTGTGATTTTGGGTGATTGTTTTCCGGAAAATAAAGTTTTGATAACTTAATTATATTTTTGCATATTACATGTTCGACAAAATGCCCGATTGTATGATATTTATGTATTTGGGTGAGGATTAGTTTTAGATTGATTTAAAATGCTTGGATGAGGATTTGGTTTAGATTGTTTTCCAGAAAAAAAAAAAAAAAAAAAAAAAGTGTTGATTTTGTGATTTATGCTTTTGCATATTACATGTTCGACAAAATGCCCGATTGTCTGATATTTATGTGTTTGAGTGAGAATTAATTTTAGATTGATCTAAAATGTTTGGGTGAGGATTTTGTTTAGATTGTTTTCCAGAAAAAAAAAATGTTTATTTTGTGATTTATGCTTTTGCATATTACATGTTCGACCTAATTAAGTTGTAAGTATATTTTTATGTTCCAAATTGTGATTTGACATTACATTATTATTATTTTAATTGTTTTGAACTTTGTTAAATTGTTAGGGCACTTAATGACTAGAAAAATTTGGTGGTCAAAGGAGTAAAAAAGCAACGCAACTATGAAACATTGATTGATATTGTTCGATGTCCTCTACAAGAAGGTTATGTTGAATGCAGATATTTTGTTTTAGTCTTTATGCGAGAAATAACATTGACTCTCGATGGATTATCCTTACTTCAAACTAAGGATTTTTATACCGACGTTGAGATGAGTTTAGTAAGGCAAGAGTGGGCTAATTTTGTAATGCGGTTTATCCAATATAGTTAGAAGACAATCTATAAATTTTGTAATGTAGTGTATGTTTTTGTAATAATTGTTGTACATTGTGACATAAAATTAATTGAAGATTAGCTATTATTTTAATCTGGACTGTGCAATGGATAACACATGGGATTTGCCACCTGTGGAAAATCGCATGAATAGTGAATTTTTTTTTTTCATTGTAATCTTTCTAGGATCGTTTTTAGCAAAAACGGTTGTGGAATCTTCCTGGCGAAGAACTTTCCACGACTATTTTTGCTAAAAACGGTCATGATATATGGCTATTCCACAACAGTTTTTACTAAAAACCATCGTGGAATAGCCCTCTCTACCATGTATTTGGCGTCAGTTTTATCTATTACATGACGGTTAAAAAATGGTCGTGGAATCCAAATAGATTTCACGATTCTGGATACCACGACGGTTAAAAAATCATCGTATAAAGATACCACAATGGTTAAAAATCATCGTGGTATCTTCTTTTTGTACTAGTGTATAAAGAAAAAAATCATTCTTAGTTAATGCTCATTCTTCAACATAGCAGCTGTAAAAAAATTTCTCATTTAATTGTGTCAATTACCTTGTAATAATGTGCTTTTATATTTCATGATTATAGGATCGTATCACACCTTCAGACTTTCCATTCACTACAAGAATTTTCACCTTCGGAGACCAAAAAATTGGTCCCAAAAGGTTGATTTTTTGGTCACCGTTGCCTTCCGCGACCAAAAATTTTTGGTCGCCATTTGGTCCCCGAAAGTTGGTCGCACTAGGTATCGGCGACCAAAAAAAATTTGGTCTCCGTAGGTATCGGCACCTACAGAGACCAAAAAATTTTGGTCTCCGAAGGTATCCGCAACCAAAAAATTTTGGTCTCCGTAAGAATCTTCGAATTTTGCAAATTTCAAAATCGGCAAATTTTGCAAAATTTTTCGTTGACCAAAAAACGTATTTTACAAAGCTTTTTAGCTAGCAAATATTTTGGTTACCGAAAGTTTGAGCGACCAAAATTTTTTAATAACAATAATATTTATAGCCTGTTGAGAATAGTTACATATTTTTCAATCTATAAATATACAATTATAAAAAATGATAATACAAGAAAAATATATTATATTAACTAAAGAGACTCCAAATCTCTAAACACATTAAACAATTTATAGTAAATGTTTAATTATAATAGGTATCAAACGAAAGTAAACTATAATTAAAACAAAAGGTAACTTAGGATATAGTGGCAGAATGGAATATTAACTCTATTGAAGCATCTTAACTATAAAACTTAATGCAGAGAACTTTGTACACCCAGAGTAAAGCTTCCTTCCCAGCTTCAGCAAACAAATCAGCAAAATCCGGGGACTCTTCTTCATAAGCATTACCTTCATTTCCATCTCCACCATCGTCGACTGCTATGCTCCATTACTGTGCGGAGGGCCTTTTCTCTCAATTTTTTCGCCGACCAACGCATTAAAACTGGTTCAACGGCCTTATGAAGAGATGCCCAAAGGATATCTTGAATGAGTGGGTGCGGGTAGTACAAATCTTCCTGCAAATGCAAAGAAGTTTTGTTGGTGAATAATTTGGTTAATTGTGGAGTTAAATTTGTAGTTTAAAGCTTCCATTTAACTTTCCTGTCACCAGCACCTGATAAGCAATCGCTTTATTACCATTTGAAGTATTATAGTTATGCTCGCAAGCAAATACCGTCTCTTTATGGTTTCCAGACCACATTCAAGGTACTATAAACAAGACTTCCGAATAAATATGTGAGCTTTGTAACTCTATTGCCATGACCAATTGCATGCCATGCACAAAAATATAGAAAAGAGTAAATACAACATCTTTAAATATATATATATATATATATATATATCTCTCTTTCATTAACGAAATACTGCATCCCTTATCAGAAGAATAAAATTGATAGGGAAATATATATCTATTTGACCAACCTTTGCACATAGATTTCGGGCCTCATCCCAATTTATTTCATGATAGGGAACAGTAAAAAGCTCCTTCCTCAAAGATAAAACCGTGGGTGTGATAGGACCTACAAACCTCTTCCCGTATAAGTAACACATTGGTAAGTACACCATCCGTCAGTGACACCCATTCTTCCTGAACAACCCAAAGAAAATTAGTTTTTCTCTCTGGCAGTGAAGTTGAGATATTATAAACGTTACTTCAAAAATGGAAAAAAAAAAAAATCTTGTCACTGATTATTCTAAGTGAAGAAATGCCAAATTGAACAACAAGCATATTAGACGAGATAAATGGGCCTTAAATCCTCCATGATGGTACAAGCTATATTAGGCTGTGCAGAAAGAATGGGTAAAAGGCTGAATGAGATTGCAACCAAGAAAAATTTACACATTGAAATTACATAACAGTTCATTGAATTTGAGCACTGACATCAATCAAATTGTCAGGGATAGGCCTTAAAATGCAAGCGGTATCACATATTCAATTTTTTGAAGTTATATCCATCAACATGTCTATGGTTTTTGAAATCATTTTCATATAACTAAATCAGAAACTTTTACTGAATCAAATGAGTATATGTCATTAATAAGAGAAATTTGCAGAACCGATGAAAGATAGAACCCAGTCATAGGAAGAGAAAGAACCTGGATGAATAGGAAGGATGTAAGGAAGAAGACAAATCTCAGGAGGTAGGGGATTATTGCCAGACCATTCAAACACACCAAGTACCTATCAACATAAGCATCGCAAATTAAACAAAAAGCTAGAGCACACGGAAATCAAAAACACTGTTAGGACTAAATGTTTAGCAAACTAAATATTAAAGCCAACATGGTAAAGGTTAAGCTCTCAACTGATAACCACATTTTCCCCCACGATGTAATGGCAGTAGCACCACCATGGTCCAGAATCCACCTACGCCCTCCCTCCATTGCCCCTTGTCCATCGTTAGCTTCTTCACCAAGCAATCTTAAAGTAACGTAAGATAGAACCGAACCAAACATGGTGCTTGGCCCTTCAATGGGAAAACCCCAACCACCATCTTTGTTCTGCAATTACATTATGTATTAACAAGATTTCAGGCCTTTGTAGTGCACAAATTTACTCTAGGAGGAAAAAACGTTTAAAAATATAGAGATATATATAGACCTTCGATTTGAGCGAGGTCTTCGGGAGATCCGAGGTCGGGATCGAACTCCCAGACTTGGCGGCCGACGTGGTTGTTTAGAGTGCGCAGCCATGGATTCCCTCCTTCCGCGATCTTCAGCTTCCACATTCTTCTTCTTCTTCTTCTTGTGCCTGAGCATGTTGTGTAGATTACCAAACACAAACCAAAAACCGAAAAAAGCGGAAACCCGAAAACAAGTTTTGATTCTGAGCATTCTAGAGCCTCAATAACTCCGCTAAAGAAGCAATCTTCGACCAGATTCCACATGAATCTCTGCTGAACATACCAAGTCTCAGATCCACTCTGACCTCAACCATTGAACACAAAAAGGCTTAAACAATCAACAAATCGGATTCTCTCTCTTATCAACCAAAAACCCTGACAAAATCTTCAACAATTAT
Source organism: Ficus carica (assembly GCA_009761775.1). NCBI lineage: Eukaryota > Viridiplantae > Streptophyta > Magnoliopsida > Rosales > Moraceae > Ficus > Ficus carica. The sequence goes on along the minus strand of CM019751.1, from coordinate 3,259,542 downwards.
TAGAATTCCGTAACAAAACAAAATCTTTTCAAGAAATTCAAACGAAATTCAATATAACTTTAAGCAAAAATTACACACCAAAAAGATTAAAAAAAAACCCATAAAACAATTCTAGAGAGAACCCATTAAAAAAAATAAAAAAAAAATACTTCACCAGACTAGAACACAAACAGAGCTCAAATAAATGCAAAAAGTAAATGCTAAAACCTTCTCAATCGGACCCGTAACCGCGCAAATCAAACGATCCAAGCCTAAAAAAGTAACCCAAAAATAAAAGGAAGACCCAAAAGAGGAAAAGAAAAAATCAATATTAAGCGAGGACTCACCAGAGAGTAGAAGAAAAAACTTCATTACTATCGAAGAAAACCAAGGAGATTTTTTCTCTCAATCCAAACTGTTCAGAATACAATACAAAACAAAACAACTCTTCGATTTCTCCGTCAGTTTCATTTTTTCTCTGTGAGGCACTGCCCTGTAACCTCGATGTATCAGAGAGACAAGAGAGAGAAAGAGGAGAGACGTTTTAGAGAGAGGAGAGATAGAGAGAGAGACATAGAGAGAGAGAGAGAGAGAGAGAGAGACTGAGTGTGGGTGTCCTTGCGGACTTCAAAATTGTATTCGATCAGATTGAATTTGCTTCATTCCTTCTTATTTTTTGAGGGACACTCCCAAAATAAAATTTGGAGGGAAAATATAATTCTTCAATATTTTGGCTCTCTTTTTCTCTGCTTTCTTCATACATTTTTAAAATTTATAATCCGAAAATAATTTTGAGGAAACTACAATAGGTTTTTTTTTTTCCTTGACAAAACTACAAAATAGTTTTTTAATTTGTTCGAATTGTTATCATGCTATATTGGTTTCCTAAACAAGCTTTTTTAGAAAATTAATTACACATTTAGAAAAATAAACTAATCATTTGTTATCTACTGAATCTTCGTTTTTTTCCTGCTAACAAAATTTTACTTTTTTTTTGGATTTTTTTAAAGTTTAAACTCCTTTTTCTAATATATATATTTTTAATTACTCATTTTAGAAAAAGAAATCAATTATTTGTTATCTATAGAATCTTCTTTTCTTTTTCTTTTTTTTTTCTTTTTTTTCCTTCCTAACAGAATCTTTCTTGTAATGGCGGAAGCATATAAAAACACACAAATTCGTTGATTCTTAGGGGTTGTTTGGTATGGGGTAATCTTTTATAAAGGAATAGGAATCTTAAGATTATCATGTTTGTAATGAGGTTATCTTATTTTAAGATACCTGGGAATCTGAAACCCACCTCCCCCCTTAGGTTTCAGATTACCTATTATCTGAATATTACGGTAATCTTAAAATTTACATAATTTAGACACAATTATCCTTTTAAATTTCATATTTAAATTTTAAAAACATATCCTTTCGAATTTAAATATATATATCAAAAACTAACATTTTTCTCTCCCAACTTCAAACGTGAGCATCTTTTTCCACCTTCATCAATTGGCCTCCATCAATTCTTCGTCTTCCGTTTTGTCATAACTTTGCTCTTTTTTTTTCTGGGTTTCTTCTTTTTCTTTGTCGATTGTAACTTTGCGTTTTTTTTTTTTTAACTCTGCAATTGTTCTTCTTCCATTGTATTTGCATTATAATTAACCAAACTGGGTAATTTATTTACAAAGCTTAATAGATTATTAATTTTCTTAGATTCTTAGATTAATGTATTTACTTGTGTTGTTTGTAATTGGATTTCATCGAAATTTTTTAAATTATTTTGTTATGTTATTGTATTTATATATATAATTAAATCATATTAAAGTATGTATTAATTTAGTTAACGATGATTTTGTCTTTCTATTAAAAATTAAAAAAAAATTCCTATGCGCGCACAATCAAAAACAATAATATAACATTCCCCGGAATCTTATTAAAATATTTATATAAAACCAAACACAATAATTTAACATTTCTAGATATCTGATAACTTTAAAAAGATTTCAAAGTATCTGATTGTATTTGATTACCTCTAACCAAACACCCCCTTAAAGAATACCCGAAAATATGCAAGATAAGTTGTGTTAGATTCGTTGATTCTAACTAGAATACCAAAAATCATGCAACTTTATTGAGAAAACTCACAAAGGGATTTTATTAATAATCACAAAAAAACTCCTCTACAAAATAACAAAGAAGCCTTTAAATAGTAATTCTAATCCTAATCCTATTCAAATTTGAAATAGTAAAAGATAACTCCTAGAATTTGATAATATTGGGGAAAGTGAGAGAGTAAGAGACTGAGAATGAACACTTTATCTTTCGTGGAGTTTTGTTGTTAGAGACTGAGAATTGATTATATCTTTTGCCTCCAAAATTTGATAGCAAATTATCTTATTGAAATATTTATTTATAAAAATCTAAATAATATTTACTTGTGTTGTTAATTAGGAGAGATGATATTATTTTGTTATTGATATTATAATTTATGATATTATAAATTTGGAAGGAGACTTACGAGAACCAAAAAATTTGGTCCCAGTAGGTCTCCTTCATTTATGCGCTGGCTTTTGGTATGATTGGAAGCAATTATCAGGGACCAAATTACTTTGGTCCCTGAAGGAGACTTACGGGGACCAAAAAATTTGGTCCCAGTAGGTCTCCTTCATTTATGCTAGTATGTTTGGAAGGAATTATCAGGGATCAAATTTGGTCCCTGAAGGAGACTTACGGGGAAGGAGACTTACGGGGACCAAAAAATTTGGTCCCAGTAAGTCTCCTTCATTTTTGCGCTGGCTTTTGGTATGATTGGAAGCAATTATCAGGGACCAAATTACTTTGGTCCCTGAAGGAGACTTACAGGGACCAAAAAATTTAGTCCCAGTAGGTCTCCTTCATTTATGCTAATATGTTTGGAAGGAATTATCAGGGACCAAATAAATTTGGTCCCAATAGGTCTCCTTCATTTATGTTAGTATGTTTGGAAGGAATTATCAGGGACCAAATAAATTTGGTCCCTGACGGAGACTTATGGGGACCAAAAAATTTGGTCCCAGTAGGTCTCCTTCATTTATGCAGTGGCTTTTGGTATGTTTGAAAGCAATTATCAGGGACCAAATTAATTTGGTCTCTGAAGGAGACTAACAGGGACCAAAATATTTGGTCCTACTTCATTTATACGGTGGCTTTTTGTATGTTTGGAAGCAATTATCAGGGACCAAATTAATTTGGTCCGTGAAGGAGACTAACAGGGACCAAAATATTTGGTCTCCGTTGGTCTCCTTCCGCCACCAAATAAAATTTGGTGGCGGTTTGGTATGTTCGGAAGTAATTATCAGGGACCAATTCAATTTGGTCCCGGAAGATGACTTACGGGGATCAAATTTTGGTCCCCGAAAATGCTTTTCCGCCACCAAATAAATTTTGGTCGCCGTTTGTCTTCCGCGGGAATGGAATTTTTTTTCGCGCTCAACCAGTAGCGACCAAAAAATAATTTGGTCTCTAAATGTTACCTACGGTGACCAAAATTTGGTCGCTGAAGGCTCTGACTTTCGGGGACCAAAATTTGGTCGCCGAACTACTCTTCAGGGACCAAATTTTTTTTGGTCGCGGAAAGTCTGGTTGCTGAAAGTTCAAATTCTTGTAGTGCTTATTAGACATGCAATTGTATGTAGATATACCTCTTGTAAAGCAACAAATGAATACAATTCCATTCACTATAATTTCCTCCCAACTCTTTATTTCCTTATGGTATTAGAGCTCTAAAGCTCCAACGAGTCGATTCCTCTTTCTTCTTTTCTTTCTCACCATGGCCAAAGAAGTTGTTAATCCATCTATTCCTGCAATCATCCATGCACCACCACAACTTATTTTCATCAACTCAGCTGCGCAATTGCCATTAAAACTCACACCAAATAGTTATCCTTCTTGGCAAGCACAGGTTCGATCACTTCTTCAAGGATATAATCTTCTAGGTTTATCTATGTAGATATTCCACAACCACTTATCACTGTGACTCAAAATGGAGTTAAAACTCTGTCACCAAGTTCCTTCAAACACCGAAGAGCACTGCATATCAATTGGCACTTGTTAGGACTCCACTTTAGGAGGACGATCTGATCCTTCACAGTCTAAAAGGAATAGGACCAAAATTCATGTGACAGTCATCAGTCCCTAGAAGGAAAGGGTAAAATGTGCAGTCCCACATCGTTTTAGAAATGGATATATGTGATGATTTATAAGTAAAGATACCACCTCCTAATGACATAATTTTGGGGTGAGTCCAAGAGCAAAACCGTGTGGGTACGAGACCCAAAGTGGATAATATCATACCAAAAGGAGGCATGGGTTGTTACAAATGGTATTAGAGCTAGGTTATACCCAACCGGAAGTGTGGCCAACGAGGACGTTAGCCCCAAAAAGAGGGGTGATTGTGACAGTCATAAGTCCCTACAAGGAAATGGTAAGTTGTTTAGTCCCACATCGCTTAAGAATGGATATATGTGATGGTTCGTAAGTAAATAGACCACCTCCTAATGGTATAAGGCCTTTTGGGGTGAGCTTAAGAGCAAAATCGTGAGGGCATGAGGCCTAAAGCGAATAATATCATACCAAAGGGAGGCATGAGTTGTTACAAAAGGTATTAGAGCCAGGTAACCCAACCGGAAGTGTGGCGAACGAAGACGTTGGGCCCCAAAAGGAGGAGTGATTGTGACAGTCATCAGTCCCTGGAAGGAAAGGGTAAGCTGTATAGTTCCACATTACTTGGGAATGGATATATATGATAATTCATAAGTAAAAAAAAACACCTTCGAATAATATGAGGCCTTTTGGGGTGAGTCAAAGCGCAAAACCGTACGGGCACGAGACCCAAAGTGGACAATAACATACCAAAAGAAGGCACGGGTCATTACAATTCAAGGAAATCAGTGGAGAAGTCGTGCAAGATAACAACCAATCTTGTTTGATGCTCTCCATGACAAACTCGTGGAATCTGAAGATTTTCTTAAACGAAACTCTCCTCAAGATGGCCTCACTCCTATCACAACCAATTTCAAACAAAGAAATGGGTCCAATCACAACAAAAATGGAAAATCTCAAAACCAATACAATATGAACAATTCGGCACAGTAAAATGAGTTTCAACAACCCAACCAATCTCGCAACAAAAATCCCAACTTGGTGTGTCAATTCTGTGAAAAGCGTGGCCATAGCGCACTAGAATGCTACACAGCAAAGCAGATTATGGGACTTCTAGTTCCTCCCAAAGCCAATCATGGCACCAATAATAATCGTGGTACACATCCAAATTGGCTTCTTGATAGTAGTGCTTCCCACCACATCACTTCTGATATGAACAACCTCTCGCTGCGCAAGCCTTATGAAGGTCCCAACGACATCGTCATTGGTGATGGTACAGTTGTTCAAATCACACACACTGGCAAATCTTCAATCTCTTCTCATTCAAATTCTTTTTTACTTGATAATGTCTTATGTGCTCCTAACATGCAGCAAAATTTGATCTCCGTTTGTCAATTTTGTAAAACAAATCACACATTAATTGAATTTGACCCCACTTCTTTTTGTATTATAAGGATCTCACCACGAGGGCACCACTTGCTCGGGGACGGAGCAGGAATAACGTGTATGAGTGGTCAAGCATTAGGAAGATTCAACCGGTGGAAAAGCAAGCTCATGTTAGTATCAAGGTCACTCTTGATTGTTAGCATAATCATCTTGACCATCCGTCATCCAAAGTCTTAAGTCGTGTCGTGTCTTCTAATAAATTCCCTGTGCAATCAAGTCAATCCCAAGTTTCTTTTTCTGATTCATGTCAGTATAACAAAAGTCACAAGTTGCCTTTTGGTGTCTCTACTTTATCAAGTTGTTGTCCATTGGATTTAGTCTATTCCGATGTATGGGGTCCATCCCCAATTCGTTCTATGAATGGATTATCTTATTATATTATTTTTTTGATGACCATTTTACAAAATATTCTTGGTTGTTTCCCGTGGCAAATAAATCTAATGTTTATTCCATCTTTCCCAAGTTCAAAAATATGGTTGAAAAGTTTTCAATTTCCCCATTACCACTATTGATACTGATGGTGGAAAAGAATACCAAGGCTTGAAAATTTTATGTGAGAGTCATGGCATCCGACACCTAGTTTCACCTCCATACACACCCCAACATGTTGCTTCCGCTGAGCGCTGTCACCGACACATTGTCGAAACAGAACTTTCCTTACTTCATTGTGCTTCTCTACCACTATCCCTTTGGACATATGCTTTTTCGACTGTTGTATATCTCATTAACCGTTTACCAACACCAATTCTTAACAACAAATCTCCCTTTGAATGCATTTTTTACAGAATCCTAACTATCTGAAACTAAGGGTCTTCGGGTGTCTCTGTTATACGTGGTTAAGGCCGTATACCAAGCACAAACTTGAACAACGGTCAAAACCATGCATTTTTCTAGGTTATTCCAATCTTCACAATGCCTAAATATGTTTTGAACCAAAAAATCATCGAATCTTTGTATCTCAGCATGTTCAATTTTGGAGCATCATTTCCTTCTTTGTCCACTTTCCAAGAAAATGACAAAATAAATGATTTTGTTCTTTCCAAATGGGCTGCCATTACCCCCTCATTACAGTCCATAAATGTTGATATCTCACAAAATCAACAAGATTCTACAATTGCCACCTCAAATCCCACTAATTCTTCCACTTTGAATCTTCATATTTCTACCACAATTCCCATACAAAAATCATGCCCTCCACATGTATTCTCACCCCAGTCAAACCTTCCCTCCATGACATTCTCCCCAATTAGGCACAAATCATGTCCAACAATTTTCGAGTCTTCCACCTTGTTAAGCACACCAGCAAATCCACTTTGCACTTCCAAATCTCAATCAACTGTTATGACCAATGATATTTCTCCACTTGATACTTTGCATGCGGCTACTTCTTCACCTGCTGATGATTCCAATGTGGAAACCTCTCTGTCTCGTGATATTTCAGCTGCGGACTCTAACGAGATGTCTTTAAGGTATGATTCCTCTGCTCCTTCTTCTTTAGAACCCACGTGCCAAATCCATGGTAATTCCTCAAACACTCACCACATGCACACAAGATTCAAAACTAATATCTTTAAACCTCTAAAAAAAATTCTCCTATGCTGCTACAAAATATCCTCCACCACCCACTCTTGAACCCACCACAGCCAAACAAGCTCTTCAAGACCCCAAATGGAGAAATGCTATGTGTGATGAGATGAATGCTCTTCTTCAGAATAATACTTGGGATCTTGTTCCCCGAAAACCACATCACAATGTCATTTGTTGCAAATGGGTCTTTCACATCAAACGTCTTCCTAATGGTCGAATTGATCGTTACAAACCCCGTCTTGTAGCCAAGGGATTTCATCAACGCTCAGGAGTCGATTACACAGAAAACATTTAGCCCGGTTATCAAGCCCACGACCATCCGAGTTGTTTTAAGCATCGTCGTCCCTCGATGATGGCTGATTCACCAGGATGTTAATAATGCATCCCTCCATGGCCACCTTTCCGAAGAGGTTTTCATGTCTCAACCACAGGGCTTTGTTGATGTGTCTCGACCTCAACATGTGTGCCCATTCCGTCGCTCTCTCTATGGTTTTAAACAAGAACCCCGAACTTGATTCAACGAGCTCAAAGCATTTATTTAATCTCTTGGCTTTGTCAACTCCAAGTCTGATCCTTCACTATTTATCTACATTGACAAATCACTTGTTCTTTATTTCTTGGTCTATGTAGACGACTTGTTGATAACAGGTAACTCTTCTTCCGCTGTCCAACGTGTGATTGATTCTAGGCTCATCGATTCTCCATTAAGGACCTCAGAGATCTTCATTTGTTTCTGGGAGTCAAGGCCATTCCAACTACTCAAGGTCTATTTCTATCTCAACACAAGTATGTTCGTGATCTCCTTGAGCGGTTTAAAATGGAGAGCACAAAGGAAACCATTACTCCTATAAGCTCATCTACTCATTTAATTCTTAATTATGGTTCTGCTGCTACTGATACCACTCAATATCGAAGTCTTATAGGCAGCATGCAATATTTATTGCTTACACAACCGGATATTGCTTACACCGTAAACAAACTTGGCCAATTTATGCAATCTCCTACTCAATCACATTAGACGTCTGCAAAGCGATTACTCCATTATTTGAAGAGTACCATATCACATGGCTTATTACTTCATAGGTTATCAGATCTTTAACTAATAGCCTACTCGAATGCAGATTGGGCCGGTAATTAGATAACTGCAAATCAATTTCTACATACATGATTTTTCTTGAATCCAATCCGATCTCTTGGTGCTCAAAAAAATAAGTGCACTATTGCCCGATCATCTACTGAAGCAAAATACCGCTATGTGGCCTCTGCCACAGCTGAAGTATCTTGGCTGGTCAATCTCCTCAATGAACTTCATGTCCAACAACCAAAAGTTCCACAGCTTTCATGTGATGACATCGGAGCTACTTATCTTTGTGTGTTCTATTCTAAAATGAAGCATATCAGGCTAATCACTTTGTTCGTGAGAAGGTTGCGAATGGTTCTCTGCATGTTTCACATGTCTCAACTTACGACCAACTTGCTTATATTCTTACAAAGCCTCTTGCCAAGTCTCAAATCCACTTACTTTGATCCAAGATTGGCGTCTTCGATGGAAGCCACATCTTACGGGTAAATTATGTAGTCTCACATCACTTGAGGATGGATATATGTGATGGTTCATAGTAAAAGATACCACATCTTAATGGTATGAGGCCTTTTGGGATGAGCCCAAGAGTAAAACCGTGTGGGCATTAGGCCCAAAGCGGATAATATTATACCAAAGGGAGACATTAGTGATTACAAATGGTATCAGAGCTATACCCAACTGGAAGCGTGGCCAATGAGGACGTTAGGCCCCAAAAGGAGGGGTGAGTGTGACAGTCATCAGTCCCTACAAGAAAAGGGTAAGTTGTACAATCCCACATCACTTGATGATGGATATATGTGATTGTTCATAAGTAAAGAGACCACTTCTTAATAGTATGAGGCCTTTTGGGGTAAGCCCAAGAGCAAAACCGTGATGGCACGAGGCCCAAAGCGGACAATATTATATCAAAGTGAGGTACGGGCTGTTACAGACTGTTTATCTTTTTATAGATAAAATTTAAACAAATTAGCTTTTTCAGTATGGGAACTTAATGGATAAATCTTGATATCGGATAAGATTTCTACTGAGTTACTTTTTTAGTATGCGAACTTAATGGATAAGTCTTGATGCCTGATAACATTTCTACTAAATTACTTTTTCAACATGGAAACTTGGTGGATAAGTATTGACCTCACATATATAAGATTTTTATTGAGTTACTTTTTCAGTAAAAGACCTTCTAAGTTAAGTTTTATATGCAGTAAAAATTAATATTACTTAACTTTTTGACAGTATGAGACTTTGGGAATTGTACTGTTAGTGGAAGATGATATGAAAAAATACTGTTATACCAATATAACAATCTAATAAATTATATGTTGAAGATAATATCAAGGAATTATCTTCCATTATCTTAAATAAAATTAATATAAAAAAAAAAAAAGAAATTTTAGATCCAATGGCTAGGGATGAAATAGTACTTTGATCAATGGATGAGATTTAACTCAATCTTCTAATCTCATCACTTCTAGCACACACCTAAATAGTCTATGATAATTAAAAACCTAGAGCTATGGAAGTGATGTAAATTTTATTTAATCAAGATTAAGCTTGCTTAATTACACAAAGTGTCATTAAGCTTTGCCTATAAATAGGCATCACCTCCACCCATTTTTCCTTACACCTCAAAGTTTCATTATCTTCTCTCTCTAGAGTTTTTCTCTCTAGAAACTCTCTCTAGAAGTTCTCTTCAGAAAGTTTTAAGTTTCCTTAAGTTTTCTTAAGAAAATTTTCTTTAGCCTTCAAAAATTTTTGTTCCCATTTTCCCACCTCCCAAACACCTTCCTAGCTTCTTAAGAGAATAAATCCTTCAAGTCCCTTCAAGGAGTCCTCCCCAAGGAAGTTCTAGCTACGTTCTCCGGCAGAAACTCCGATCGTCGACGTAGTTTTTCAACCGAAATTCTAGTTATTACTCTTTTAGTTTAAATTTTTTTTGGTTAATATTTAAGTAGAAATGCTATCAAAATTTTTAGAATTGGTGTTTGACAACATAGAGTTTATGATTGTTCATATGAATATGTTCATGTTCATGTTGTGGGTAGTGAGAAAATTTTAGAAATCGAACTTAAATCGGAGATTTTGAACTTCGATCCATTCGTTAAGAATTTTATAAATTTACATGAGTTTCTATTAGATGGAAACCAATAATAAAAATTAACATTGAACTATGGAGTTTATGCATGAATTTCAAAATTGTCTGAAAGTGAAATTTTGATGATTTGGTGAAAATTGTTAAAAACTGTTGAGTTTCAAATATTTGAAAAAACGAAGTATTTATGGGCAAAATTAGACTTGGCCACGTGAAAATTTTAGAAAACTTGCAGACGAATAATTTTCATGAGAAACTTTTGTCAAATTCTTGATGGTTTAAAAGATTTGATTTTTCAAAGTTTATGCAAAACATGGAATTTTTTAGGGGACTAAAATAGGCCACTGCAGCCCAAAGCCCATAACAGGCGCTGCAGCGGTGGCCAAGTAATAAAAACGAGAGAGAGATTTTAGTCTGTGGTCTAGAAGGAAGAAATTTTGATGTGAACAAGGTAAGTAAGTACAAACATCGCCTACAATATGAAATTATTTTTAGTTTCAAACTATGTTATAGGCACATGTCATATTAGGAATGTTTTGCCTATGTTCATGAAGTGATAATATGTATGCTATGAATTACGTGAGTACCATGATATGTTATGATATGTCACCATCACGTATACGCCACATGTTTAATTATGCCATGGTTCACAAGTATGCCACATTTACATACTTGTTACACTTTTACTAGCATGCTATGTAAATGCCATACTTTACATTTATGTCATGATGTTAAATTTATGTCATGGATTATATTTTAAGCCATTGCATCCTGTCTAATAAGTTTAGAATCAAGGAACGTAAGTCATAGACTTAGTCTATGAATAAGACTTTAAATTAGAGTATGGCATTAGGTAGAGTCAAATTTACTTAAGTTAAAGGCAATGACTAATTCAAGACAAATTAAAATGTCGTACCGACCTCTGAGGAGGATCATGTTTAAGATTAGATCTGGACAAGTGAGTGAGTGCACACCCGGTATGTACACATAGGGACCCACAGATAAGTAAGATAATAAGTTCATGATAGAAAATAAGACATTCATAAATGAATATAATTAGACCACATCTTAGATTCCATAATCGGATCATGAATCCTTATATGAAGTTTATGTTCATTTTCAATGCAAGAATTATATTTGTAATTACTGAGAGAAAGCTCATTAGCTATATTCATATTGTACGTAATCAACCTGACCTGCAGTATAATGCTTGAGGGCAAATGCAGACGAAGATGTTGAGCAAGCGAAGGTGGTGTGGGATACAACTACGCATTTTTGTTCTGCAAATTTGTTTTAATAATTGTTATTATCATATTTTGAGATTTTATTTTTACATATAACTAATAAAGTTTATAACATATAAGGTCATTAAATTTTTTTTTTTTTTTCCAGATATGATAAGTATGTAACAAAAGTTTTTATGATAAGTTAAAAAAAAAAAAAATTATTTGAGATTTTCAGTATTCAAGCCTAAGTATTTTTAATAATTATAAGTAAAGATTTAGTTTCAGCAGTAATGTAACAGCCTACGTAGGCGGGTCGTTACACTCTAGTTCCTTAATATTGAAATTTTCCTTATGTTTGGTTGATGAGAAAATTTTGTTTTTGTTTTTGGATTTTGATTTTTTTTTAAAACCATTTTTTATCTTATGGTCTACAATGGTTGTTACTCGGTCTACTCCAAAGGCAACACCTAATTCTCCTCAACTTGAGCTTGAGGAAGTCGACAATGAGACAAGATCAAAACGTATTCAGGATCGTCCTCAGAAGAAGAAACCTGTAACGACCCCGACCTACGCTACGTAGGGCCATGACGTCGTATACTTATCTTACTTAAACTTACTGATTCAAATACTTTAAGCTTACTGAAAATTTTTAGAGTAAAATTTTTTTTTTCTTTCTTTTCTTTTAAACTTTATTTTAAACTCAAACTTAAACTTGACTTAATCTCATACTTATACACATACTTATACTCATACTTATCTATAGGTACTTACTCAAGTACCGATGCTTTCACACCTCATTTGAAAGCTATCTTATCATATTCAAATCGTGAACCAAACCTGACCTAGTGCGGGTCGGTATAACACGAGGTAACTTGTTGCCATCATACATAAAACTTTTCTTAAACCATACCATTACTTCATTATAACGTAACATAACACATTTACCAAACATATTTTACAAAACATATTTTCTAAAATCTGTGGCGGTGTCCATCCCACATTTCACAGTCCGCAGCACCATCTCTTCACAGTCTTGCATCAAGTACTGCCGGTAGGTTGCTTACCTACAGCATGAACGTAAGTAATGAGCTTATGCCCAGTAAGTACAATATTCAATCCACAAAACATTTTAAGTGCCAGAATGCATGAACCGATTATGCTTTCTTATGAATCAATTATGCTTTCATATATTAACTTGGTTATGCTCCCTTACATGTCGTGCGTGCACGTACCGTGGTACATAGCCATGGAGTGGTTGGAGGCGGCTAGTCCAATCCAACTCAAACCATGAAACAAACCGTTTAACATGGAGTGATTGGGGCAACCAATCCAATTCAACTCAAACCATAGACTAAACCATTTAAACCCGCCCTCGTGGCAAGTCGGTATGACACAATAACATTAACTTATCTTATCTTATAACTTAAAACATATTCTTACCATGTAGTTTAATATTAGTGAACACGCCTCGTGATGTCACTATATCAAAACATACAATATATGATAATATCAATCGTAACATAAAACCTCATGACATAATACATCGAAACATAACACATCATAACATAATATATCGTAACATAAAACGTCATAACATAAAACATCGTAACATAAAACATCATAACATAAAACATAAAACATAAAACATCGTAACATAAAACATAAAACATCATAACATATGTAAATCATGTAAGTCAATACATGATTTCTTGCAAAACATGCCATGCAACAAAAATGTTTTGTTCATGCTGTAGGCGGAGTTGTACTTACTTGTTGTCCTACGCTCTTGGTTTATCGTCCAAACATGGCATGATAACAATTCATACTCCTGTTTCCAAACAGGGTGTAAGGTAAGAGTCATTTACATTCTATCTTACCATAAATCATAATCGTTAGATGTTGGTATCCTAACCAACATCCATGAGTAACCCTAGTTATATGTCCCTTATATCTTCTTATGATCACTCGATCGGTTACTTGCCGTAACCCTAGGGCTCATGACCCAACATAATTAAACAATCCATTGTTAGTTTACTTAGGGTAACCTTGGGTACCAAGCCCAATTAAACTTGAATAGTATTTGGTTACTACTCTTACTAAGGCCCAACTAATTACAACGTATTACCCCATTAGGTTATTATCGGTAACCACAGGGTAAGGCCCAATTATTTATTTATTTGTTCTTTCTTGACAAATCTTTGTCAAGTTTTCTTTAAAAATCTATATAAAAACCGTATTTTCATAAAATCTTAACTTTTAAGCAAAGACAGTTAAAAACTATCAAGCTCTGAAAATAATCTTTGAAAACAGTTTCTTAATTTCAGTTATTAGTGTATGTGTAGGAGTTTCCTGCTTTTGCACTGTTTTTCTGAAAATCCTGCGCTGGAATTTCCTGTTTCCTACACAGTTTTGGGAATCTAATTTTACTTTAAAATCTGTTTAGAATTAGAAAAATATTTCTTCATGAGAGTTGTAGATCTCGAATAATACTACAATTTTAGTATTTTTTTAAAAAACCAAATCTGCCTTTAACCTATCCATTTTTCTTGTTGAATCTGCCTGGCCGTGCACACTGGGTCTGGCCCACTAGGCTCGGGTTTCTATAAAAACAGTGGCCTTTGGTGCCTTATTTTTAAAAACTGTCTATGCTACGCCCTAGAATTTTCCATTTTCTACAACTTTTAAGTTTTGAGTTTCTTCAAATTCGGCCTCTAAGGGCCTCAAAATCCACTTTCCAGAAAGCTGCCCAATTTTACCCGAAAACTGACACTTTCAATTTAGGTCAACTTTTACGTAAAATTACGCGCACCCTACCTCAAACGGTCGCAACCGTAAGCCTCCGCCAAGCATGCAGCGTATTACATAACGTCTCCATGATCATACATTCATTCTTAAACATATGGGGACATATAACAAACATATAATAGGCATACTCAAAACCCACATAATCTTTAACACATATGATCATAACCATGCACCAAAACATAACTAGAGACCACCAAACCCTAATCAAGCACATACTAGTGAAGCTAACTAGAGCATGAACATAATTGGTGAGCTATGCTCTTACAATCCAACTTTGGAAATACACTTAAATTTCCAATCAAAGCTCAATTAAAAAGCTTAGGGTGCTAAAGAGAATTACCTTAACCAATCTCAAAGATTGGTGCTAGATTTTTGATCCAACCTTTTCTCCTTGCTCCCTACCACAACCGGCCTCCCTCAGCTTGGTTGGCTTCCAAATTTTCAGCCACACTTGGTTGGTGATTCTCCAATTTTTCCGACCACCACCTATCCTTCACTTTCTCTTTTCTTTTTCTTTCCTCTAGGGTTCGGTTTTTAGGGGAAGAGTGTGAGAAGAAATTTTGGCATGGTTTTGGGGTGTTTTCTCATTTTTGTGAACAAAATGAGCCCCCCCTCCCCCCCCCCCCCCCCAATCACCTATTTATAGGTGATAAATAATTTAATTTTTGGATTTATTTTTTCCAAAAATTGCATAATAGCCCTTAGGAGAAAAATATTTGCCCATAAGTGCTTGGGAGCAAAATATTTGCCCATATACCCCCCCTTAGGTGGCCGGCCATTGCATGCCTTGGAGCCCAAGAAAATTTCTTGCTTATATCATCATGACATCATCAAGCTTACATCACATGACATCATTATGCTTACATCATCACGCTTACATCATCATGACATCATCATGCTTACCTCACTTTTTCTTAAAATTGTACTTTGGTCCCTAATGACAAAATATTTACAATTTAGTCCCTGTGAGGTGGCCAGCTAGGATAGAGCCACTTGGCTTCCAATCCATGCTTAATTATCCACTTGATTCCAAAAATCCCTTAATATAATCATGCAGTCCATTTTCATACTAACTTAAATAATATCAATACTGCTTTTCACCAAAAATAGTATTGTTATACTGGAATACAGTCCATAATTTATCTGCGTAAAATTAGACTGCGTATCAGATTTTCTTAGGAATTGAAACTATTTAGTCCATATTGCTCTAAATATTGTGCTTAATTTTTCTAGGGTGGTCTCATAGCTTATTCTAGCTCATTTGTCCGTAATGACGGTTTCCCGCAGTATAATTTCCATACTGTTGATTACACTGCAGTACCATCTTAGTCAAACTTAAAGTCAAATTGGTCAAACTTTGACTGGCATAAAATCATAAATTCATATTCTGCCCTTTTTCTCAAAAGGCCTCATACTTGACTATCATTGAGTCTCGTAGCTATTTAAACGAGAACTCAAACATATACTGATATTCAACTCAGATTATGAGCTTCATATCAACATACATGGTTCAGTCTTAGATTTTCCTTGTCTCTAAGGAAATCATAGGTCCATCACAATTTTGGGTTCTTACAAAACCAATGTTGCTGAGTCCTATGGCGGTCGTCGCTCAAAGAGGAAAATTGTTTTGCTTGATGGTAATATTCCCACAGTAAGATTCATTCATTTTTTAATTTCTTTCTTTATTTGTTCTTTTATTGTTATTATATTTCTTCTTTTGTTTCTATGCATCCTCTGTTTTTGACATTTTACTTTTTTATTTTGGATTTTCTACAATGAGACCTCATGACTTTACCCCATCAATGGGGTAAATAATTTTAGACCGTCCAATCATTATCTAAAGGCCTATAATGCCAGAGGGTTAAAATCGTGCAGCTTACACCTGGGGTGCGTTTACTAAACCATAAAAAATGTATTTGGAAAAGTAATGGGATTGGAAAGTAAAGTTACGGAATAGGAAAGATGATCATTAATTTCTTCTCTAGTGTTTACTTGCCTATTGGATAGTGTAAAGAGAAACAATTTCATTCACTTTGTAGTGTTTACTAACCTTAGTAATATTTATTTTATAAATACAATTACTAAAATATTCTTTTAAATTATATTAAAAAAAATAGCACATGAAAAGTTATTAAGGGTTGTTGGAGCCAGGTAGATCCGATGGTATGACTTGGCTCGGGTAGGAGATATGTCGTTCTCCTAATGGTCGATGATGATGATGACATATCCAGAGGCGCTACTAGACAGAGGGTGCATGGTGCTCTGGTAGGGCTTCCAACGTGAAGATGGGGCCGGCTAGACGCAAAGAGACTAAGAGGAAAGTGATTCCTAGGGACCCTTCGCTTGTGTAGACCACCAAGCACCTCTTCGAACCTGTAAAAATGAAGGAAAATCACAATAAAAGAAACTACAAGTCGTCATGAGAGGTGGGAGAGGAGAAGATAAATAGTGGTGGAGAAAAGGAAAAGGCTAAGGGGATATCTCTAGCTAGAGCCCAGAAAGTGCTCTGGCCGCAACCTAGAACATGCCCTGGCCACAACCCATAATTTGATCTAGCGGGTTCTAATGGGGGTGTATGTAATAAGTATGATGAAGATGATGAATTTGTGATAAATTTATTTTGGCAGAGTTTTGGTTAGGAGTAGGAAGGTTGTTGTCTTGGAGTGGAAATGAGGGGGTATTTATAGAAGATGAAGGTACTTTGAGGTTGTTTCAACTGGAGGGAAATGGCATCTAGAGAAAAGACAGGGTAGAAGTGAAAGGCATCTTCAGAAGGGAGGCGCCAGAGCACACTGTCCCATGCTTTGGCAAGGCTGCTGCTACAATTCATGTCATTTTTTGTTAGAAATGGGATTGGCATCTTATTTTGTTGGCTAAGGGGCACCTAAAATGGTATAACTAGATGAGCATATAGTTTCTTTAATTGGCTGGAGTAAGTTCCTCATGATTATAAATGGTTTTAGAATGTGCTCTTCTTGTCAAACTTCTATTTAAGGGCCTGAGATTTCTCTAGAGGATGATGATGACACACTATTTGTAGATGGAGGTTGACATGCGTCCAGAGGCTCCTTCAGAGCTGCTGCGGGAGGAAGAAGCAAGTTATTGCGGGAGAAAGAAGCATACTCTTTTGTCCGGAGGACAAAAACATCTTCCTCTGGCCAGTCTAAGTTTCCTTTGGACTCGGGAAGTATAATAACCCGAAATTTTTTATGACTCTAGATTTCCTTTGAACAAGGAAAACTTAAGTCTAGATCATGTTTGGAATGGAATATCGGTATAAGTTTGAGTTCTCATTTAACTAGTAACGAGACTCAACGATGGATTACTTAGGCCAGTATAAGGCATTTTAAGGAAAATGACGTGTTGAAATTTCATGATTTCATGATGGTCAAAGTTTGACCAAGATAGTCAAAGTTGACCAAAAGTCAAGGTATGAGATCGCTCTAGAATAATCGTGAATAATATTTGGAGCAATGGGGATTTAGCAGTTTCAAGTTCTAAGAAGAAAAATCCATACACAGTCCAATTTTACGAAGATGAACTCCGGACTGCAATTTAGAGAAACAGTACTGTTTTATGTGAAAAACAGTATTAGTATTGATTAAGTTAGTATGGAAATGGACTGCAACCCTATATTTAAGGATTTTTGGGAATTAAATGGACCATTATGTATGGAATTGAAGCCAAGTGGCTCCACCAACACCGTCCACCTCACAGGGACTAAAGTGTAAATATTTTGTCATTAAGGATTAAAGTGCAATTTTAAGAAAAGTAAGTAAGTATGTAATTTTTTTGAATTATGGAATTTATGGATATTCCTAACCAAGTCTCCAACTAGAGTTGAACTAAGCCAATGGCCGGTTACATTGATCGGTTACATTGGGTAGCTTGGTGAACAAGGCAAACAAAGCTTGTTGAACAAGCCAATTTTTGGTCCACATGGCACCTCATGGTCGGTTCTTCATCCTTGGAGAACAAGGAAATGTGCTTAGGTAAGCATGCTTAGGCAAGCAAGGGTGAGATAAGCAATCAAGAAGCTTGGTGAGCAAGCCAATTTTGGTTCACACATGGCTTGATAGCATGGTGACAAGTGTATGCTCTAGAAAGGCTTGTTGAGCAAGCCAACTTTTGGCTCCCACACATGTAAAGGCCGGTTGTGTGTGGCTTGGAAAACAAGCAAATTTTGCTTGATGATGTCAACAAAAGATGTCACCAAGGTGACATAGGCTAGGTGATGCAAGCATGGCTTGTTGAGCAAGCACTTACATCCTTAGTCTTCATGGCCGACCACATCATCTAGAGGGGGGACACCTCATCAAATCCTCATTGGATTTTAGGGAAAGAAGTCTTCCCTTGTTCTCCAAGGGAATGGCTAGCCAATAAGGCCACACCACATCACCTAAGGGGGGGCTTGTTGAGCAAGTAAACCCTTAGATGTAATTAGGAAAAACTTTAGCTTTTCATTCTCCTTTTTCCTTCCACTAGAAGCCGAACTTCAAGGGAGAAGAAAGACCATGTGTTGGTCGGTTTTTCTTGAGCAAAAAGCTAGAAAAAAATTAGAAGAAAAAGCTAGAAAGAAAGGAAGAGAAAGGAAGGTGTGGAGGCCGAAAATTTGGAGAGAAATTCCATAGAGGGGAAACCGGATTTCTTGAGCAAGGAGTTAAAAGAAAAAGTTTAGATCCAAAGTTAGATCTAATCTCAAGAAGTAAAGGTAATCCAATCCTCCTAAACCCCTCTAGTTCTTTAATTAGGTTTTGATTCAAATTTTGTGTATTTTCATGTGGGAGAGGCCGAAAATTTGGAACCCCAATTATTGGAGGGGAAATCCGGACTTGTTGGCAGCCAAAGGGAAGGTATAAATCCTCTAACCCTAAGTGTTTTATTTAAATTTCATTTGGGAAATTTAAATATATTTCAAGCTTGATTTGTATGAGCATAAGCTCATTTAATTTTCTGCCCTAATTAGGATTTTAGGGTTGTGTTTGACTGATGTATGGTGTTGCAAATCAAACGTTTTGCAACCCTTGTTTGGTGCAAGAACACCCAAGGGTTTTGCTTTGCATGAAGATGTTTAAATGATATATGACTGCATGTGTTATGTTAGAAGCACTGCAGGTCGTCGTAGGCTCACGGCCGAAGCCGTTCGAGGTAGTGTGCACGTAAAATTTACGTAAAACGAACTTAAAACCGAAAACTGCCATTTTCGGGTAAAACTGACCAGTTTCGGGAAAAGGGAAATTTGAGGCCCTTAAGGGCCGAATTTGGAGAAACTTAAAACACGAAAGTTGTTCGGAACGATTTTTCCTAGGGGGATACGTGAACCGTTTTCAAAAATAAGGCCCCAATGGCCTCCGTTTACCCCAAAACCCGTGGCTGATCCCCAGACCCAGTTTTCACTCAGTTTTTCGGGATCAGCCAGTTTCAAACAAAAACTGGGACGAATCTAGGCTGAATTGGAATTTTTGTAAAACACGAAAGTTTTAGTATTTTTCGAGAACTACAACTTTCATGAAGAAAAATTTTTCAGATTACGAACCGATTTTTAAACTGGGGTCGCTTTTCGAAGGGTGCGCAGGGAATCCGAAAATTCCTGCACCACTAGCCTTTCCAATGTCTTTAGAAAACTATTTTTTTTACTACAAACTATTGTTTCGATTATGGAAAACTGTTCCAAGGGCAGTTTTCAACCTCAAATGATTTTATAAAAGCACTAATCCAAGAGTTTGGATTTTTACGATTTAAGTAAAGGATTTTTATGAAGTTTTGGGATTAATTTCCCTAAATTTTCCAAGTAAGGGAAAATGAATTTTTCAGGTTGGAGTATAGTAAGCGATTAGTTTACGAAAGGTAACCGGGAGTTATACCCGAGTTACTGGGTCAAGCCCAAAGCCCAAGGTTGACCCAACAACGGTTGACCATAGTTGACCGAAGTTGACCATTGTTGACCATAGTTGACTTTGGTTGACTAACATGTGGATTTTAGTATAACCTTAAGGGTTAGTCAAGATAACCCTAAAGGACACCAAGATTAACAAACTGGGCTAAGGTATAGGGTTACTATTTGTAACCCAGTAAGACATCTAGTATCGGGAACATACAACTAGGAATATGTAGACATGTTGGTTAGATCCCCAACATTCCACAATACTAATTAGACCCTTACCTATGTCCTTCAACTAGCAGGAGGAAACCTGCAGCTGTAACCAGAGGAGAAGCAGCACTACGTAAGACATAACGAGAGAGGTAAGTACAACTCCGCCTACAGCATAGGCCCTTTGTTGTTATTTGCCTGATGTAATGTGCTGATATGTGATAATGTGTTATGTTATGCTATGGCTATGATATGCTAAGTTATGTTATGACATGAAATGCCATGTTTTCAAAAATGCCATGTTTCCAAGAAGGCCATGTTATGGCTAATGTTGATTATGTTATAATATTGTGACATCATGAAGCATGTTCATTAATGTTAAACCACTTGGTAAGAACAAGACAAGTAGGATGTTGTGTCGTGCCGACTTGCCACAAAGGCGGGTTTAAATGGTATGGTTCATGGTTTGAGTTGGATTGGAAGGCTACCTAAACTACTCCATGTTAAACTTTGTGTTTCATGGTTGAGTTAAAACGGACTGCCACCTTCAACCATTCCTTGGCTATGTACCACGGTACGAGCACACATGATATGTAAAGGAATAGAACTAAATTATGTTATAAATCCATAATTGATTCATAAGAGATTATAATTGGTTCATGCACAATGATATGTTTTGTGTCGCGGATGTGATAGTTGTACTTGCTGAGCGAAAGCTCACGTCTTACGTCTATGCTGTAGGTAATTATCCTGCCAGCAATCTCTGATGCAATACTGTGGAAGGTTGGTGCTGCGGACTGTGAAATGTGGGATGGAGACTGCCACAGCTTTTGAAAAAAAATATATACTCTATAAAATATGTTGTAATGAAAAAGGGTTTTCATATTTTCATGACGTTTTAAGTATGGGTGACAAAGTTTATATAAGGCAAGCAAGTTGCCTCTTGTGGTACCAACCCACCTTAGTTCGGGTTCGGTCTACAACATGATTTAGATGGCCTTCAAAGAAGGTTTGAAAGTTCGGTACTCTAGGAAGTACCTACCAGTCAGTTGAAAGTTTAAAAAAAAAAAAGAAAATCTTTCCCAAATTTTCCGCAAGTTTAATTTAAGTATATAAGTAAGGTGACGACCCGGCCCACGTCTACGTAGTCGTTCCCCTACGTAGATGGTGTAAGTCGGGGCGTGACAGGAAGTACACAATAGCTTAAAGAAATATTGTGTTTAACTTGCTTCCTAGGGTAAGTGGGCTTCTATTTCGGCCATTTGGACTCAAATTATGGGCTAGACACATTGTGTTACTAAAGGTAGGCTAGTGGTGGCTTACTTCCTATAATATTTGGACATTAAAGAATAATATTTTGGGGTTTTTAAGAACTACTATTTGTGATAATTTATCCACCACCCACTTATTTATGACCAAAATACCCTTAGGACCTCCCAAGTGGGACTAAGCTTAGTTTGAGCCAATAAATAAGCGGTTCTATTCATTTTGTCATGGCCTACCAAATCACGACCCACGAGGGTTCTCAAAGCGTGACTTGGGTCCACGGATGAGGTCCACTATAAAAAGGGGACCTAGGCCTCATCAGATTGGGTCTTGTGCAAAAGTGGGCATCAACAATGGTATATAGTAAATATGATATGTATTCCCTTTGACAATGAATCAATACCAAGTGGGATGAAATGATTGACATTCCCCTTTTTCATTCCCTATAGAGCATATTTACTAATGGGTAATCCAATTTGGGAAAAATGAATTCAATTTCTGATTTTAAATTCTAGTGTTTACTTTTGTATTTGAGAATTAAATGATGTAGGTCCCACCTAAAAATAAGAAATTAATTTCCTTAATAAGAGAAAACTGGTCTCCCACTTACTATATATATACAGAAATAAATTTATTCATTTAAAAAAATATGAAGTAACTAACTCTATATCAAATATATCATCATTCTCTTTTTTTTTTTTTTTTTTTTCACTTAAGGATAATTCTATAACTACAATAATTATATTCACAATCCTTCTAATTTTTTAAAAATAAACAGCATCATAGGAATTTAATTTATCAAATAAATATATTTCTTGATAGATTAGTAAACATTTTAATCTAATTCTAAATTTAATTTCGGGTAATTTAATTTCTTTTTTTATGAATTCTTAACAAGTAATCGTGTCCATATTTTTCCATTTTATTAATAAATACATGATTAAATAAAACTTTTATTTTTCTTTGATGTAAAGTAAATATGTACTTGATGTATTGAAAAATTAACACCCCTTAAACAGATCTGCAAAACCTAAACGTTCGAAAATAGGAGAGAGAGAGAGAGAGAGAGAGAGAGAGAGAGAGAGATACTGATGCAACACTAAAGATTCCAGTCCTTTTAATTTTCTTCGAATTCTTCCTCAATCTCAACATGTTTGTCTATATACCTCCGAAAGTTATGCAAAATCCGGCGCCCTGAAGAGACAAAAACAAAATATGGAAGCAAACGGAGATGCAAACTGTCCAGCCGGTGGCATTGTTGGAAACGAAGGTGGCGAACATGGAGAGGAAGAGTGGGGACTATAGATTGCAATGCCAATCCCAATAGCTTGTCAGACCACTATAACTTTACTTCTTTTTTTTTTTTTTCCCAAATTTTTTCGTAATATTTCGTACAGACACCGGTGTGAAACGCCGTCAACTATCTCTATCTTTTGGATATAATCGGCTGCTCCCCTTCTTCTTCTTTTTTTTTTTTTTTCCCCTTCTCTCTCTCCTACCCACTAAAATGGGACCTCTTTTTAATCCACTCATTTATATCCATTTACCCCATCTATAAGGTGAAATACCCTTTACATCATTGTAGAAATAGCCTCCTTTTTTTGTTTTGTTTTTCAACTTTCTAAATTTCTTCTTTCGTTTCTATGTAGTCTCTGTTTTTCACTTATTAGTTCTTTTTTCTTAATTTTTTTGCTATTTTTGCTGAAATTTCATGATTAATGATGACATAGTTGTTTCTACCGTGCATTTTTAGTTATGTCAGTATTTACATTTCGCTTTATTATTTGGTGTCTTTCTGGTTACTATTTGGTATTTATTTGGTTACTTTTTTTCTTGAATATTTCTGGTCATTGTTTATCAATTTCCTAGTTTTTCCTCTTTGAATTTTTTCTGTATTTATTTCTGACTAATTCTTTATTTTAAGATTTCTTTTTATCTCATTAAGTTATTTCTTGTTATTTGTTTGGTATCTGTGTTGGTAACTGTTTGGTATGTAACTGTTATGATAATAATGGTATGTTGTGGTTTCTTTGTTACCTACTGAGTAGTCGGTTACTAGTTTTGGAATTTCCCTGGTTTTTGTTACTCAAGTTTCTAGTTATTTTTGTGCTAATCATATGACTAATGTTTTTTTTTTTCCCCATTTTTGTCATCTTAGATTGTTTATTTATTTTTTGTTATTTCGCACGTTGTTGGTTACTATATGGTATCTAGTTGTTTACTATTCCTGTATCCCATTTATTTCATTTTAGTGTTGTCTATGTAAATGATTATTGATTGTTTGTTTGTCATTTGTACTACTTGGTTACTATTTGTTATTGTTGTTTTTTGTTTCTTTCTATCTTTACGGGTTTGGGAATTAAAAGTTTCCACTAAGTATCATTTGATTGTAAGGCAAATATTGTGATTTCGAATCGGTCATCACATATATTAAGTCCAATTTGTCTGAACAGCAGATTAAGCTGTTTGGAAGACCTGTTTTGGTCATTTATTAGACCTTCCTTCCCATGTTTTCCAGCCTTAAGTTGTGCATCAGGGGATGCTTAGACAAGTGTTTCATCCTAGGAGTAATGAAATTTGGTTCTAGTTTTCTAATAAGTACATGAACTTTTCGTTACTGGATTTCTCTTTGATTACCGATCTTCGTTGTCATGGGAGTGTAGATACGGCTGCATATGTTGATGGTATGGTGAAGGGTGGAATGAGATCTGAATATTGAGGGAAGGAAAAAGATTAAACGAGATGAGGTTAAGACAGTTTTCAAATCAAGAATATGGAAATCAGATTTGGATTCCGTGAAGCTTGCTCCAATTTTTTGCTATCGAAGAGAGGTGATAAAGTTTTTTATGATGATATTTGTTTGATTTGGATTCCTGTCAAGTGTTTCCTTAGGGCAAGATGCCATTTGATATGACAATGAAATCTATGCAGTCTGTGTTTGATGATAGGATCTTGAAGCCTCAAGAATATAATCCTAAAGGGCATTCCAAAACTGTGATATTATAGGATTACAGATGTCCAATGGCATTTCAGTTTTGGTTGTACGAAATCGATGCCCTTATTGCAGAACATTGTGCTACAAGGTTGGAAGACAGTTTGCAGCATCTGCGTATGCTTTGCTGAAGTTGTGTTGACTCCTGCAGCTTTAAGGATCTACAACTTAAAGTTTTATTGATGTATTGGTAAAATTTAGTCCTTTCTTTCCCTTTACTTTATTTGTATTTCTTCTTTAATATATTCTAGTTTTCCGATTCAGCTAATTGTTTTCCCTTCTTTTTTTTTCCCTCTTTTTTTTTTTTTTTTTTTTTTTTTTTTTTTTTGCAGCTCAAACCAGTCTCACTTGAGGCTTCTGAAGATGAGTTTGACTTAGATTACATCAAGCCTTTACTGAAGGATAAAAAGAAAAGTAATGGAGCAGCACATAGCTGCTGATGATGATTTTGTTGTTGATATAGAGCTGCCCCAGTCCTCTCCTGCAACTCCTCCGCCCCCTCCTCCATCAACAAATTTTGTTAATTCTGATTCGATGGTATATTTTAAAATCACTTATCATTTGTTTTACATACATTCAATGTTTACCATTTCTCCTTTATAAATTCATTTTCTTTCCTTTTGTTTTCTTTTTTAACATAACAGGAATTGAAAGTCAAATGGATGTCATGTCAAAGAAATTGGATGAACTTGTTAACGACCAAGATCGTTTCGAGACAACATTTTTGAAATTTAGAGAGTCAACAGATGCAGAGTTGATCAATTTTAGGAAGCTTGATGACGTTCTGCGGTATTTGAGTGAGAGTTCTGTACACCGCGGTTGTGCTTATGGATTCAGAAAACAGGTATATTTTATTTTTTTATTTCTTTTTCTTGGTTACTAGTTTGTATTGGTTAATTACTGATTAATCATAATCAATCAATAATTGATTTATTGACAATTTTTTTATGAAACAACAATTTTTCCTAAGTTTACAAAACTCCAAATGTCAAATTTTTAAAAAGTTCAGAAGATGTCCGTACAAAGAATAATGGTTTTTCTTACAACGATACCCCTTTTGTCCATCGTGACGGTGATTTCTTTGGCGTGGCAAAGTAGTATGAGGACTCTATTCCTATTAGTGCTCCCAAAGTTGACGGTGTGAATGCTCCTTTAATTGAAGCTTCTGCTGGTGATGTACTAATGGAGGAAGCTGCGAAGGATACTGCTGCTACCCAAGTTGAGGTACTTTCTCAGCTTCAAATGGATGAAACTGTTGTTGCCTAAGGGGAGGAATCTACTGATGTGCAAAAGGAGGAAACTGTAAAGGATACTGAGCAGGTGGCTGATGATGAGAATGAAGAAAATTGTGAGCAGGTAGCTGTTGAGGTCGTTGCTCGCG
Organism: Ficus carica; assembly: GCA_009761775.1. Taxonomy (NCBI): domain Eukaryota; kingdom Viridiplantae; phylum Streptophyta; class Magnoliopsida; order Rosales; family Moraceae; genus Ficus; species Ficus carica. The sequence continues at coordinate 3,233,465 of CM019751.1, read as the reverse complement.
AAGGTACTGTTGATGTGGACAAGGGAAAGTCAGTAGACACTGATATTACTCCACATAATCCTTGAAGGGCAGTCTAGCCTTGTGCAATAGTCAAGTCTCCATTTGTTATTGAATTCGAGTCTTCCTCCAGAGTTATTGCGGTTGAGGATGATGGTGATCCGAAACGTAAAAATTAAAAAGTTAAGAAATCCGTCCTTTTTTTGTGTTGGATTTGATTGGCCAAAAGATGATGATCAAGAAGCTTTTGATTCCAGCTGGTTTTTGGTTGGTTATAAACCGAGGAATGTGTAAGTTTTTTTTTTTTTTTTTTGTTACATCTTTTTTTCTTCTTATTACGTGCATTATTTTTTTTTCCTTTTTTTGTTTCTTACTATGATACTTTAAATCATTATTTTGCTTCATATATGATAGGAATGAAAAATTTAGTGCCGAAGGCCAATGTTATTGATCCACACCATTCTCTTTGGGGCACCTACGAAACATCTCACAAGATGTGGTTTACTCATTGAAGAAAGGTTGGCCATGCTTAAGTGAGTGAGGCAGCGAACCAGTTTTATGTTCACGTTTATTCTGTTTTTATTTCCGCCCCCCACCCCCACCCCCCCCCCCCCCCCCCCCCCCCCCCCCCCCCCCCCTCCTCTTTCTTTTCTGCCCTTTCATCCGACATTTTATGTCTTTTCTTTTTTTCTTTTCTTTTTTTTTTTTTTTTTTTTTTTTTTTTTTTTTTCAAGTATAGATGTTCTTTTCTACTATTTTAGGAAAGGGCCTATACCATGACTCCAAATCATATCAAAGTGCTTGCAAGTGACAAATGTTGATTCGATGTTCGACTTCAACATAAGGGGATGGTGGTCAGATTTTGAAAAGGATCCAGATAAGATTGATCCAGATTTTGAACAACCGTTGAGGTTGTTCAATCTTATGCTCTACAATCAAATGGGTATGGATTTCGTTTTACTTCGATTTTGTTTCTTATATTGTTATTTCTACAGTCAATCTTATTTCTGTTTGAATACATATACATACTGCTTTTTTTTTTTTTTTTTTTTGTAGTGGTGATTGTGGGGTCTTTGTTATCAAGGCATGTGAGTGCTTTATGATGGAACTTCAGTCGCCTAGCCGTTTTCCTGTCGCTGACGTTTCTAAATATCGGAACAGTCTGTTGTTGAGCTTTTCAAGTATGGAAGAGAAGAAGATTGAGCTTGACTATGATACAGATATTGGGAGTGGTGTTTTGAATTGGTGATTTTCATAGTGAACTATTATTATATATTATTATTATTTTTCCAAATCTAATAATAGTTGCAGTTGTGAATTTCTGTAGAAGAATTTTGTTTGAGATTGTAAATTTTAGTATTAACTGAGAATGGTTCTTGGTCTAACTTGTGTTTCTACATATTTGGATATGGTGACAATTCTATTACGTTAAAGAAGTAAATAATGATATATAGTGACTTTATCTTGGTTAGTTTTTTTTTTTTTTTTTGTTTTTTTTTGTTTTTTTGTTTTTTTTATTTTTTTTGCTATTTGTTAATCAGATGTTTATCCATAACGATCAAGAAATTTGGTGATTGTCATGTTTGAGCCACCAAGAAACTTGTTTACCATTTGGTTACACTTGATTTCCACTTGATTACCACTTGGTTTTACTTGAATAAAGGAGTTTCTTTTTTGTTTGATCAATTAGAAGGCTTGAAAGTTGTAAATGTTGGTGTCCGAGTTGGTGTTTTTAAAATAAAGATTGAAATAAACTATATTGGTTACCAATTTTCTTGTTTCCATATGGGTGTCCCTTTGGATAGTATATGCTTACCACTTGGAATCTGGTTACATCCAAATAACCATCAAGCACCAAATCCACCGTTTTAGTCCAAAAATAAATATAAATAAAAATAAGTAACCAAACCAAAATCTGGTTACCATTTGATTACCAAATTGTTTCCACCTGTATACTGAATCCAAATAACCATCACCTATTTATATAACCGATTTTTCACTGCAAATACTGAATCCAAATAACCATCAAGCACTGTTTAATCCAAAAATTAAAAAAAATTAAAAAAAAAAAAAAAAAAAAAAAGTAACCAAACCAATATCTGGTTACCAAATTGTTTCCAGCTCTATACTGAATCCAAATAACCATCACCTGCTTACATAACCGATTTTTCATTGCAAATACTGAATCCAAATAACCATCAAGCACCAAAATCCACTGTTTTAATCCAAAAATAAATAAAAATAAAAAAGTAACCAAACCAAAATCCATATGAGCTCTCAGGTTTATAATCTTTGGATTAGTGAAATATTTCCACTATATGGATTATATAGAAATTACGTAATGGTGCGGTTTTTTATTATAAAATTCTGAGTAAGTATGGTGCTCTTATTATGATATGAAATAACATTAGAGAGGCTGATTTTATTGATTTTGGTACTATGAATAATTCTCTTGTTGATCTCTTAATTTTGAAAACCTTCAAGCTTCACAACTCGGTTTCCAAAACTCCCGAATTATTGAGATTGAATGGAAAAAGCCTAATACAAGGTGGATTAAGGTCAATACGAATGGAGTTGTGAATGGCTCACCGGGTATCGCAGGCTATGGAGGTATATTTCAGACTCATAGGGGATTTTGCAAAGGCTGTTTCGCCAAGCCTTTGGGAGTTCTTTATGCTTTTGAAGCCGAGTTATATGGTGTCATCACGGCGGTGGAATATGCCATTAGATTTCAGTGGACTCATTAATTTATGGTTTGAATGTGATGCAACGTACGTACGTGGTAGATCTTCTTCAAAACAAAAGCATAAATGTTCCTTGGAAGTTTCTTACACGATGGGTACGCGCTATGAACTATCTTCAAGAAAACACTCACTATTATCTTATGTGTATTGGGAAGGAAATCACGTGGTAGATAAATTAGCTTCTCATGCAACACACTTGGAAGAAGAAAATTAGTGGTTTGCTTGTCCAGATTTTTTCTCTTCAACAGTCAACAGAGACATTGTCGGTCAGCTGCTATATAGATTTACAAGGTAGCCGACCTTTGATAAATATGTATTTCTTTTTCCATTTGGTCTTTTTCCCACAAAATTTTGGCTAAAAGGTTTTTAACGAGCCATATTTGAGATTGAATCACAAGAAGCAAGTTCACATTTAATTCTTTGGGATCAATCTTGACTCCATAGGTCTTTTAATTTTTAATGTTTTGATGCCCTATATGGTGCTTGTTTATTTTCATTTCCCTCATACAACTTTATTTTGTGTATATATATATATATATATATATGTGTGTGTGTATTAATAATATGAGACATGTAAATGAAGAAAGGTGCTAGAGGGGTGCCAACCTAGTTAGGATATCTTGGTGCACCTACTGATACTTGTTACCATCATTTAAAAAAAAAAAAAAAAGGGATTTCAAAGAGGGCATGAACTTGTTATGTCACCTAGGGATCAAATTAAGGAAAAAAAAATAATGAAATAAATTGTTTTGTAAAATATTTTATGTAGTAACGGAGTTAGACTTTTAAGTGGGGACAAAAATGGGAAGAAAATTTATAAATTATCAAAAATCCAAATATGAAAAATCAAGTATAGTTTTTAATATTTCTTCTTTATGAAATATTTTGTATGCAAATCATCATAATTGATACTGAAAGAGTTAATTAAATTTGAGAGAAACTAACCAAGTTTTAATAAAACTCCGGTTGTAATTTGCATCACGAATGGGGGCGAAGAAAAATCAAGATAGAAAATTATTTGAAAATGTTGAAAAGGAAAGGAAAGATTGGTAATATAAAATAGTCTACCACGGGTTTAAAACATTAGAGAGATTAAAAAGACGGTTATAAAAATATCATTTGAGAAAGAATGAGATTTGGACTTGGAGAATAAAACGAGACTAGCAATAAATAAATAAATAAATAAATAAATAAAACAAACAAACAAGCAAAAAAACCAAAAACCAAAACAAAACAAAAATAATAATAATAAAGGAGATATAGAGAGAACGATGAGGCAAGAAAAATAAATAAATAAATAACAAAGAAAAAAAATAACGAGAGAAATTAAAGGACAAAATAACATAATGCAATGCAAGCTTGGTTTTAAAATAATAGTAAAACTGAAACAATTATTATTAAATAGCATAATTAGGATAAATAGCAAGACAAAAAATAAAAATATCCCTGTTTTTCTCTCTCTCCTCTGAGTCCCTCTCTACCAGATACTAAACTATTGTTGCTTGCCTTTCGGTCGCCGTCACAAGCAAGCTCATCGTTCGGGTTGTTGTCGCCTTTGTGAGCGCAAAGGACAGCGAGAATTGAGGAGGATCCACGCTTTTGTTCAAGAGCTCATCGCCGTAGCACCTGCCTCAGACAAGGTCTTCGTGATCTACCATTGCCGTCAATGGAACACCGATATACCTTCACCTACTTCGCCTAATAAGAGCCCCGATACTGACCTGCACTAGATTTGCACGAAAAAAACTCCGGCGAGCCTCCTTCTCGTATAGTGTGATTTCTCCTCACACGATCTTTTCTCTTGCCACTATCTTTACGAGCTATCCCAACCTGACTTCGATGTCACCGAGAAATTCACCTCGCGGCCTGGATCTCGTTGTGACCGACTCGTTTCTTCTTTGGGGACGGTGTGACTGTAATGACCCATGCCTTCTTTTGAAATGATATTGTTCATTTTTGATCTCGTGTCGGTACAGTTTTGCTGTTAGGCTCGTTCCAAAAGGCCTCGTATCATTAAAATGTGATCTATTTTCTTATGAATCATTAGATATATCCATCCTCAAGCGATGTGAGACTGCATAGCTTACCCTCTCCTTATAAGGATTGATAAATATCACAATCACCCCCACACTTACGATTGGATATAGTCTCTAATACCATTTGTAATGACGCATGCCTCTTTTTGGTATGATATTGTCGGTTTGGACTTTGTTTTCGCACGGTTTTACTCTTGTACTCACCTCAAAAGGTCTTATACTATTAGGAGGTAGTTTTTTTACTTATGAACCATCATATACATATATATTAATCCCAAAATAATGTGAGACTACACAGTTTACCCTCTCCTTATATAGACTGATAACTGTCACAATGATAGATGGCCGAGGGGATGGGCATTTAGATTTTGAGAACCAATGTTACAATTTGGGGATTGTTAAAGATTAAATTTTTTTTTTTATTGTTTTACTGTAAGAAAATATTTTGTTATAAAAGTTGTTAAATAACTTATTTTTTAGAATTTAGTAAATAAATTACTAAATCGGGTATATTTACTAATAAATCCAGTATGTATTATTAAATTTAGTCTTAGTAAATCTAGTCCTAGTAAATCCAATATTAGTTATTTTCATTTTTTTTTCTATTTACATGGTAAAATCATTTACTAGTAAATCCAATTACTTTTACAACTTTTTTTTAAATAATAACTTGTTTATTTATCAAAGTTACACACAATAATCCCGTATTTATTTTGAGATAATTTCATTAATAAATTCAGTTGTTTCTAATAAATCCAGTCATAGTAAATCGGATATTTATTAATAAATTCAATTATTTTTATTAATAAATCTCACTCTCCAACTTCATTCCGTGCTCAACACGTGACTGTAACACCAAAACTCCATAAGGATCCCAGCCAAGTCCTAAAAAGAATTAAATATATTTACCAACTTTTTTTATATTTAATAAGAATTGTCTAAATAACTTGCACTGACATAATTCTTCAAAAGATGAAGTAGGGTGAAATCTTACGGTTCATTTGGCTCTTAGGTCTGGATATATATTTTTATTATTATTTTTTTTTGAAAAATCAATAAAAATTTTAATTAATTTTTATAAAATCAACCAACTTTAATCTAAAAATTATATTTTAAATTGGTATTCTAAAGGCAAGCTTAATTTGTAAACATGTTTCTGTCATTTTCTAGCATAAAAAAAAAATGTTTGTGTTATAATAAGAAGCTTCTATGATGGGATGTCCCACCTGTTCTATAGGGTCTATTAATCATATTTATAAGATTCAAATTAGATGGTATAAATAAATAGTACCTAGATCCTCTGAGAGAACTTTTTAAACCACACCATTACATTTGTTTTGTAAATTAAATTCTAAAATTAAGATTAAAGTTTGCTACTCCAACCATTTTTCTATAACACATACGCCTTAAAATCTTTGTTTTTAATATACTAATTTAACCAATAATGATTTTAATTCAGATAGTGCCAAATTTTATAAGTAAATTTTTGTAACAGAAAATTACAGTGCCGAAAAACATACTCTAACAGTGGCCAAAACGGTCCTTAGCTTAAAAAGTGGAAAGAAACCCCGAATTTGTATGACTACGCAGCCGGCCTCCCTCCATCAAATTGAAACTTTTGCTTTTTTGAGTTTTGACCCCCAAAAAAAAAAAAAAAAAAAAAAAAAAAAAAAAAAAAAAAAAAACTGCCGAAGAATATGGATCCCGAAGCTGACGCCGTTGAACTATGATTCTGGACACTTCTATACTGCCTTACTCGATTAATAACTTTTAGCTGTAAATTGTTATTTTATCCACGATCATCGGCTAGAGCAGGACCAACATGTAGTTACAAGTAATTTGCTTATCCCTTTATCACTATACTAATTTATAGAAATTTTTTTGTGAATAGCTATGGTGTGTTTGGATCTCATACTTATTTGATATTGTATTTTAATAAAAAGATATATATTTGGTTTCTCATATATTATATTTTAATGTCTTTATTTGAACAATATACTGTTACTATTACGTCACGTTCTCTCTCACCAATATACATTGGAATAATTATTCAAACACACATTTTATTTGAATACAACAGTTGAAGAGAATATTCAAATGCATGATAAAATACATTCATGATATTAGAACATATCATACGTTTGGTATCATGGTTTGGATCACAAATTACAACTAAAATTTTTTTTCTTCTAAAAAGTCAACCTCAGTTTCACTATTAACAGTTATTATTACAGTTTTGTAACTCAAACTTTAAAAATCCTTAACTTTACATATATAAGTTCAAATGAGATTATTATTTTTAAATTGTATAGAATTTTGAAACGAACGAAACAAGTTTTATATTGATATTTTTTTTCGAACACATCTCAAATTTTCACATTTTTTAACTCTAATAATTTAAACACTACACCAAACGTAAAACTCAATTCAAACTTAAATTCTATGATCCAAATTCTTAAACCAAACGCATGCATAATATCAAGTGAACGTGCGATATCCAAGAAACCATGCTTCGTTCAAAGAAAAGCTTAATTAGGTTGGGCCCACAAATTCGTTATGAATTTTCTCCACACCATTTCACGTGGATGTAGCCTTTCAATGTATAAACAAATGTATGGGATATTGTTCTTTTCCTTTCATTGGGATCAAATAATTTTCCGGCTGCCCTACCAACCAGGCAGCAGGGTGGTTTTTTTTATCAATTTGCTCCACAACAATTTCACGTGGAACAACATCTGGCGATAAATATTTATCAAAAAAACCAATATTAAACCGAAAACAAAACATCCAGGCCTTAATAAATGCACCATGTCAACAGATGAGCATGCCACGTTCAAAGCATCTAATCTAAGCTGATCGGCGATTAAAAAAAATAATATAAAAATAAAATCAATTAATTATTCAGTGCACAAGTTACAAAAATTTTACACTGTCATAAATGCATATACCTAATACCCAATTAATAATATTTTTTTTGCTTTTAAATTTTAAAAAAAAAATTTATAATTCATCGGTTAGAAATGAAATTTTTAAATTGAAATATGTTGATTTTTAAAAAATTAATTATAAATTTTATTGATTTTTTTAAAAAAAATATTAAAATTGAGATGAAAAAATATAGTTTAATTAAAGTCAAATTTAAATATTAAATGAATCATAAATTTCATAATGTGTTAAATTATGTATACAACCATACCTAAATAAAAATAGAAACAATATAAGAATATATATCCCCCCCCCCCCCCCCCCCCCTCCCTTTTGGCAGGCAAACAAATCTCATCCTTACTAATTTGGGACCTTACCAAGTTATCAATTTTTTATTATCCCTCCATCCTTTACAAAACTAATAATTAAACAAAATTTCAAGCTTAGCCAATTATTTGGATAAAAATAAAAAATAAAAAATAAAACACACACACACATACAAAGGAATGATAATGTAAGACCAATTTGTTTAGTAATCTTTTTTTCCTCCCAATTTAAGTTTGTAAGATATTTTCTTTTTCTTTTTTTTTAATTATATATATATATATTTTTAGATTCAGCATTTATGATAAAATCACATATAAAATCACTGTTAGAATATATTTGTAATCATAATAATAATTTGTTTATATAAAATAAATAAATAATTAAATAAATAGAAGACTAATCTTAACAAATGAAAAACAAAGCAACTAATCACTTACTAGTCACGTTTGGTGCTACCTCAAGAAGAAGAAGAAAAATAAAAAATAAAAAAAATAAGTTTTTTTTTTTTTTTGGTACCAAGCCAATAATGAATCTGCCCCCTATCTAATTTTGGCAAATTTAGCAGCAACATACTCTTCGCAAGAACAAATTACAGACAGAAAGCCTATAAATTAAGCTTCCAATTACAAGCTTTTCTCATCATCTCATAGTTTATTTCTCTCGAACTATGTGGAATCTCAATCAGAAACGAGGAGATCAACTAGTACTCAATCTTAGCGGCATACTCACCACCCTCTTCCTCACCACCATTCTTGGGGTCTTATGGCACTATATTTTCCGGCGTTCTTCCAAGAACTCAAGGCTCCCCCCGCCGCCACCGGGGCCCCGTGGCGTGCCGATACTCGGGTACCTTCCCTTCCTCGGCAGAGACCTCCACCGCCAATTCACCGATTTGGCAAACCTATACGGCCCCATTTTCAAGTTCTCGCTCGGTAGCCAAACATGCATAGTGCTCAGCTCGCCATCTCTAGTGAAAGAAATGGTCAGGGACAAGGACACGATTTTCGCCAACCACGTCCTCAACATCTCGGTGACGATCTCGACTTTCGGCGGAAATGACATAGCCTTCACGCCCTACGGGCCCGTCTGGAAGAAGCTCCGCAAAGTGTTTGCACAGGAGGTGATGAACAACACTGTCCTAGACAGTTTGTGCAGCCTCAGAAGAGAAGAAGTTAAGAAGTCTCTTCTTTATGTCCACGAAAGGATCGGCAAACCGATCGACATAAACCACCTGGCCTATATGACGTCCATCAACTCGATGTTGAGGATGATATGGGGGGGTTCGCTGCCGGGCGAGGAGGCGGCGGCGGTCAATGACCCCGAGTTTCGAAAGGCGGTGGCGGACATCTTGTTTCTCGTCGGGAAATCGAACGTCTCCGACGTGTTCCCCGCGCTCGCGTGGCTTGACGTGCAAGGAATAGAGAGGGAGACGAGGAGGCTGACGGCGTTGTTCGACCGGATGTTCGATTCCGCCATTGAACAACGGAGAATTGAGATGAGGAATAACAAGCAAGGACATTCCGGAGAACATTGTAACCAGATGAGGAAGGATTTTCTGCAGTTTCTCTTGGATAGTCAAGAGGGCAATGAGGATAGTGAAACGTCCATTACCATGGCCCAACTCAAAGCCATTCTTATGGTACGATTTTTTTTTATTTTTTTTTTACCCCTTTTCCTCTAGTATAATTAGATATCACACAATTCATCCAAAACAAAAAAAAGAAAAGATGTCGTATAGGCTTCCGTTTAAATTATGACATATTAACTGTGTCCTAAAATGAGAAGTTCCATACTACATATGTTTTTTCGATTGTTATTATTAGGTTAAAAAAATATTATTTATAATGATTATTGAGCAACTTGTCTAGAAAATGTTGTCCGTCTTATGTATCATTTGTATGTTTCAAAATGGACATATGAAGTTTAAATATATATATATATATATACACACACACACACATGTACGTATTTTAGAACAAAAGTACAACACTAGCTTTTTTTTCTTTTCGAGTGAAATAAAGTTGTTGACTGTGAGCCACAATAAAGCATGCGTGACGAATTTTTAGTATTATATATGGACAACGAGTAATATATAACTATATTAATGTAGAAAATGTCTCATGTCGGACAACTAAAAAGATCTGCAATTATAACATTATGTTTATTGTATTGCAATATGATATTATTTAGAATTATTGATATAAATAATAAGTATCACTAAAAAAATATTACACTTGAATCTACTGTTTTTACAATAAGATATAAAAAAAATTTACAAGGGTCGTTTTACAAATATATATATGCATTTACTAAATTAAGCTCCCCAAACTATTTGAACTTGATTATATATATATAGGTATCCTGCATATATAAATAGCTGTACTGCAATAATTGTTTTCATTAAATAGTTTCTAATTAATTATATGTTTTCGCATCAAATATTAACTAATAAAGTGTCAAATTAGGACAGACGCATTTTTACAAATAGTTGAATCATTTTTTCGTTATATATATCCGTATTTGTTGACAATTAAAAAGATTATTGTGGTTTTCGATCTAGCTAACAAAAATATATTCTTCGGCGCCATTTTCCTAACAATCAATGTTTTCATATATATATATATATATATATATATATGTAGGACCCTGTGGTGGGTGGAACAGAAAGCTCATCAACCACAGTTGAATGGGTGATGACAGAGCTTCTCAAACATCCAGAGGTGATGAAGAAAATCCAGGAAGAATTAACACAAGTAGTGGGGCTAACCAAGATGGTTGAGGAGTCTCATTTGTCCCAGTTACCGTATTTATACGCCGTAATCAAAGAGACGCTACGCTTACATCCTCCGTTCCCGCTCTTAGTTCCCCGTACTCCGTCACAAACCACAACTTTAGGTGGCTATAAGGTTCCCAAAGGTGCTACAATTTTTATAAATGCTTGGGCTATTCAAAGAGATCCTACTCTTTGGGACCGCCCTTTGGAATTTAGACCCGAGAGGTTCCTCCATATGAATGGAACAAGTCCTGATGTTGCCTCTGGGAAATTGGCTTATGGTGGCAACAATTTCAATTTCATTGCATTCGGATCTGGGAGAAGAATTTGCGCGGGTCTTCCCCTAGCAGAAAGAATGTTGACCTTCGTCTTGGCTTCGTTCTTGCATTCTTACGATTGGAAATTGCCCGACCTTCATGTCGAGAAGCTCGAATTGTCGGACAAATTTGGGATTGTCACAAAGAAGTTGTACCCTTTGGTTGCTGTTGCGACACCCCGGTTATCCGATTTGAAGCTCTACGCGTGAAACTTTATTTTAGTACCACGAAAAATCTGGTCATTTACTTGATCATGTTTGTCTATGTATTCCTTTTGTTTTGTCTTGGAAGCATTAACAAAAATTACTATATGGTCATGATTTATCAATGCTTGTTTTAACTACTAAATTTTCATTCGCTATCATGAAATTTACATATTAATTTTATTTGGACACCCTTGATCAATGTGTACTTTTCTTATTATTATTATTATTTTTCTAAGCTGCCTTTGAATTAGAAATTCTACTTGTTTTTTCATAAATCAAAATACTAATTACGAGTCCACGGTTTTCCTTTCTTATAAATGGGCTCAATAGCCACTCATATATAGTGGCCTAAACGCAAGCTTCAAGCTTTGACAAATTTAATTTGACTAGTATGTTTCTTAATTTCTTTTACTTCATGTGCTTCACCAAAAATTAAAAAGCGTTAATAAATTGATAAGGTTGTGATATAATTTTCTAATTGATATATATTTTAATTAATGTGTTATAATATTAATTCAAGATATATATCTATAACTATATTAAAAAGGTTGTAGTGTTCTAAAAATACTATTTAAAAATTTGATCAAATTATTTTGTCTTTTTATGATGATGTCTTTCTCTTAATAAAAAAAAAAAAAACTTTTTATTGATTTGTTACTTTCTTCTATTCTTTCTTTCTTTCTTTTTTTTTTTTTTTTCCCTTTTAACTTGTTCTAAATTTGTCTTTTGCGTTATTCTCTAATTTTTTATAACCACAAAAAAATATTTTTTAATGGATTTACTTTCTTAATCATATTTATCCATAGAAAAATATATTTTTAAATATGTATTTTTTTTTCTTTTCTTTTTTTTTTTTTTTTTTTTTTTTTTTTTTTTTTGTGATTGCCCAACAAATGTCTCAATAAATATTATATCACTGAAAATTTTGACATTAATATTTATAAATTAAATATTTGACAATTTTAATATGTATGAACTTACGTGTGGGGACTTGATTTCAGCTAGTGTGTGTAATACCCGAAATTTTGATGACTTAAGAGTTCCATTGGAACAACGAAAACCTAAGTCTGAATCATGATCAGAGTTGAATAATAGAATATATTTGAGTTCTCGTTTAATTAGCTACGAGACTCAACAATAGTTTGCTTAGGCAAATATAAGACCTTTTGGAGGAAAGGGACAAAATAGGAATTTATGATTTTATTCGGGTCAACTTTGATCAAGGTTGACTTTAGTTTGACCAAGTTGACTCTTGGTTTGACTGAGAGGATACTGCAGTATAATTTATCGGTATAGAAACTATACTGCAGAAAACTGTCGTTACGGACAATTAAGCAAGAATAAGGTTTGAGACGACGCTAGAGGAAAATCGAGCACGATTTTTAGGACATGAAGAACTAAATGGTTTCAAGTCCTGAGAAAATTTTATACGCAGTCCAATTTTATGCAAAGGAATTTTGGACTGTAGTCCAGTATAATAGTACTGTTTTGTGGAAAAACAGTATTAGTATTGATTAAGTTAGTAGGGAAATGGACTGCATCTCTATATTTAAGGATTTTTGGGAATTAAGTGGACCATTATGTATGGAATTGAAGCCAAATGGCTCCACCAAAACCATCCACCTCACAGGGACTAAAATGCAAATATTTTGTCTTTTGGGGCAAAAATGCATTTTTTGAAAATAGTGATGTAAGCAAATGATGTCATCAAGATGATGTCATCATGATGAGGTAAGCAAGGAAACTTGGCCTCCAAGGAGTGAACAAGGGCCGGCCACCTAAGAAGGATCAATTTGCAAAGATTTTATCTTTATGGGCAAAAAGTGTAATTTTGAAAAATATGATGATGTAAGCATGAGGTAAGCACATGATGTCATCAAGATGATGTCATCATGATGAGGTAAGCAAAACTTGGGCACCAAGTCATGCAATGGCCGACCAACACTTGTAGGGGTCAAAGTGCAAATATTTTTGCTTCAAGGACTAAAGTGCAATTTTGAAAAAGTAATTAAATCCAAATTCAAGGACTTTTTGGCAATTTTGAAAAGTTCAAAATCCCTATAAATAGCAGCAAGGGGGGGCGGATTTTGAGGGAGAAAAATAGAGAAATCTAGCCAAACTCTTGAAAAATTTTCTCTCACACTCTCCCTCACAAAACCGAACACTAGGGAGGAAAAAAAAATGGGTGGCCGGACTTGGTCTTGAGTGGCCGGACTTGGTGGCTCAAGCTTGAGGTATGGCCAAAAATTTGGAACCCATTTGGAGGGGAGACGCTGGCTGTGATGGCAGCCAAAGGGAGTAAGGAAAAGTTTGGGATCCAAGCTTGAGAACCAACTTTCAAACCCTAGAGGTAAATCTCTTAACCCTAAGCTCTTCAATTTAAATTTCAATTGAGAAATTTAAATGTATTTCAAGTGGGATTGTATGAGCATAAGCTCAATTTCAATTATTGCCCTAGATTAGAAATTTTTTGGTTTGTGCTTGATTGATTAGGATTTATGATTGGTGGTTTAAAATGTTTGCATGTTAGGTGTTTGATAGATTGCTAGGGTTTTTATGCTTAATGTATGTTTCTAATTTTGATTTGCATGGATGTATGTTTTACGTTAGAAAGCGTTGCATGTCTGCTATTAAGCTCCCGCTGCAAGCGGTTGAGGTAGTGTGCGCGTATTAGGGCGTAAAACCAAGTTAAAACCGAAAACTGCCAATTCGGGTACATACTGGCCAGTTTCGGGAAAGTGGAAATTTGAGGCCCTTAGAGGCCGAATTTGGAGAAACTTAAAACATGAAAGTTGTTTAGAACGGTTTTTCCTAGAGGACAACGTAGACAGTTTTTAAAAATAAGGTTCTAAAGGCCTTCGTTTTCACGAAAAACCGAGCCTGATCCGTGCCCAGGATTTGTGCACGACCAGGAGAGTTCAAACGGCAATATGAACCTGTTAGAGTTCGAATTGAATTTTTCGTAAAACACGAAAGTTTTAGGATTTTTCGAGAGCTAGAACTTTTGTGAAGGAAACTTTTTCGAAATAGGAATGGATCTTTAAACTGACACGGTTTTATAAAGACTGTGCAGGGAACAGGAAATTCCTGCACAGGATTTTCTAAAAACAGTTCGGAAAAATTGTTTCTTTCCTCAAAACCACTGTTTTGACTATGGAAACTGTTCCAATAGCAGTTTTCAGCCCTAAATGATTTTTATAAAGACTTATTTCAAGAATATGAATTGTTATGAGTTGAGTAAAAGATTTTTGAAGTTAATTTACCCAAGTTTCCAAAGAAATGGAAAATGGATTTTTAAACCAAATTAGGTAAGCAAGATGATTACGGGTAATAACCAGAAGTGATATCCGAGTTACTGGGCCAAAGCCTAAAGCTCAAGTTTGACCCATATAGGGTTGACCTTAGTTGACCAAAGTTGACTTTGGTTGACCAAGAGTTTGACTACAATTAACCTTAAGGGTTAGTCAAGATAACCCTAAGGGATACCAAGATTAGTAAAATTGGGCTAAGATATAGGGTTAATTGAGGTAACCCAATAATTATGGACAAGAATAAAGCCTAAGGTTAGGAAGGTAACCTAACCCTAACGGTATGTATAAAGGTTTAGCACATGAGGTTATCCAATGTAACCTCTTAAGAATTAATCCATATTGGGTTGTTTTTTTTTTAAATAATAGGGTTACTATTTGTAACCCAGTAAGACATCTAGTATCGGGGACATACAACTAGGATTATGTAGGCATGTTGGTTAGATCACCAACATTCCACAATACTCATTAGACCCTTACCTATGTCCTTCATCAAGCAGGAGGAAACCTGCAGCTGTACCCAGAGAAGAAGCAGCACTACGTAGGACATAACAAGAGAGGTAAGTACAAACCTCACCTACAGTATGGAAAATAATAAGCTATTTTCAAATATATAACATGTTCCATGTATGCCATGTTATGCTATACTATGCTATGTTATGCCATGTATGCCATGTTATGCCATGTATGCCATGTTATGCCATGTATGCTATGTTATGCCATGTTACAAGAATGTCATGATTGACAAAAATGTCATGGTTTCAAGAATGCCATGTTTTAAAATGTCATGTTATGGTAAGGGTTAAGTATGATATGATATAGTGACATCATGAGGCATGTTGACTAATATTAAACCACATGGTAAGATAAATCAAGTAAGGTGTCGTACCAACCTCCCGTGATCGTGGAGGCTACATGTTTCAGTTGTGATCTTGACCGTCCATGATCGTGAAGGGTCAAGTTTACAAGACCTTTCGTAAAATCGCAAAGGCTTATAAAATTCCCAGAACTGTTAGGGACCTTGTAAACCCTAGATTTGTCTGGAGGCTGCGCGCTTTTGGTACGGACACTATGGGCCCACAGATTGAGACAAGATAATAAATTAAAGATTGAGTCTATAATGAAGCATAAGACATTCAATCAATCATAAATGGTTCATGCATAAGTTACATGATGATTGGCATGTTTCTAAAATGTTTGAAATGTTTTTGTGAGATTATGTTTGTACTTGCTGGGCGAAAGCTCATCAGATATTTCATACTGTAGGTAAGATGCCTGCAGCTGTACTTGGTGGGCCATGGAGACGATGCAGCAAGTGAAGGGCGGTGTGGGATACCACTACGCAGATTTTTTCCGTAATATTTTAAGTATGAAGTGGTATATGTATGATTAAGAAATATGTACCATGTTATGTTTCCAAGGTCCGGTTTAAAAGGTTATGGTGACCTTATAATCGGCATAACAAGTAATGGGTAGGCATGATGAAGTTTACCCATATGGACAAGTTTATTTAAGTTATGTTAAGAAAAAAAATTATTATGAAATTTTCTGTTAGATCAAGCATTAGAAACTAAGAAGTAAGTTAAGCAAGCATGGTAACGGCCCACGTCTACGTAGTCGGCCCTACGTGGGAAGTTGGGGGCGTTACAGTGTGTGTATATATATATATATATATATATAAGTAATAACATGACACAAGAATCAAAACCGTCGTCCACGGGAACTACTTCCTTACCTTATCTTATGTAAAGGCAATGATTAAAGTTGTTGGAAAACGGAAGAAGACACCAAGTTGAAAAAGGGTTGAGACCCTGCATACCTTCTTCTTTTTTTTTTTTTTTTTTTTGGGTTGATAATAAGTCTCTAGATAGCTAAATGTCACGGATTTATCTTTTCCATAAGGAAACCGTGCGTCCTTAGCACCCTCACCCAAATGCTAAGCAACCTAAATCACGCAAGCTCTTTGGCTAGCTCTCAAACACATAAAGTATAAGTGAAGGAAATTGGAGAAATGAACGAACTTGTACTGCTTATGAGAATTCTTACAAATGAGCTCTCAACTATAATTTTCTTTGAATGAATGTAACAAATGAAAGCATGCCTCCCTATTTATAGGCCATCACCTCATGTGTCGCTGAGCCAACGGCTAGTACAAAACTTGGCTAAGAAACCATGGACATAAGCAAAGCAATCATATGCGAGTACTTCCGCACGATGTATTCTCCTCCTGCAATAAATTATAAATTATAAGGAATAAATTATAACCAAACTTAACAAACTAAGTATAAGGAATAAATTATATTATCCTAAGACTACTCTAGCGTTTTCTAGAACCCTCCTCAGCTGATACAACTTCAAAATAGCCTAAGGAAAAATGAGTAGCCTAGTCGTCGATTGGTTGGTGAGCGGAGCGAGACATTCTCCACCACCTAAGCTTGGAACGATCTCGTCGCATCTTCCTTGTAGCGCTGCATTAGGTCATTGAACTGTCACAGTGCATCCCCGGACTCCCTGCTAGCCTCAGTGTCAGGCAGACCCTTCCACTTGATAAAGAAGTCTAGATAACTTGATATGCCATGCCGACGGATGACCCAATCCGCAACTACTTCATCCACCTCCTTGTTAAAGGAAGCGACTACTGCAATCGGTGCCCGATTTGAGACTTTACGTGAAGGTTCTTCCATGTCTTCGTAGTGCTATGGCTTCCACAAACTCACATAGAAGACCGAATGTATATTTAGCTTGGACGGCAGTTGGAGCTTGTAAGAGACTTTGACCACGTGCTTGATCACTTGAAAGCCCCCGTCGCGACGCTGTAGCTCTGCATCGGCGGCTCGTGCTTGATCTTCCAGCTCGCACGCATACAGAATCCGCAAATCGCTCGTTGTTTTCCTCAACGACGGCGACGACGACGACTTCACCTTTGTTGGCGTCGGAATCGAAAACGACGCTGAAAGGTGTCGAATGTAGGGGATCTTAGGAAGTTGGCTAGGGCAAGGCATGGGAAAGTGGTTCCGAGGAATACGGGCCTTAAAGATTTGGCTGCTCAGTTGCTTGGGACGGGTTTGTGAAGCCCAAGGCCTTCACTTTGAGCCGGTAGCCGGTGAGATAAACCCTGGCCTAGCCCTGCTCAGGTTACGAATACTTGTGTTGATGCTTTTGTTTCTTACAAGATTGGAAGGGTTCTCAACGCATCAGAGTTTTCCTAACCAAATGGCTTTTCAAATATGATTATTGGGTACTCCAGTCTTAGTCTCTCTGTGTATGTGTGTGTGCGTTTTTTATTTTTATTATTTTTATTATTTTTATTTTTATTATTATTTAAATACCCCTTTCATAATAGTCACCTTATGGTTGTGATATTCCCAGACTGGTCTTGTTATTGAATATATGTTGGCTCTTAAAGTTTCTGTGAAAATGTTAAAACAAGTTTGTGGAGCATATTTTAACTTTTATTTGTTTTTTTTTTTTTTCTGCTTGTTTTCTGCTGTTTTTTTTTTTTTTTGGTATGGGGAATTCATTTGAGGATTCCTTAATTAAGATAATTTGTCTGTGTAGTTCTCAAATTATGAATATTCTGTCATTTTAGTTCCTGTATTTTTTACTTTTCTAAATTAGTCCCTAAATTTTGTTTTTTGGCCATTATGGTCCTTCACATTAAAATTGATGGACGATTTTCAAAAATTTAACATAGATAATTGTATTTCTATCGAATAATTATTAAAAATTTTAAAGAAATTATTACACTAAGTTCAAAAGGTTTTAATTTTTAAAAAGGAAATTTTTTTACTCAGTATAATTATTTTTGTAAAATTTTATGTCAGTATAGAGTTGAAACACGATTATTTATACTAAGTAAAGTTAAAAATATGTATATTTTATCAATTTCTATGTCAGGAATCAAAACTGCTAAAAATCAATACTTTAGGGACTAATCTATCAAAATCAAAAATTCAAGGACTAAAAGTATGAGATCCTAGGTAATAGTCAAAGAAAATTTTATAATATGTTCACTGCGTTAAATCAGATCGAGAGAGAGGGAGGGAGGGAGGGAGAGAGATGGCGACGCGGCACCCTCGTCGTAGATCGTGATGGATGTCGCAGAGAGAGAGAGAGAGAGTACACAAATGGCAATACAGCGCGCCCTAGTCGTAGATTGCAATGGATGTTGTAGAGAAAGTGGGAAAGAGGGAGAGATGCAAGAGAGAGAGAGGGACGGTTAGAAGAGAGAGGGTGTAGAGAGAAGAGGGAGAGATGCGAGAGAGAGAGAGGGACGGTGAGAAGAGAGAGGGTGTAGAGAGAAGAGGGAGGGAGGGTGAGTGGGAGCAAGCAGCTGTGGCTGCTGAGAAAAGAGAAAGAGTTGAAAAGTGAAAGGTAGGGTTTGTGGATATTTTCATCCTTTTATCAGAAGGTCAAAGAAAGTCAATGGAAAAAAAATCAAGGGATATTTACGTTTTTACCTCATATATTTTGCTTTTATTCAGAAATTATACCTTGTATTTTGAAGATTTACTATACTTTTATATGTAAATTATTTTACAAATCTATACATTTTCTAGGTCAACACTTAATTTTGACCTAAACATACACAAAATATCCATAAAACAACTAAAATTTAGATTATTCGCCTTTTAAATCAAGCGTTTTACTTTTACTTAAAAAGTATACCATATTTCTTAAAACAATGTATTTTTCATGCCATTCTATTATATTTAATGTAGTAAATCTATATGTTCTCTCGGTCAACTTTTTATTTAGACCTTAAGATATCCAAAATGCCCTTAGTTTAAATTTTTTTAAATTATTTTCTAAGTTTAATTTTGAGGGTATCTACTTATTTTTGAGATCAATTAAATGTTGATTGAGAAAAAATATAAATATAATATATTATAATGGAATAAAAATAAAGAACTTCAAAATGCACAATATACTTTTTAAATACAAAAAAAAAACAGGGTTTAAAAGGTAAATATACTACTTAATTTTAGTTTTTCTTTGTAGGTATTTTGGATATTTTCAGTTAAAATTGCATGTTGATAAAAAAAGGATATAAATTTGTATATTAAACATAATATGATGGTATAAAAATATAAAATTTCCAAACATAATGTATATTTTCTAAATAAGAGTAGAGTACGACGTATGAGAGGGTAAAATAAAATTTCTAAAAATGTTTTATTTCCAGTGGTTATTTCCAAATTTTCTTTATAGGATATTACGGACACTAAATTTATTAATCTGAGGAAAAAAATCACTCAAATTTTGAAATTATATAGTTTAAACGAAATTCTTTTCCATCAATTGAGCTAGTCTCAACTGGGGAAATGACCACTAACAAAACTACACTTTAAACCTAAATACACATAAATATATAAAAGCAGAAAAGCTAACACAAAAGGTAACATTCCTTTTGTGTACTACATAACTACACACATTATAATATAAAAAAGCCGAATATAAATTATCACATAATTAGTTCATAACTACACACATTATAGCTCTTCCACATACATGTATCGAATGGGAAAATACATAGTAACGCCCTGTAGTCGATCGGCTAATAAAACAAATCAAATCACAAAGAAAAATCAAACTCAAAAATTTAAAATTCCTCCTAATGCGACAAATAAAACAAATCAAATCGCATATATATATAATAAATAAACCTTCAAAGCTTGAGGGACAAATCAAGCTCTAGACTACTTCCTTCATGTGTACTAATGCGACTAGAATGGGAGACATAAGCCATGGATCCCAACCCTAGAATATGAGAGAAAAAGTCTCCAGCCATAGCAAGAGGCCCATCGACGTCGTAGCCGGCGACCACTGCAGGTCGAAATCTACCGTCTCTGGCAGGCAACAAGTATTGCGGCGGTGGAAGCATGGTGGTTAGCAGGTTCAATACAGGTGCCCTAATTACTGGCCATCGATCGTTTATAATCGTGGTAGGAGATGACCAATAATTAGGATTCCTTCCATGATCCTGGAAGGATGATGGCTTGTGAATCATCACGGAACGTGAATGAACTCCTAGGGGTTTTCTTGTTGTTCCAATATTTTGAAGTACATCAAAAGAATCATCACTAGTAGTACTGATACTTTTAATTCCCTTGTACTCTCGCTTCAACAAGGCTCTCTCTTGTTTGTGTGCATTCTGGTGACCACCCAATGCTCGAAAATTAGTATTCATCCCCGCCACCTTCTCGTCCATCTGGGCCCCGTTGTTCGAGGAATTGGACATCTCCGGTCGAGGAGAGTAATCGCTGAAGCAGCGCAACAAATTGAGCTCAGCGCAAGGCTGTTGATGATCATCGACGACGCTATCTCCAGGCGGCTTCATAGTAGAGGACACTTTAATCTTACTGAACAATAATGGTCGCATATTTTGAGAGCAATAGACAGTGATTTTGCAAACCTCAAAAATCTGTGTATTTATTGAAGAAACCAGAGTCCGGACGATCCATTTAGGATATTACTGAAAAGGGTAATAGGATTCCTAATAGGGTAACTTTGTAACGGAACAGACTGTCGTACAAATGAAATTTTGAGTTTCCTCGAAACAAATTCAGGAAATCAGATCCTTTCATGAAAAAAGAAAAAAACAAAAAACAAAAAACAAAAAACCAAAACCAAAAACAAAACAAAACAAATTCCGGAAAATTACCCGAGTACGTGTATCTGTCATCTGTCGTTCAAATTAGGATGTATATGGTAATAATGTTTTACTGATATGGTTAATTAATTCGCCTGTCAGAATATGGAAATTCTGTTGGACCAAAAAAAATTATAAAATAAAATAAAATAGGTACAGAAATTAGAAAGTTTTTTCCCTGTTGTTATATATACATACGGGTGCGTTTGGTTCACCATTTCAATCCCAACTTTTCAACTCAAATTTTGTCTTTTTCCTCAAAAGTCTTTGTCTTTTTCCCAAAAAAATTTTGTCTTTTCTGAAAAGTCAACAAAATTTACTATTTCAACTTCAAAAACACAACTCAAACTAACGAACCAAACGAAACTACTATAATAGCAGTTCATATTTTCATTAAAAAGAAATCTATTGTAATATAATATAGTAAAAATAAATACTACAAATGATTGATGTGACCGTTGAGTGTTAAGCCGTTGTCCTTTGAAAACTTTAACTTATTAAGAAAAAATGTTTCTTACCATGAAAACAATAATCTTCAACAATGTAGCAAAAGGCACAAAAATACAGCCCGCTGAATAATCTGAATGCAAATTCTATACGGCTATAGTTCTCTGAGCGCCAAACAAGAAGGTAGTGAAAGAAGCCTAGAAAAGAATTTGAATGATCCACATTAGTAAATTCTCTCTGCGGTAGATACAGGACGGAGGAAGATGACAATTACGGTAATGTTATCTTTGCTACCACGCTCCGCCGCTTCAGTAGCCAATCGCTTGGAGCACATTCCAGGCTCTTTAACAGTGTCCCGAATTATGCTTATAACATCCGCGTTGCTTACAACGTCCCACAGTCCATCACTGGCCATTACCTGAAAAGTGTGTCACAATATCAGTATGTACAGGACAATTTACAAGAGGCTAGACTTTGTATCATCTGTAGAATGCAGCACATTTAAAAATAATAGTTAATAATAAAATAATCTACTCCTTATATTACACTAAGGATAAGCGATTCAGAATTGAAAACCGATCCGGCCCAAGATTTGAAAAGCAATTCCCAGCCACACGAAACAGCAGTTGGATTAAAATTTTAGTACACTTGAAAAGCGATGCAGCCTTACCAAATATTCATCATCAGCAGATAGAATAGTTTCGGTTATCTCAGGTTCTGCAGTTACAGCAGGCTTCAAATCGTCATCACCAATGGAGCGGGTCACCTGTTTATGGGATACAAAGATTTGAGACTTCAATTTACTAACTAAATGGGGCCAATTCCCAAGTATGGAATTTTAAATCCATTGTCAGTCGCAATTTTTGGATAAAATGGCAGGAGGTGCAACTCAGGTGCACAAGTAAAATGAGAAGCTGTTTTTTCACTTTATATTTTTTAACAGCTAAACAACATGGGAAGCCGATTAGACAGCTCTTTCTTGGTCTGCTCATGTGCTGTTTGCAAGGTGCACAAGTAGCACGTATTGATAACTAATCAATCGGTTACACACTCGAATCCCTGCATTAACTTTTAAGAAGATTCCATAAAGGAGCTCTCATGTCCAGAAAGATAGGATAATTTTCTCAACCAAAATGGCATTATACCATCTACTTTAAACTCACATCCTGGATTCATAGGAGATGAAGAGTATAGTATCAACATTGATCAGAGATCATACAAATTACAAAGACGGACCTGGAGAGCAGCAGCACCAACACGCCATGTATCCACTTGCCATTTGACTATTCCCCCGGTACTAACAACTCGCTCTCTCTCCTCAAGACAGCTTGCAATGTGATCCTAATTTGATTGTATTCAGGACATACGACAAGTGAAAGGAAAAACAAAGCCAAATAGCAATAGCATCAAGTCGACACTCACCCTGCTTAGAACAACAGGACGGCCAGCCCGACATAAGATTGTTCTGCAATCACCGGCATTAGCAACAAAAAGCTTGTTCCCAACTATAAGAGCAGTCGCTGCAGTGCAACCAGGATGCCAATCTTTCTGGATAACTCTTTTTGACTCACGATGAGAGTCCAGTTCGCTTCTGAATGCTATATCTGTCTTGACGAACGCTTTTATTAGTGCATCAGCAGGACTGCATTTGAAATACAAGCAAATCCATTTAGCTAAACTAAACGATATGTATATACTTGCATACATACAAATATAGGATTGCATATAAATGAAGTTAAATGTAGTCCATAAAAGAGTAGAAAGTACAAACCTGCTGCTCATATAGCGTAAAGCTTGCAAGAATCCTGGCAAAGCTTGCACTGAGAACTCTGCTGCAGCTGCACCTGCATGTTTCACAGCCATATCCATTGACTGCCCAGCAATGAAAGTAGATGCGGAGTGCACTAGAAAAATGACAACAAAAATGACCTCCAACTCAACCGATGCACCACAGAAGTAGTACAAAAGTTTCTCCTCTAGATTTTGAGTCTAACTTTTTTAATTATTATTACCATACAGGACCCAGAACTGCAAAATAGTAGAACACACACACGCACATAGCGGGATGAAGAAATAGTTTCAAAAATATATAAATATTAACAACTTTTTCTTCTTTGCTAAATAAGAAATAAATAAAATAAAATGTTGAACAAGCTCTACTTGGTTGCTTCTATCTGCCTTCAAGAAGAGTGGGTGTGCCTTGAATCCAAGAAAATGACCATTAAGCATAATTATCAATTAAAATCGGTTGTCAATAAGCACCTCTATGACCATCAAAGATTCCAAAAACATGGAAATCTCTTTCATTGCCACTGTTGGGACTAAGGAAATGTGTGTCCTCCATGGTCTCCCTCCTTCCACATGTCGCAAAAGATCCCCAAGATAGAACTGGGTGATATGTTGATGGATCATCTGAAGAATCCAGCCAACTCGTCAAACTAAAATCAGCTTCACAAGAAGCTCTTCTGGCAAAGTGTTCTCCTTGCGTAGACCAGTTAACAGCCTCTTGAAAAGGTTGGACATTGTTTGAAACATCCATGGACTGATCACCACGAGGAGAAGGAGGCGCTCCAATGAGTGCTGGTCCCTGTGCTCCCTCTATGAGTTCCAAAATTGAACTGAGTTCACCAACTATATCATTGAAAGAAGGTCTACTTTGAGGGTTTGAATCCCAACATCCTTGTATCAAGGACAACAAAGTTGATGGTGCCCCTGACTCAGGACCGGCAAGAACTGGTCGCAGACCATCAGACACTACAGATGCAGTGAGTTGATGCTCAGTGTAGTTCATCTCTAGTACAGTGTGCGCCTGCCAGGAGGTATTGGTAATTGAATACTGTCAAGATTCTACCACGGTATTGAATTGGAATGGAACTTAGTGAAATTAATACAGGAATCTCTAGCGTTAACAGCATGGACAATTCGAGACAAACGTGTGCAGTGATGTAAAGGGATTCATCACTATCAGAGAAAATTGGAAGAAAACTTATATTAATGAAAATTCATCTATTCTATGGGCTCATCAGAACAAAAGGCACCAAATAAAGAAACTTTTGGATGGATTACTTGAAATCTTAAGAAAAACAAATGAATTACAAGAAAATGATAAAACCAGATGGGTGAAAAAAACACTAGGTAAGCTTAACAGGAAAAAGGTTAAATCAAATCACTCTTTTCGGTTGGGATTGGGAATATGCATGTAGTCAGATTTTTTGAAACATGCACAGAGATGTAGTTGAAGTAAGCATTGCCAAAACAAGGTCTTTTTCTATAATTTAAATTAAAAAAAAAAAAAGAAGAAGAAGAAGAAGAAGAAGAAGAAGACAAGCGAAGAGGGTTACTTCAGAATATAAATTTTGTTCCTGATCTAGTTATGCTGATCATACAGAATGCATAAAAACAATTGTAAGGCTAGAGAATTGTGTATGCAGAAGTGTTTGACCAAAAAAAAAAAAAGCCGAAAACACTTGAGCTTTAGATTAACTGATGTAATTTCCTCCAAATACAAAATTCAGCCATTAACATTTTGGCTTTGGTCCTCTGCCTCTCTTAGAGGTCAACTTACATATGGCAGGTATCAGGAGGCTAAGATTATGTACAGATTAAACTATAATGCAACATTGATTAATTATAAAAGTATCGACAATCTAAATTTCCTATCATTTTATAGCCCATAATATTATTTGAAATAAAATGGAAAATAATATGAATTCGAACTCAAATTGAAAAATGATATGAATTTGTATCAGATGAAGAACATTCTTTTTCAATAAATTAAAGCTCTTTTTTAGGCACATAAGTGAAACAATATTTGGGAATTTAGCGCATCATCCTACTAATAATAGGTTTAAAATCAAAATTTTGACTCCTGACAAAAGATGGAAGTAAAAAATTACATTGGGAAAGTCTAACCTGGGCTTCGGCACGAAGATCTGTATAAGGGACAACACCTGTAATGAGTTCACTGAAATAGCACCGCATTGAAACTTTCATGTTAAGAGACTAACATGGCAATGATAATAATATGAAAAAAAACAAGATAAACATTAAAATACCGACTTTGTTGTAACATGCTGGAAAAACAAATTCAAACAAAAGCATGGAGTAAATTCTTCGTCATTCTGCCTCATTGATATTCCCAGTAACAACTATTCAAAGTAGACACAATGAATATCAAATACTAATAATTAATCACTTCAGACTTCAATTACATTGCAATGTGAATAAAAGTTCAAATCTAAAGAACGGCAATATTAAAGTTTGTTTAGATTATGCTCCATACAATAAATTTGATGCAGACTTCTTTTGCCCAGCAAGAAATAGTAACTTCTATCTAATTCAATTGACTTTAAGCTAGATTTTTCATATTTTCCAGCTAAACAATCTCGGTTGGCCTATCCATATCTGATATCTAAATGCCCAAGATGGATTTTCAAAGTAGTCAGTCTATCCTAGAACATTAAATCTGCTCTTAAACATACATATTGGCTATACACAAAGGAACCACTAACAGTTAAATGCAGAATGGCACACGGTTTGAAACTAAGTAACCAATGCTATATTGAAAAATCAAATTATTTAATGTCTTACTTGATTGATACACCAAAACTGTAGACATCCGACTTTTCTGTATGTATTTCCTTCTTTAGTATTTCAGGAGCCATGTAAATTAATGTGCCAACCATATTTTTCTTATGAAAACCACCAGTAGGTTTTCCAGACGACCTCCAATTCTCAACAGACACTTTTTTCAGATCGTTCTTGTACTCTGCCAAACCAAAATCTGCTAGGTGAGGATTTAGATCTTTGTCAAGCTGCACGATGAGCACGTAGAGCGCTTTAGTTTTATATCCAATTCTGAAGCTAAAAAATTTATTTAAAAAAAAAAAAATTCAAGTAACAATAGGAAAACCAAAATATCAACTGAAACAAGGATTAGAAACTTGTGGTAGACATTTACAAGAATGTTTGCAGGTTTCACATCCCTATGTAATATCCCGAGGTTATGGAGATACAGCAAGGCCTTGGCTGGATAAAAAAATGGAGAAAGTTGTGGAAGGAAGACCACGTAAACATTACCCAACTAAGCCTTCAATATAACTTCAATAGAGAACAAGCAAATGCATAATATCAAATATCACACCGAAAGTTTTCGGTGCTGAAAAAGTTTGGAGCAACAAGTGTAAAAAAATTTTAGCATTTTACAACTATCATCTAATCATAGTTGCCAGTTTCTCCATAAGTCAAAACCATAAACCATTTTACTCTCTGTGCGTGAACATTTAAAATACGATCAACACACACCGTTCAGAAAAGAAGCCAAGGAAAATACAGATATACCTAAGCGGACAGCGATAATAAGGACCTGATCGATACTTGGAGTCCACTCTTTAACGTGCAACATCTCCGAAAGATTCGGGGACTCATAAAATTCAAAGAAAAACATGTAGTGGGGGCGGCTTCGAATGTGCAGCAACCATTTTTGCTAGCCCGGGATGATCAAGCTTACTTCATCACCATTAAGAATCAAAACAAATCCACACACTCCATCACGACTCATCACCTCAAAAATGCATAGAATCATACTAAAAGAAAATTTGTATCCACATATACATTACTATATAAAAAAGAAATGTATACCACAACAATTGCAACTCCTTGTGGAACTTATCAAGGTCTTCAGAAGTCGACAAGACGGGTTTCTTCACAGCAACCCTCTTCCCATCCAAGGTCGCTTCGTATACAACACTCTCAGCCCCTACTCAAGACACAAATTCAACACACAATCCCACAATGACTATATATCATTTCCCAGTCAGATAGGTTCGGCAGTTGTAACTTTACAATAAAAACCTTATAATAACTAGTTGAATTAATTGTAACTGTATCTAAAATTATGAATAACATGAGACTATTTAGCAACTGCAAAAAAGAAGTTACGAATCCGGTCGCCGGATAAGAGAGTATACCTATGCATATGATAGTGACATAACAAAATACTGTTAATTGGTAAATGCATCTATATTAGACCCTGAACTTTGATTATATTCTTAGTTTGGCCCTGAACTGTCATTTGTATTGATAAATTACCCGTAAACTTTTAGTCCTTCG
This sequence comes from Ficus carica, assembly GCA_009761775.1. NCBI lineage: Eukaryota > Viridiplantae > Streptophyta > Magnoliopsida > Rosales > Moraceae > Ficus > Ficus carica. Next base: position 3,205,622 of record CM019751.1, on the reverse strand, counting down.
GTCACAATCCCACCTTGAACTGGTCGGAAAACCACCATTTTTATGAGCAATAACAGGAACTAAAAACATTACAAATGAAAGTTAAGGACCAAACTGCAAATCAATACAAACGAAAAATTCAACCCAATTTTCGCAGTTCTAAAAAAATAAGTAATTAAAAGAAAAGGGCCAAATTAGAGAAGGAAAAGAGACGTGCCTCGAGCAATAGGAGAGAAAAGAGTGTAAGAGGAAGGTGGAAGATGGAGAGGAATCGAAGTGCTCGTACAGCAACCCCTTATGCACGTGTTTGGCTCTACAATTTCAACCCCCATTCTCTCTCTCTCTCTCTCTCCTCTTTCTCTCTCTAAAAATCTTAACAGATGAAGGAATAGGAGCGAAGTTAATGTATGGAGGTTAAGGAAGTAGGAAAAGCAGACAATCTGGCAGGGAAGGAGTGGTTATGCAATCATTTTCTGGCTTCTCTGTACGAGAACAAGTCAGGTGCTTCGAAATTTCGCTTTTTTCTTTTTTTCTCTTTTTTCTCTTCTTTTATTTTCTTCCCTAGGAAGGAGATGTTCTTTCTTGGCCACGTTTGGCATTTTCGGCCGTACATATTTTTTTTTTTTTTTTCCCATTTTTGAATATTTTAAGAAAGGTTCGTTTACAGCCTCGCAGCGGCGGCGGAGCCACGGGGTACCAGTTGGGGCTATAAAATTTTTTTGTTATTTTTTTTATCCCAAAATTATAATTTTTACAATTTATTCTCATATATTAAAATTAAAAAATTCTAGTATAATCTTTATTTTATTCTTATTAAAAATATAAAATTCTCACATAATTTTCATTAAAATTAATTTGATAAAAAAAAATTTATATTTTTATATTTTATATTCAATAAAATTAAAAATTTTCACATATTCTTTTAATATCGTTTTTTTTTTTTTGGGACTGAATCTACCATTTTGTTTTTGTTTTTTTTTCCTCCCCCCAACAACTACAACGCAATTTTATATTCACCTAATTATATTCACTAAGTGACAATTTTAATGGTCACTGTTTAGCATTTTAGAACACTAAATTAACACCAAACTCATGAAGAATATGTCGTGTAGCGAAAAACACAACAAAACTATTATATCATGTCTCTGATTGTTATGTTATGACTCCCAACAAAAATTATTCTTTCCGTATCTATTATATAAATATTATGACGTAAAAAATAACTATCGAGGTTCACTTTAAAAATATATGAAATCAATTGTTGAAATTATAACTTCAGGTTTTAACGGTACAATCATTAACAGATTTGTCCGGTTAGTTCCTGTATACACACCACAACCGGTTAAAAAGCGGCCAACTATGCTATTTTAACTCCAAAATACAACACGTGGATCTCATTAGCAAAAGCCACTGAATGTTGATTTCAATAATATAAACGCTAACACGATGGTAAATTCAAAATATCAATTTACCTTTCTACCATAAGTAGCAGCCTTTTCCTTTGTTTTTCAACTACTTTATGTTGTGATTTTACCCATATACCCTTAGAAAGCCTTCTGTTATTCCTCATTTTTTCCAACCACCAGTTGCCCCGTTTGACCACTACCGGTTTTTCCAGGTTACCTGTATCCACATGCTATCCTCATTTAGGATGCGTTTGATAAAATAATTTAAGTTAAAATTTTTAAATTGAATTGATTGATTTTTTAAAAATTAATTATAATTTTTATTGACTTTTCAAAAAAATAAAAATTGATTTGAATAATTTAAGATTAAGATGATAGATAAACGGAGGCTTAATTTCACGTGTGACTGCGCTTGCCTTCTCAAAAAATAAACGGAAACATACTAATAACATAAATTTAAAAATTATTACATTAATATAATATAAAAATAATTTTAAATTAAAATTTATATCATATTTATTAAAAATAAAAAATTAATGTCATATCAATCAATGTATTAAAAAATGATTAATTAAGTATTTTTTGAGGGGGAAAAATATAATGCTAGTCTATAGATAAGACCTTTTAAAGACAAGTAATTATTTTTTTAGGGAAGAATAATAATATTAAATTGCTCAGAAATTAGAAATAATGGGAATTTGCTGCCCAACTTCCTATTTGACATTACTGTTGTAGTTATTGTACTAAAATTTTCACACTTTGGTTTATATCCGGAACAACTTTGTGTATTGTGTTGTAAATTTTTAAGATGGGTACACGTATAATTAAATATTAGAAAATTATTTGATAGTTAAATTTTCACACTTTTTGTTTCCATGTCAACTCATCGTGACTCATTTACTAAACGTGTTGATATGTCCGTATCCTCTTACTTGCATATTAAACATTTCGTATTCGTGTTTGGATTACAAATCTATTTAACAATCAGGTTGTGTTCGTGCTAGATCTAAACGGGTGGTGTTTTAAACGTGTCCACCTATATACTATCCATGAACACAAATTGTCAGCTAATAAGTATAGATTTTGTATTATTAAAGGTATGTTTGAAGCGTCATCTCTAGATAGTAAAACAAAGCTTCTTTATTTTCTCCCGTCTCTTGTTCCAAATCGTTGATTAATTGTATGACCATTGCGGAACTTTTTTTTTTTTTTTTTTTTTATATTTCTTTTACCCCAATAGCTTGGTTATAATTGCTTTATTGTTAGGATCACTTAGAAGGATTTCAAAATCTCAATTTTAGATCAAATTTTCTCTCTCTTTTATTTTCAAAAAACTTAAACTATAAAAGTCTATAACTTTTTCATTTGAAATCGAAATTAGATGATTTTTATGTCAAAATGCTCATAATGACGATATGAACAAGACAAAATCAATTTTGGATATTTTTTTTTCCCAATACATTTCAAATTTTTGTACTATTCTTTATATCACAAAATTTTATTAAAAAATTTTCCCCTCAATACATATTTCCAACCCAACACATATTTTCAAATGTTCCCTCAATCATGCCCTAAATATAATTTAATGGTATTAAAATATCAAAATGTAAACTATCGCTATAATTTATGAATTAAAACAAAATACGAGGTAATAATTGTAAATAACCCAAAAATAATTGCTTATCAGCAATGTCCACCATCATCTCCTCAACTAACATTCAAAACCAACCGCCATAGAGTGTCCGCCTCTCAATATCTCAATAATCAAGAAATCTCCTCATTTGATCCCCAATTCCATCCTCAAATCCAAAACCTCCGAATCTTTTTACAGAAAAATAAAAAACTTAATAAAAATATTAATAAAAAAAAAATCGACGATGAAGCTGTACGGATTCTCTGTTGTGACGTTCCTGATTCTGCTCTGCGAGTTTGGGATTTGCAGTGATCCATTTCTAAGAATGAAGCTCGGCGATTTCGATGGCTCTCAGGACGAAAACGCGCTAATCGAAACGCTTGCTCGCTTCGCTGTTCAAGAACACAACAAACAGCAGGTTTCATCTTTTCCTAAATTTTTTCAATCCAATTCTTGTGTTCTTCTCTGTAATTGTGGTTAATTTTCCTAATTGATTTGTGATTCTATGGCGTAGAACGCGCTGCTTGAGTTCGCTAGGGTTTTGGAGGCGAGAGAGCAGGTTGTAGCTGGGAAGATTTATCATCTGACTCTGGAAGCCATTGATTCTGGAAAGAAAAACTTATATGAAGCTAGGGTTTGGGTGAAGCCATGGATGAACTTCAAGCAATTGCAGGAATTCAAATTCGCACATAACCTCGGCGTTAAGCCAGGTATTCTACTCTCTGAGACATTTTTAGGGCTTTTTCGTGATAACAAATGAATTGAAGCCGTGGTTTTGTGATGTTAGTGAAATATTTTTTAATAAGGTACCATGGCCTGAATAGTTTTTATCATTATACAAAAAACGAGCCGTGGTTCGGGTTCACTACTTGTGGTCTTGTGTTGATGTTTGGGTGGAAAATTATTTTGTAGTTCTAGAATTTCTGTTTCTACACAAAAGTTCAAAAGCATATTAACAAACCGTGAAGGAATGTAATGGAACTGAAAAGTAAAGTAAAAGAATAAGAAAGGGGTCATTGATGCCCTTTCTAATGTTTACTTACCTATTCGGAAGGATACAGAAGTTTCCTAAACTTAGGATTTAGAAGATTACTTGTGTACTCACTAAAATGTCCTAGTTTTTATTGATTCTTATAATGTGTATTTATTATGGGTGCATAGGTAAAAACAATTAATATCAAGGGGGTGCGATTATTGGTTTCAATCTCTCATGTTGAATGCTAGTCTTTTCTTCCTTGGTTGATGTGTAGCATCAAGTGGTTCCATAATGATTTCAGGGAACTTGGTACAGAGACCAATTCCAAACGAGTTTCCATTTTGTGGATTTTAATATTAGTCTGAGTGTATCACGACCTATATGTTGTTAGGAACCCGAAAATCTGGACATTCTATTGAATCAAAAGTAGATACAATAATGGAAAACAAGAAGATAACAGAGGGTTTCGAGGACCCTTAAGCCTCCCAATGGCTTCAACCAAGGACTCAATAACAGACTACACACATTCACATCCCTCTCTTAATAGCCCTTATCCCCTTTATACTCTAATAAGCTACTCACACTAATATTCAGGTACTAACACTAGGTTCCTAACATATGTCAAGGTTTATGGTTTCAATATTGTTCCTTTATTTTCCTTTCTTTTTATTTGGTAAACGATGGATAAAGAGAAAAATAACTAATATTTCACGTCCCTTATATTTTTCCAGTTCAGCTGAAAATTGAAGATTAATTTTTCTAGAGTATCAGATAAAGAAAGTTCCCAACTTGCTTGGCACAAATCATATTCTTGGCAATCCAATTTCTTGCTTTCTTGCGATCAAGGGAACTTCTATTCACTCGCATCTTCCTTTGATTTTACTAGTTAGGTTCTGCGTTTCCCAGCTCTATTCTCGTCCAAAAATTGCTCTTTGGTGTGTTAGTGCCTGTGGTGATCTTGTTATCCATCTGAATTTTTTTTCCTTGCCAAGGGAGATTGCTCTTTTTCCTTTTTTTGGTAGATAAATGAGGTTGCTTTTTAATATATGCAGGTTATTGAAGATTATGTCAAACTTGAGTTACTTCTGAAGAAGGCCGGGGGGGGGGGGGGGGGGGGGGGGGGGGTGGGGGGGGTTAGGGAAGAGATATTCAAGTTAGATGTAAATAAGAACTGGAAAGAAGAAGGGTAACTGTCCGAGTTAGGTGGAACAAGCTCATTTCTGAAAATAGTTATCTCCTTGTTTACTGTCATTTATAGAAGTATTGCATGTGAATTCCTACTTCTTACTATCTTTTAGACGTGGTACGTTTGATTGAAAAGACTTTACAAGTTGGTGCAAAATGCGTTGACAATTAGCCAATTTGTGTATATGTGTGTGTGAAAGCTTAAACCATATTATTTGCTTGTATATAAATTTCACCATATACAAAGCTTGTACGGTGTATGTAGAGTTTAAACATGAAAGATGATTATACTAGATGGCTTTATTTTGTTACAATTGTTATATAATCGTGTTGGGAGGACCCACTAATTCGAATATTTTAAGACCTTCCACCTCTTAAAAAAAAACTTGCTTCTTTTTTCCTCTATACTTACATTTAATAACACTATTCAGCTTAAGAATGTTTCTAATGAGGGACAAGAAAACTTGCAATAATTTCTTTAAAAAGAAAAGGAAAAAAAAAAAAAAAACCATCGAGGCGGATCAATATAATAAGTGTTTTTGAATGAAATCTGTCTCTCTTGATTTTTCAAGAGGAGGAGAAAAAGAAGAAAGGGGCTTTCTAACTTTCTCTCAGTCGTAAATCTCTCAGTTTTATCACACTGTCATAAGCACGGAAGCTCTAGTCCCATCATGTGTTTTTAATATATTAGCTCAAGAAAAAACTATAAATGACTAGTTATATATATATATATATATATATTTATTTATTGGTAAATTATAAACTAATTACTTCTCAACTTCTCTTCATCCTCAATTTCATCTTCTCCACAACATTAGTTTTCAGTTACATTTTCGCAATATGTTTTGTCAATTGTTAATGTTATACTGTTGTTTTCATCATCGTATGTAGTATCTCCTTTTTTGTTGGAGATATTTCTCCAAGAGTTTTTCAATTTCGAGTTAAATTACAGAAATGGTTAACTCTAGAGATTATTTAAATGACCAATTGAAAAGAAATAGAAATGCTAACTAAAATAGAGTGAACAAGACACAAACAAGGATCTAGAGGGGACGTCCAACCCAATAGGAAACATGAGCTCTGCTAGGGTTATCGCTGCCAGACAGTGTGAACAGGGCTCTGGGCACCGTCAACGGTGTCTCTTAAACATTCAAAACAATGTAGTTGCAAACGAAACTAAGTCATCTGATTCGCGTTTCGACGCCGACTCAGACAGAAAACTATGTCGTTTTTTATCTCCATAGAGCGTTGTTCATCGTCTCCAGGGTACAGAATAGTCGCCTTAGAAATGAAGTCATGAACGAAGCTGAGTCGTTTTAGAATCATGAATCATCATCATTTCAGAGGGGAATAGCATTGTTTCAGACCTCTCTGGCTCCGTTTTGGCCAATGCATATGGTTGCAGTCGTGCTGTCACTTCACGCCGGCCAGCCACCTTAGGTTCTAGCTGTGCCATTGCTTGCACCAGCATAGCCCTTATGTTGTCAACCCCAGAGCCAACCCCGGTGCCACCCCATCCACTGTTGTGTTCAGTAAAACGCTCCAACCACCAGTCAAATACATCTTCCTATGCCTTTGCTATAAGTCGTAAACAGTCTATTGTTGTGGACTTCTCAAAATCAGAACCCCTAGAAAAAGAAAAAAAAAAAGGAGATTATATGACAGTCAAGGTTTCCGAGGAAACATAAAAAAAAATAATGGGATTATGCAAAATAGCATTAATTAGTAGAGCTTTCCTTTACAAAGGTGAACAACCATGGAGAACAACATATCTCAAAGTAAAAGTATGACAAATCTAGAGAACTAAAGGAGAATGAAGAATCCTTTCACTTGGAAGAGAATTTTTCCAATTTCAATTCCCTTCCCGCGAAGAGAAGAGTCGTGTTTGGGCTGCAGGATCTTGTGGTCTAATTCAGGATTAATTACTTAAAAAAAACTACAAATACCCAAGTGTGTGTTCGCCTTCATGATCTGAGAGGGGAATATTTGTAACCCCACCCATCTTTTGTTTGAAATTCATCTCTATACAATGCCCTAATTCGCATACCACCTTGGTACGACTGTTGTAATGGTTCCAGCAAAAATAAATATTACACATACTCAGTTGGTTCAAAATAATGTTCAAACTACTGTTGTTAAGTGCATTTCCATAGCGACTATGTCACAGGTTTATCAAACCGAGCAAGAGCTAATCGGAGCTTTTACACTAGTACAATCTAAAAAGCACGCAAGAAAAAATGGAAATTGCTTAGAAATAAATGGAAATTGTTGTTTCACTTGTTTCACATTCTTGGGGGGAAAAAAAAAGAAAATTGAGTATTTTAAGGAAGAACAGTGGGTCCTACAAGGATAAGTTAAACAATTACCATCTTAGAGTTTGTAATAAGAAAGGTTTTAAAGTGAAAACATTAATGTTTTCTCTTGAGTGTTTTTTTTTTTTTTTTTTGCCTACTGTCATTTTCTTATTTTGTTCAATTTTCTTTTACTTGTTTCCTTTCAGCCTTGTGTTTTAAGATTGTAATATCTTTTTTATTTTCTTTTCAATAAATTTCGCTTATAAAAATAAATAAATAAATAAAAAAAGGTTTTAGGTACCTGATTTCACCTAATCAATCCACTAAACTTAGAGTAAGATGAGAGGTCTGAAGGCGAGCTGTTGACTTGAAGTAGACGTGAGGTCTAAAGACAGATTATCATAGGAGGAGAAGAGGTGAGTTCTACGTAGGTGGTGGAATTTTGAAGCAACCTTTTTCTGTGTTTGGTTATTTATTTGATGCAATTTTCATTGCTAATAACTACATATAACAGTTGTTTTATCGAAAAAGTGCATCTGTTAACTGTCCCTCAGGTTTCTAACAAATTTTTAATCGTTGTTTTAATACAATTAGTTTTTAACATTCTTGATTAACTAGCTGGGAAAAATTAGTAAATACTAGAACCAAGAGTACACGAACCTTGCCCTCATCTATTATTGTTGCTTTCTTTGAGATTTTACCCACCACAAAGGGCTATAAACTCTAATTCAATTAAAAGGGAATTCATTTCAAGCAAAAAAATTAAAAGGGAAATCATGTTTCAACTACCCTGAATTCTCTTTCCATTTCAACAAAAAACCTAAAAATGGATGAACTTTGACAGAAGAGGATTTTCACGAAGCACATTTTTAGGGTTTTTTTTTTCCCCCCCTCTGAAAAAAAGGGAATCATCTAGTGCCCATCTCACTCCCATGTCCCTTCAGCTTTTTAGCAGTCACGGGGACCACTGTGGAGTAGCCAAGACCTATACCTAGTCTCTCCAAGCTTTCTAATTAGGGCCACTACTGCTTGTCACCTAGCCCAACGATTCAACAACAGAAACTGAAACAAGGTGTTTAATGAAGATTATAGGATTTGAACCTTGATGAAAAGAGTGAGGAGACATAACAAAGGCATCCTGACCACTAAACCACAACCTCCTTAGTTGTAGGTTTATTTTGAAGTTCCACAAGCAAATTAATAATGGTGTCATAGTTTAGGGTCATTTATGAAAATAAAAGAGTACGTTTTTAGTACAATAATAATAGTATTAATTTTAATAGATTGGAAGAGAGATTGCAATGTCTACCAACATTACAACTAGAATATATATATATATATATATATATAAATTTTTCAATGCCGCCTACATCGCCCAACCCGAGTAGTTTGCCCCCGTCAAAAGTGGTGAAGCGAAAACTTTTTTTGTTTTGTTTTTGCTTTTCGATAGAACACTCTGAATAAAATTTGATATAATTTTTAATGATAGAGATATAATTTATTAGATAATTTTTCACTCAATATAGATATTTCTATATATTTTAATTATTAAGTGGTGTACAATTTTATTTTTTTATTTAATAGGACACAATTGAAATTTTATAAAAATCTAAGGACAAAATCAAAATTTCTGAATTTCAGTACGTGTCTCCATTTCTTTACAACTCATGACTAACCCAAAAAACATCATTTCTTGCCATCGGGTCGTGCTCATAGAGACAAAGAGAGGAAAGAGGAGAGAATTACATATTTTTTTTCCGAAGACAAGAGTAGGATTTTTTTCCCCTTTTCACGGTTTCTTTTTTCTTAATTCTTTTCCTCTCTAGGTTTGATTGAAAATAAATTTCGAGTCTAAAAGTACAAATAAAACACTCCAAAATATTAACGATGCTTTTTTTTTTTTTAAATAAATAACTTACTGGTAAAAAATTTTAAAAAAAGAAAAAAAACCAAAATTTTAATAAATACAATTATATAGGACTGTACAGTAAAATAAAGTAGTGGACGGCTTTTGTTGGGCTTCATCGTTATCAATCTTCAGATGGAGGCAACTACCTTTGTTGTATAGTAATTTAAAGCAACTTTATTAGGTATGTAGAAACAAGCAACTTCAAAATCACCGACCCCACTCCAATATTTTTCCATGTTCCAGTACTCCAGCAGCTTCCGTCTGCATTTTATGAAGGATCATAAAAAGCCCACGTTTTCGATTTGCATGTGGTTCAATGGACACCCACGACCTCACACATCTTTCCGTGTTTCTTATTTCATTTTCTTTCTTTTTGTTAGATTGTGAAATGATCTTACATCACTATGTTATTAGGCTATCATAGTGTTTATATGTGGATCCGGCTAAGATTTAGCTTTCGTTTGGCTCTTAGATCCAAACTTACGTTTTCATCTCTTTTTTTTTTTTTTTTCTCCCTCTCTGAAAAGTGAATAAAAATTATAACTCATTTTTTAAAAATTAACCAATTTCAACCTAAAAGTTTTATTTCAAATCCGTACACAACGTAGGTTTAACCTACTAGGTATTAGCTAATTATATGACCGTTAAAACATAATCCCACGGGTATAAAGGAGGATTTCAACTTATTCGTAGGTGAATAAGTTAATATAAAACGAAATATATATACCAACCACAACGTAGCAATAAATTACGACCCAAACATAATATGTATGATATCTCCAAGGTTGGTTGTTGTTTTCTCTCTCTCTCTCTCTCTCTCTAAAGAGCCACAGGTTTGTATAAGTGTGAAAGTAGCCTTGGAGTGGCAACAGCTTTCAATGGGTTCCTCATATGAGTAATGATTCCTGGAGTCATTTGCCATATCAATCTCGTCAGGCTTCATTCCTTCTGGAGGGCTCCAACTGAATTGGTGCAATCGGTGGCCCAACATGGATGTGACCAAATAGATACCGAGTTGGGTTCCCGGGCATGTCCTCCATAAGAATCATTCGGGTCGAAACGCATGCGGGTTTTTCCAAACTACCGTGTCACGTCCTACGGCCCAAACGTTTACGTAGACAACACAACCCTTAGGGATTTCGTAGCCGCCAATCTTGACATGGGAGCTGACTCGGTGAGGAAGCATCAAGAGTGTTGGGGGGGTGCAACCACATTGATTCCTTGGCTACGTATTTATACAAGAATATCTAATTCACCATTAAAGTGGATAACACTGTCACTCTTAGTGACACAAATGGAATAATTCTACGGTTTACGGATTAAATTGTTGGTTTGAATTTATAATTCAAAGGGACTATAAGTATGACCATATAAGAATATCTAAACCACCATAAAAGTGGATAAAAGTGTCACTCCGGGTGACACAAATTGTTACCAACATCAATTCCTTCACAACAAGGGAAATTCAGCCGAATAGGTGAATGGCTAAAATTAAAACACTCATTTTATTGAACTTGAAAAAAAAAAAAAAAAACACACGCATTACATATAATAACGGCAACATAGTTAAGAATTTAAACCCCAACAAACGTGATATCTCCCCGATCTCTCCTTTTTTTTTTTTTTTTTTTTTTTTTGGTGGATTTCTAAACAGCAACACGTTTGTACAAGTGTGAAGGTAACCTTGGGGTGGCAACAGCTTGTAGTGGGGTCCGCATATAAGTAACAGTCCCCGGAGTTTCTGCCATATCAATCTCATTCGGCTTCATTCCTGCTGGAGTGTTCCAAGTGAATTGATGCAATAGGTGACCCAACATGGACGTGACCAAATTGACACCGAGTTGGGTTCCCGGGCATATCCGACGACCCGCCCCAAATGGTAGTAGCCTATAATCATGACCCTTCATATCAACATCTTCCTCTAGGAACCTTTCAGGTCGAAACTCATGCGGGTCTTTCCAAACCGCCGGGTCACGTCCCACGGCCCAAACGTTGACATAGACGATGCAGTCCTTAGGGATGTCGTAGCTGCCGATCTTGACGTGGGTGCTGGCTCGGTGAGGAAGCATCAGGGGTGTTGGGGGGTGCAACCGCATTGCTTCTTTGGCTACATGTTGTAGGTAAGGGAGGTTAGCGAAGTCGGTTTCGTTCACGACCCGATCCGACCCAACAACCCGGTCTAGTTCTTCTTGGGCCTTTTGCTGAACTCTAGGGTTCTTGATAATCTCAGCCATGGCCCATTCAACTGATACTGCTGTGGTGTCCATGCCTGCAGTAATCATGTCCTGCACACAAAAGAAAGACAACAAATCATTAGAAAATGGACAAATTTTTTTTCTCTCTTTTTTTTTTTTAACAACCAGTTAAAGATCGCTTTATGATTATTTCTCATATCTGTCAAGGTACAAATTTTCGATTCTTTGAATCCACACTAAATCCGGTTCGTTCTGTGAGGGCATGAGGACTAATCTCATTTCATAATTGCAAAAAATTCAAGAATGATAAATAATAATTATTAAAAAGACAATAATAATTAATATTTACGGTCGTACTAGCTACCTTCACCAACACGAATAATTACTACATTATTTGCTGCCTATATATGGATATGAGTCAGGTAATAAATGCTTTCTTTTTAAAGAAATGTACCTCCCAAGAATCCAAGGAAATGTACCTCCCAAGAATCCAGAAGTTACTATAAAATTAGATATAAAATTATATTTAAATATTCTGTTTAATTTTTTAATATCTCAAATAATATTTAATCATATTATATTATTTTATAAAATTTAAAATAATTTATAATTAATTTTTTTATATTTTAAAATCTAACTTATTCAATGATGTATTAAAATATAATTGATTAGACATTATTTGAGATGTTAAAATTGAGGAGAAGATATGGATTCTATTAAATTTGCCTGACATGGTCACGTTATGGCACCTCATTTAATGATGTGGGTTCATATTTGGTTTCCCTTTTTCTAAGAGCATTCACTCCTTGTTTCGTTGAAAGATCACTTTCACTAAAAGGCCAGGGAGATACGTAAACTTGTCTCAGGGTTTCTAGCTTCTTCTTCTTTTTTTATTTTATTTTATTTATTTTTTATTTATTTTAATGCATCCCTCAGTAATAATTAATCTATTATTAATTTTTTACTCATCCAACCTAAGACTTACAGATTTCAAAACCTCAAACCCTCTCTTTCCTTATCAGTTGGGCTAGCCTTAATTGAATTAGTTATGTTAATCTAAAATATAGGTCACTCTTTTTTTTATGAATTAAAATATATGTCACTTGCCTCCTATGTTAATAGACAGTAAATATCACATGCATGATTTTTTCTAAAAAAAACAAATAAATTGGTTTTTTAAATTAAAAAAAAAACCCCCCAAAGCAAAGCAAATGTGAGGGGGGGGGGGGAAAAAAAAAGGGAAAAGGGAAAAGAAAGTTACAAAAAAGAACAAAGAGAGTAAAACCAAACATACCCAAAGAAGTCCGATAAGAGTGTCGTCACTAAGCTCATATTGGTCCTGCGCATTAAGCAAAGCATCCACAAAATGCTGCTTAGTACCAACCCCATGCTTGAGCTTGAGCTTGTGTTCTTCAATTATAGCTTTAGCAAGCCTGTCTCTCCGAGCGCAGTGCTTTAAATACTCCTCTTCCAGAGACGGATACATCCATTGCAGCCATGGGACAAAGTCTCCTAAGTTAAGACCAGCTGCCAACTTCGATCCATTTGTCACGATTCCTCGGAACTCCATTCCTTGCTCGTCTATCACGCCTTCCTCGTTCGTGAACCGCTTCCCTAATACCAGCCTCGTTATGTTGTTTAGAGCCACTGCTCCTAGATAGCTCCTCACTGACAAACTCTTGCCTTTGTTCTCTGGAAATATGGAAGCATGAAAAAGCTACTAATTAAGCATCTATAATTGATTGAGTACTCTTTTTTTTATTATTGTCTTTATTTTTCAGTACATTTACATATTCATCTTTTTGTAACCCTAACATTTATTTGATTGTTTGCATTAAAAAAATATATATATATTGGTGCCATTTCTATAACATTAATTCAAATCTCACCAAAAAAACGGAAAGAAGCTGAACGTATAAATTTTCACTTTGAAATCAGATCGCGTATTATAAAACTATAGCACTATAAATGGAATTTAACGTGAAAATAAATGTAAATAAATGAGTAAATAAAATAAAAAAGAAGTTAAAGGAAAAAGATGAGAACAGAGAAAGGGAGAAGAAAATAATAATGAAATCACCAGGATCAGTGCAATCCTTGAAAATGGATTCAACCATGGCCATGACCTCATCCTCTCTAATGGGTCTAAGAGCCTCAAGACTCTTGGCCGTGAAGAGCTCAAGAGTACAAACTTTCCTCACTTTCACATAGTAAGGTCCGTAATCAGCCCATATAAGGTTCTTTCCGTTCTTGCTAAACTTCGCCGACACTCGGCTCCGGTGCCGATCGGCGAGCTGTTGATCATGCTCCTTAAGGACTTCCTTCGCCAACGCCGACGTCGACACCACCACCGCCAGCTTAGACCCGAACCAAACCGATATGATCGGGCCATAGGCTTGACCCCACTCCGCAAAGCATCTGAACCTCACCGGCTTTATGTCGTAGAGGTTTCCGACCACAGGCCAGGGACGCGGGCCCGGTGGGAGCTTGAATCTGAGCCGTTGATAGAGCTTGTAAGCAGTGAGGAAGAGGATTAATGTTGAGATGAGAATTAGATGGAAAGCCATGATTTTATGTCTTTGAATAGAATAATATGACTTGGACAACGCTGGTCGTAAGTTTAGAGATGATTTCTTCTTATAGGGCAAGTGGTTGGTTAATTCCTTGGATTTCATTCGTACACGTTTTACAAATATATTTGTATACGTATTTCGTTGGTGGTATTATTTGCTGCAAGCTAAGGACCAGAAAATGAGTGAAGCGTAGCCGCCCATGGCCAAGCGTGGGTCTCCAACTTTAATTATTTTCAATCATGACTTTAAAAACTTTCCATTTTTGTTTCCCATTGCGTATTAATAATTCTTATATAAGTTTTATAAATCATTTATTGTATCCCTCTGCTTAAATAATAGACTGGCTCTGCTATTAGAGGTGTTTATCAATCAGAATTCATCCTATTTTAATTATATTTCACCTGGTGTATTATCATCTAATCTAATAAATTAGTAATATATTATCCAATTCAATCCAAACCATTTAAGGTCCGTTTTGATCAGATTGGATTGATCGACACCAACAGTGATGAAGCCGGAGCAGTCACTAGTCACCGACGCCATTAAAGATCGTAGCGCAAGCCTCAACGTCGAGACAACAACAATGCGGCGGCTTCGATCACACGGCATGGCTATAGCTCCGATTGCAAGGCATGGCGATAGCTCTGACGTCTAGTATCCTGGTGGTGGCTTCTTTCTGGTGAGGAGGAGGCTGTGGCTGTAGGAAAAAGAGAGAGGGAGGGATGAAAAACTAGATATTTTAAGGGTATTTTGAATCCATCTAATTTCATATATTACACCAATGCTTATATCATAGTGGAAATTTTTACAACAAATTTACAAGTTTGTGACAAAAATCTATTCACGATCAAATTTAATGGCGGGACCTAATTATCCTCGTCTATTTCTATCGAAAGTTAGTTACAGCGTTCTGGACTTGAGACACCATACGGAACACTTAGCGCATTAAAAAAGGTGAATGATGCATATCTTCATTGTTGCCCTTCTTCATTCGTGGTTTTGGTGTAATTAATCAACAGTAAAAATTTGTGCAAGATGTGAAAATTTTCCTTGTTACTCTATTTTTTGAATATATAGTTTGTCTTGTTTTGAGGCGTTGTTGTTGTTTTATTTTATTTTTTTTTAAGTTAAATTTATCCTTGTTTATAAAGAGTGAAAAAAAAAAAAAAAAAAAAAACCTCTGTTTGATCAAACATATTAAGAATGCCAAATGAATCTAAAAAATTAATTAACAAATTAATATCTTGAATGAGATGTCAATATTTTAATAGGGGATAGCGAAAGAGACAAGAAACAGAATCAGCGGATCTGGACTTATCCTTTGCGGCCAGTGCTAGGTACCCTAATTGAGCTAAAATTAATGGATGTGGGAGTTTTTCCCATACAGAATGGGATGTTGGTGCAGGTTTAGGCTTGTGGCTCTCATTACTTTGAGATATTGAACGTATAAAGTTCATGTTAATTATTTTATAGAGTGGTTATAAAGTAAAATCAATTTTATTATTTCAAATATAGAATAACTTTTGAATTAATGGGAGAATTAAACTCCTTTAATTTTACTATACTACAAATCTCTTGATATTAAATAAAATTAAACTACCACTACTCAGACTACTACTATTCTCAAGAGGAAAGATATTAGGAATACCAATAGGTCAGACTGTGTGGAAAGGGAAACAATTTACCTCCTTGCCATTATCATGAAGAATGTGTCCACTCCCTGTGCAAGAAGTGGCCGCAAGCAGTCCCCCACGGACGACAGGAACGTGTCCTCATTTAATTGCCCGGTGCAATTTTTAATTCTCCAATCACAGTCCAACAGTACTAATTGGACAATCTTATAATTAATTTTGGAATAAAAACATATTTATTATTTCATATAAGAATAAATGTATGTTTTTTCCTATTTAAAATCATTAATTTTTATCATTCTTAAAAAAAAATTAATTATTCTATAGTATTTATTTTCTCAATAAAATAAATATGTACCACACAGCTGATTTTTATTTCATATATAATATATATATATATATATATTCCAAACACAACAAAGAGTTTACCCTACGGTAGTCTTTATAGCCCCGCCCTTAATGAAGGAAACACCCACTTGCTACCGTAGGACTAGGCGTGCGCGCGTTTCCGATAGGTGACACGTGTCGTCTTCCTACTACGTACATCCTTCTATGCAGCTTCCTCCAATTAATTTCCACTCTGTCTATTACCATTAATTAAAAACTGATTTTTTTATTTCAAAAAATAAATGAATATGTTCCTAATCAAGTTTTTAATTTTAATTAACCCGATAAAATTCAATAACTATGGATCAGTGTTTTTTTTATCCCAGAAAAAAAAAATATTTTCCACAACTGATATTTATTTCCAACCGTTGCTGTTAGTCTGCAAGTTGGCATCATTGTAGCTCTGAATGCAACCGTTGCTTGTTGTCCCTCTCCTCGCTGTAAAACCAAGCATTTCGCCGGTGTTTGATCAATGAAACTAGCTCTTCCGGTCGGTGGCAGTTTTGCTATTCTAAGAAACTGATAGTATTAGTTGGTTGTTTAACTGTCTAATTTCGTTGGTGACTGACTGACAAACAGACCGACAATTAGCCTTAAATAATAAGAAGTTTCCCATGTAAAGCTTGCAAATTTTGTAATTTCCACAAAATTTTTTTTAATTCCGACCAATATTGATGATATCTTGAAAAGTTCCGTAAAACTAAATTACCAATATTTTCACTTGATATTTTCATCCGTGCATGCATATTAAAAACTTGGTACAAAAGAGAATATGACTAAAGCGTTATTCTGTTCAAGTATTGATAGCTTTAATAAGTGTTTGTTGATGTTTTTGTTTTGTTGATTGATCTTATTAGGCATGAACTTTTACTTGCACTGATCTGCCAGTACTTTGCTCATTTCCCCCAAAAAAAAAAAAAAAAAAAAAAAACAGAGAGAGAGAGAGAGAGTGAAAATCCGTGGATCAAGCATAAAAGATGTTGTGGACCTAAATTAGGCAACAGAAAATCAAATATCACCTTTTACAACGCAATCAAGAGAGCACAACAAATTTCCACATATTTCCTTATTTCTGTTCCATCATTTTGCAAAAAGGACCAAGGGCGACTTGGTCTTGTACCAAGTTCAAAAGAGGCACAATTTTGATCATACTCTCAAACCATAGACCAAATCGTAGGGAGAAGTAATAGTTAAGAATACCAATACTAACATACTTAGAATGATGCCGCCACAGCCTCACGTTCATACAAGTGAGAAGGTAGCCTTGGAGTGGCAACACCTTGTAACGGGGTCTTCATGTATGTGACCATCCCTGGGCTTTCTGTCAAGTCAATGTCCTGCGGCTTCATTCCTTCCGGTGGCGTCCAACGGAAGTGGTGCAACAGGTGGCCCAACATCGACGTGACCAAATTAATACCAAGCTGGGCTCCGGGGCATACCCGTCGACCCGCCCCGAATGGCAATAACCTATAATCATGACCCTTCATGTCAACATCCTCCTCCAGGAACCTTTCAGGTCGGAACTCATGCGGGTCCTTCCAGACAGCTGGGTCGCGTGCTACGGCCCAAACGTTAACGTGAACGATCGAGCCCTTAGGGATGTCGTACCCGCCGATCTTGACGTCGGCATTGGCCATGTGGGGAAGCATCAGTGGTGTCGGAGGGTGCAGTCGCATTGCTTCCTTGGCTACACATTGCAGGTAAGGCAGGTTTGAGAAGTCGGTTTCGGACATAACCCGCTCCAACCCGACAACCCGGTCTAACTCCTCTTGGGCCTTTTGCTGCACTCTTGGGTTCCTGATTAGCTCAGCCATGGCCCATTCAGCTGATATGGCCGTAGTGTCCATGCCTGCAGTGATCATATCCTGTCCAAATCATCACAATAACTATTAGTACCAACTTTCTTTAAATTCTGGGTTTTGTAATGGTCCAAACCAAAAAAGTTCTAGTTCCCCTGTTTTTCTTTTTTTTAAAATCTTTTTTTTGCTAAAAGTGTCAGTGTATTATTTTTGTTCACTCTTGTCCACAATTCCTCATGAATTAAATTATAGAAAGGCGATTGGTCCGACTCACACCTTCCCTTCACTTTTTTCATACAAAAACAAGGTTTTTCTGATTCACAACTTTTAGACGGTACGTTTTAGGATTTTATGAGACCATGACACAGTGAGGACTAACAGTAACACCTATTTCGGCCAGCAGAGGAAACATTATATTTCAGTGGGACACACATTATTTTTCGAAATAATAGAAACAAAAAACAACGTAAACTTCAGCGGGGCATATTTGTAAAAATTTCAAGTCAGTGGGGGAACCAAAACAAAAAAAAAAAAACAAAAAAAAACCCCTTTAAATTTTTTAGCATTTTAAAAAAGTCATTGCCCCCGTTCCATCTCAAGTGGCTCCGCCACTTTTTTAGGACCTGACATAAGTAACCCTACATACTGAATAAAACAAAGTTTGATTAAGTTAACATTATTTTTAGTTGAGACAACGTTCTATTTCAGTGGGGACGGCACATTATTTTTTGAAATAATAGAAACAGAAACAATGTAAACTTCAGAGGGGCATATATGTGAAACTTCATGTTAGTGGGGGCAACATAGAAAAAAAAAAAAAACCTTAAAAATTTTTAGTAATTAAAAATTATTTATAAATAAAAAAAAAAAAGTCATCGTCCCACTCGATCTCAAGTGGCTCCGCCACTATTTCTGGACCTGACATAAGTAAATTCAACATACTAAATAAAACTAGTTGGATTAAGTGAACATACCCAAAGGAGTCCGATGATGGTGTCCTCGCTAAGGTCATACTTGTCCTGCAGAGTGAGCAATGCATCCACAAAATGCTGTTTGGTACCGCCGCCCTGCTTGCGAGCTTGAGTGTGCTCTTCCATGATGATCTTGGTGAGTCTGTCCCTACGATCTCCATGTTGGGTGAATGCCTCTTCCTCTAGGGGGAACATCCAACGCAGCCAAGGGATGTGCTCCGCCATGTTAAGAGACGCAGCCGATCTTAATCCCGTTCGTTACGATTCCCTTGAATTCCTTCCCTTGCTCATCTAGCACCCCCTCGGAGTCCATAAACCGCTTCCCAAACACCAGCCTTGTAATGTTGTTGAAGGCCACTGCCCCAAGGAAATTCCTCACTGGCAAACTTTTGCCATGGTTTTCTGAAACATGAATCACAAATTAGATTTTGAAAACTAAAGTAGTGCTAACTTATATTCTACATTTAGAATTAAAATCTGCCATCCCTAGAGCCTATCTATCTCTTCTTCTTTTGTCCCACTAATCAAGATTTGCCACATCATATAAACTTAAAATCTTAACACTTATGATGATTTAGATGATGTGGTAAATCTTTGATTAGTGGGACAACAAAATAGATGGGCTCTCAGGAAATCCCCCCCCTTAAAACTTTTTTTTTTTTTTTTGCAAGTTAAATAAAGAAATACTTTTCATATAGTCAAATAAAACTGGATTAAATAGTAGAAACAAAGAGTATGGGATTTATAATAAGCGATAATTTACTATAAGACCTAATAGGACGATTTATGAAATCCATGAGAGAAAAAAATATTTAGTTTTTCCCCCCAAACTTTAGGCTATATCACAAAATGTTTCTCGAATTTCAATTTGTAATAATCTTTTCCCATAACTTCAGAAAAGTTTAGCGAATTTCCCTCCTCAATTAAATTTTTGATTAAAAAAATGCATATAACACTCATTGAAAAGATGAGTTTTGGGGGGTATTAAATGTAAAAATTATGAAATGGGCACATCAACATCACTCATGACACCCGTTACCCTTATTAAATATAAAATTACAAAGTTATCTATAAAAGAGAGGCATGAGAAAAAATAACAATCACTCTAAATATTTACTCTTTTAACCTAACTAAAAGAGTATCTTCACAATTTCACATTTAATATCTACAACTTATGTTTCTAACGAGTATCATGTGTATTTTGTTGTCAAAAATTTTGTTTGGGGGGGGGATTCATAAACTTTTTCAAATTTAAGGAGAAGAATATTACAGATAAAAAGCCTATTTGTCCAAAAGTTAATTTTAAGAAGAGAGCGCAATTTAAAGTAAATGTAAGAAAACACATGGCACTAAATACACAAAAAGATTAAAGTACAAACAGCATTATTATTTTCCTTTTCAGGAAATATTTACGTTCATATCTCAGATTGTGGTTGTGTTAATAATGATGAAAACAGTGACAGTCCACCAAAAAAAGGACCAGGTAGTAATAGCATGATTGAAATTTGAAACTAAAGAAATCGCAAAAAAAAAAAAACAAAAAAAAACAAAAAAACTACTCAAGAAAGGTCAAAGCAAATATAAAATGAAGATAGACTGTGGTAGAGTTTTTTTATAGAGACGTTGTCAGTAGTTATTCACTTATAGGTTATTATTGAGTTATTTTTAAAGTGTACGGCTGTGATTTTGTGTAAATTTGAGATTGGTTATATCAAATCTCTTCTCATTTTCCTTAAAAAAAAAAAAAAAAAAAACACCTTAATTCTCTTTCTCCTCTTCTTCACCGCCGATGATGGCACAAGTGGGTGTGCGATGGCCGGAGTGTTGAGGTGAGGGGAGGGGGGGGCGGTTGGGCATGATGGCCGGTGACGACGCAATAGCCAGCGTGCTGGGGTGTGTTGGTGGGTCGGTTGGTCGTGCTTGTTGGCGTCCATGGAGATTAATTTTTTTTCTTACAAATTTTTTGTATTTTATTATATATTATTTTGTAATCCTATGTACCAGTGCCTATTCAATCCGCGATACACCTTTAATTTCTTAACCATGAAATTGATTCTAAATAGTCTAAAAATAATAACAATTAGTAGTGTCTTTAAAAATATTCTATTACAGATTCTCCCTAAAAAATAAAAATACACATTATTATTTGTTGATACAGTATCAGAGAAGTGCAATTATCAAATAAAAAAAATTTGTTGTAGGACATTACTAATGATACTGTGTTTATAAATATAATTGAAAAATATACTGATTTAAGTGTTGAGCATTGTTCATTATAAAAATAAAATAAAAAATACCACCTTACCAAAATATTTGCACTAACAGTTTGCAAACTTTATTTATTTATTTTTTTTATAAAAAAATGAAATGAAAAAAAATAAATTTTGAAATGAAACTGGCATGAACCATGTGGTGTCCATGTCGTATGACCCGCATGATAAGCAAGTGGCATCGTTCTGTCTACCAAACTTGACAGGTCCAACACTCCACCACACACGTTAATACGTGGACGGTCTCCGACGTCTAAAACTGCTTAAAAGTACAACATTGAACAACGAATTTTTTTTTTTTTTTATCCTCCATTTTTTTTTTAATATTTACTTAAATTTTTAATATTTACTTAATAAGACTAGGATCTTATCTTTTGCACAATTAATTAGTGTTGCAAAGATAATCATTTAATTAAACAAATTTATGACAAAGAATATTTCTATTTTTTTGCTTTATAAATTTTAAACATGAATGTTTATAAAATTATTTTTTTTTCTATTATCTAATGACTTTTAAAAATTAAGATTTAAATTACCTAGTACGTATTACATTTTTAACTCTTCAATTTTGTTATATATTTTTTTGTTTATATTTAAACTCTAATATTTTGAGTTGGAATCAAATGTAGTTTCCATTTAAATAATTTTTGTAACCACTCCATTTCTTTCCAACTCATTTTATTTTTGGGGATTTGTAACAATTGTTTTCACGCGCTGTGTTTGTTTGAAAGGTGAGATTAGGTGACTTTTTTTTTCTTTTTTTTCTTTTTTTGATAAGATATTAGTTGACTATTTATTACAGAAGCCAAATCGAAACTCCAAGACGTCGACACTTTTGTATTGTTCTGCATAGGGATTAAAATCGTGCACTAGTTTTATTCTATCTCTTTTGTTTTCTTTTATTTTTTCTTTTTAAACAGTTTAACAAACACTTTTTTTTTATTCTTCAATAAGAAAAAGAAAATAAACACTTCAACAAAAAAAAAAATATATATATATATATACGTCTTTTTTTAATAGAAAAATAAATGTCTTTTTTTTTTTATATAAGAGAAAAATAAACATGTCTTAATCCTTAACAAATATCATTTCCAACAAATCCCACTTAAAGAAAAAAAAAATTCTGCATTGATGGCACGGCACGGTAATCTTTGCAGGATCTAGAGGGCAAGTATCTTATAAGGTCCTGTTTAATGGATTTGTTTCACTCAAGTGAGTGAAACTGTATTTTTTTTATCTTTTTCTGATAAAAAAATTTTATCTTTTCTAAAAAAAAATTCCGTCCTTTCTGAAAAGTCAACAAAAATTACTATTGAAACTAAAATATTCCAACTCAAACTTACACACCAAACACCCCTAAATATATATATTTTCAAGACACTATTATTTAATTCTTTAAAGAAAACGTATAATTATTATTAGGTGGGGTGGGTTCTAGTTGTATCCTTTATTTATTTATTTATTTTCTTAAAATAGAATTAATCATACAAAAGTCCCCATCCGTTAATATTATCTCGTTTCTTTACATAACGGAACATCCATTTTAAAATCTTTTTAAAAACTCCGCATCCTTTAATTTTTTTAAAAATAAAAAATTGCATGTGATGGTCACTTAACTATATCAATTGGAGGTATATGTAAAATGAAAATTAGAGAAAGTCTTTATCTTTTAATAAAATCAAAAAATCAAATGTGAAATTATAATTAAATAATATCTGCAATTACTTAAATCAGACTGTTTTGGGTACAAGACTATTACTTTGAACTCCTTATTTTTGTTTTGTTGTTTTTTTGTTTTTTTCCTTTCAAAACTTAAGATGAGGATTTAAATTTTACACTTTTAAATGAAACTAGTTTCGCCATTACTATGTTTACACTCATTCTTTATTTTTTTTCTTTAACCAAAAGAAATAGATATGAAAATAAAATAGATGCATGGAAAAAAAAAATTTTAAAATGACATTAAACAGAAGGAAAAAAAAAAAAAAAAAAAAAAGGGGAAATGGACATACCGGGATTAGCGCAGTCTTGGAAAATCGACTCAACCATGGCCCGGACCTCCTCTTCCCTGATGGGTCTCATGGCTTCGAGCCTCTTGGGGTGAAGAGCTCAAGAGTGCAGAGCTTTCTGACCTTGACGTAGTGGGGCCCATAGTCGGCCCAGATCAGGTCCTTCCCGTCTCTGCTGAACTTCGCCGACGATCTGTTCCGGAACCGGTCGGCCAGCTGCTGGTCATTCTCCTTCAGGACCTCCTTCGCAAGCTCCGCCGTCGACACCACCACGTTCAGAGTCGACCCGAACCACACCGATATGATCGGCCCATACGACTGGGCCCACTCCGCGAAGCACCGAAACCTCACCGGTTTTATGTCGTAGAGGTTTCCCACCACCGGCCAGGGCCGTGGGCCTGGCGGGAGCTTGAATCTCAGCCGTTGATAGAGCTTGTATGAGAAGAGGACGATGATGATTGAGATGGGTATGATTAGGAGGAGGCCCATTTGGGGAAATGGGAAGAAAGAGTTGGTAAGAGGTAAGAGAGAGAGAGAGAGGTGAGAGACGTGTGCAAATTTTTTTTTGTATGAGAGTTTTGGCTACGTGTGTTATATATTAAGGTGAGGTGGAGTTGGTAGGTTAGGTTGCAAATGGTATTCCGCTTTTTCAGAAAAATTAAAAATTAAAATTAAAATTAAAAATAAAAAAAATAAAAATAAAAAAACCAAAACAAAAAAAGTTTGGTTTTAGATGCGATGTAAATTTGTCCACGTTTTACCTTGATTAGTTTGTAAATATGTGTGGGAGAGATTGAGGTCACCAACGAAAGCTTCATTTATTTATTTTTTAACATATGTTTTATAATCAAAACTATTAGGTTATTTGGTTGATCCGCTTTAGTTTGAGTTTTGAAATTATTTTAATTATAGTTGAGTTAAGTTTTAAAATTGTGAGTTTGGTTGAAAATAGAGTGAAAACTTGAAATGTGTTTGGTTGTCAATTGTCACTGTTTTGAAGTGAAAAAGTGTAATAACTTAAAATTTTATTTAATAAAAATAATATGAATATTATTCTGTCCTCTTCAAATTTTATGCGATTTAAAAATAAATAATAATAATCTCATTTCGACTTTAAATAACAAAATTTTAGACTTTTTAAAGTTGAGTTTTAAAATTAGAATTGACGATTTAAAAAGTAAAACTGATTTTACTTTTAAAAAATAAAAAAAAATAATCAAACATATATAATATAGATATCAATGTCAATATTACATTTTTCACTAAAAAATGTAAAAAATAACATTGTCATTTTTTTTTAATTTATGGCATTGTCATATTTTGTACTCTATTTACTTTTTATCATTGTCATTAATTATTGAATCTCGTAAAACTAAACTTTAGTATTAAAAAATTAATTACTAAATTAAAAAAAAGTCAAGATATCAGTTAATATGAATCAAATATTTAATTTGATATCAACTATAAATGTTAGTAAATAAAGGTGAGAACGAAATGCTAATTAACCTTATATTTAGATGATATATCCAATTTTAAAAATTAAAAAAAATTTTGCAAAAAAATATCTGTTTTAATTTTTTTTATTATTCTCTCATTTTTTTAATTTATTTATACAGTATTTTTTTTTAATTTTCTCACAATATATTACTATTTTCTATAAAATATGTCAGAATACGTCAGGGTGATATATTAAGAAATAATAATTATTGGATTTAAGCTCCTCACGGGGTCCCATGTGGATAACAGGACATAGGGTCCACAGAGGTAAGTAAATGTGATTAGTAAAATTCCAATAAATAGCGAACACAGATTCACCAAAATAAATAAATTTGCAAACACAGCAATCGATGAAAAGAAACCTAACATAATTATTTTGCCAGCACAAGCACACATGGTGCTGTGATTTTTTATTTTTATTTTTATTTTGTGCCTTTTTTTTGTTTTTTGTTTTTGTTTTTTTTTTTGTTTTTGTTTTTTGTTTTTTGTTTTTTTGTGTGCGCCTTTTTAGACTCTAGTTGATGCATCCAATCAGTGGAAGCGCAACTTGCACGCAAGTCAAGTGAGAGGCTTGAGTAAGTTTGAAAAATATTTGGTGTGGTTGGTGGGGGTGAGAACTAAAACAAAGAGACTTTTTATCCTCATTAAAAAAATAAAATACATAAATAAAAATAACAGAAAAAAATAAGATGAAACTTATCATTTAAGTTTGTGTGGAAAGGGAAACAAAGGTTGGTAATGAAGTTGACCCTTCTTTGCTTAATTCTGTAACCCACAGAATAAATTATCTATTTATTTACTAAGGACCCATTTGGTTCTTCATCATCTCCACTCAACTAAACTGTACTTTTTTTATTATATTTTTTATCTTTTCTGAAAAAAGTTTTTTATCCTTTTCTGAAAAAGTCAACAAAAATTACTATTCAAACTTAAAAATCTCACTCAACTCAAACTGAACTTGTGCACCAAACAAGCCCTAAAACATTGGGCTGAAGGTTAGCGGTGGCTTGTGGTCAGTGACGAAGCCAGATGAATATTTGTGTAATTAGATTAATAATTATAATGAAATTTTAATTGAAATCAATATTTCTTAATGTGTTATAATTCTCCCCGATAAATTTTCATGATTTCAAAACGTTTGATAATAATCTTTATTATCAAGACTATTCAATCTGACTTTTTTTTTTTTTTTTTTTTGCTGGAAAGAAAAAAAAAATCCATTTAATCATGTATAAAATTTGTTAGAAAATTATTATTGATGACCTTTTTCAATATCAATATCATTTTAGAAAATGTTCTCTTTTGAGAATGAGCTTTTAATTGTATATCCAAATGCCATTTTGGAGCGGAAACGGAAATGGCTTTTTAACTCAATACCAATTTATTTCATTTTCGGCTCCAAATGAAACAAATAAACCTACAAAACAAACAGACCCTTAATTTTCTAATTATCTCTTAGAAGAATGATCTGGTAGAGTGTTAAAAAATGGTAGGTTAATTATAGTTTTTAACTATTAATTTGCATTAGAATCACATTAGATTAATAAATATGAAATATATCTAACAAAACTTAATTAAAATCTAATGATTTAAAGTTGTCTTATCGATGAGATTTTTTATTTTATTTTTTTCATGTTCTTACTGGAAGTTCTCGGGAATGAAAAGGAATTTAAGAAAACTCAAGCATATAAGACCATCTATATTTATCAAAAATATATGTATATATAAAAGTATATTGATATGTTACTACAACTGTATTTTTTATGCATAATACTATTTCTAATGCTGTTATAATTATCTTTTTTTTATCATTATTAAGTTCTAAGATTCATAAAAATAAACATTTAATATTCAAAGGTTATAATGATTACTAAATAAATTAAAGGTCAAGATCTACTAAATCAACTATATTATAATCACATGTCAAAATTTGGCATTTGTTTGGACCTGACACTGAGTAAAACAACGTTAAATTTGGCATTCACAATATAACATTGATTAAAAGTGTGATTTTTATTTACGCAAATGCAAAACAATTCTCAAAAGGAGGAAAACAAATTATTTTAATTATGTGGCAGTAGTTTTCGTTTCAAGAACTGCAATTGTTGTCATCAGAATAAGGAATATTACGATCTACTATATAATTTTTTTTTTTCTTGAAGGTCACGTAATATAATTATAAAAACTGTAGACTGCTACTCGAAAGAATTTGACGTGACATTTAGCTACTCCAAATTATAAAGAATTTAGCAACAGAAGATTTAAAGAACTAACCTTCTATTCAGAATTACCCTATAAACAAAATTAACAAAAATGTCAGACCCAATGCATGAATTAACAGGAGAGTGGCACAAAGTGGAGTAGCTAGAAAGAGGCATAGGAAGAGACGGGGGCAGAGTCGGGAATTTTTTTCAGTGGGGACGTACACTAATTATTTTTTTTTAAATTAAACTAATTTAGTAAGGACTATATGAGAATTTTTTTATTTTAATAGGTTTTATGTGATGATTTTTAATTTTTAGTTAGGACAAGACAATAAAGTCTAAACTTTTTTTAATCGGAATTATTATTAGTGGGGTTATGTGAGAATATTTTATTTTTAGTTGAGATTTACGACGAGAATATTTTATTTTCAAGTAAGGGACAATTTGTAAAAATTAGAAAATTTTGGGACGAATTAAAAGAACAAAAAATTTGAATAGGGGCCCTCCCTCTGTCCTCTAGAAAGAGAATTACAACTTAGATTATGATGGAGATGGAGTGATAATGGAATGGTGTGGTGTCAGGTCGGGGGGTCGGGGAGATGTGTGAATTGTTTGTCCATGCCCCAGTCTTGCTCTCTTAAAGAATTCCCGTCCATGCTCCTCATCCCCATCTAAGGAGGGGTATGGTCGGGTCCGGATGATTCTCTGATAGAAAATTCTAATTATTCCTTATGCGGCTACACACCCTGTTTCCTTACAACTAAGGATATGAAAAATAAACATCTTAAAATAAGAATTGAATTAATTTAAGCAGTCATACATTTTAGGGTGAAGTAAAATCTCTTTTAGATTAAAATTTCACACATACATACATACATACATTACTATATATATATGACTATAGAAAGAAGTGAGAATAATGAGGCAGAAAATTTCGCACTTCAATTTTATTTTTTTATTTTTTTATAAACCACTTCAACCTTCAGTTAAGTCAATCCAATGGTTAAAATTTATTATGTTCTAACTTCTTTTAATGTTATTATTATCACTATTATTTTATTTTATAATAATAATTATTATTTTTTTTGGTTAAAGATCTTCTAAACTTAATTTAAGTATGATGGTATCATACTAATCCACATGGCTCATTTCACACCTATTGCCTCCCTCACTGTTTTGTTGGCTTTCAAGCACTAAAGCCAATGCAATTCCCTCTATTTAATTGATCATCAACTTTAGTAGTTTATGTGGTTTTTCTTCTACATCTTTTACAATTTTTTTTTAAATGTTGCTTACAAAATATTTTTCTCGCATTATCTTTTTAAAGCCAATTTTCCTAAAACATATCCCTATTATATCTTTTATTAACACAATCTTCTAACATTTAATTTAATCAAATATGACCTTATTATTATCTAATTATATCCTACTAAGAAATCTTTTTTTCCCCTCAAATCGGGGGTTTTTTTTTCCCCCCTCTTCCGCCGAAAGCACCTTCTACTTACGTAGTTTTTTTTTATTTTTTTTATTTTAGTCTTTCACTTATTTAAAAATGTTGCTCATATATATACATATGTTCTGATAAACTTATCAAAGTAGTTTTTTCTTAAATCTGTACCATTTTTTAACTATCGACAAAGTTTCTTCCCCCCTTCTTCCCCCCCCCCCCCCCCCCCCCCCCCCCCCCCCCCCCCCCCCCCCCCCCCCCCCCCCCCCCCCCCTTTATATGTTGAATAAATACTTACTTGTTAGTGTGGTTCTTTGTCAAAAGAAATTTATAAATCTTTTATTTTTTAATGTTTCTCATAAAATATTTCTTTGATTCTTCTTCAAAATAAATTTCTCACATACATATCGACTTAAAAAAACTTCGACTAGTCTTCTAAATATTTTTTTTCATACATGAGTCTGAAATAGACGTTTTCTTTTATTATTGCCTACTAAAACAATTTTCAAATGTGTGAGTGTGTTTAAAATAAAAAAAAAAATAAAAAACAGGATAATTTTCTTTATTTAGTATAGCCATAATTAATTGACAACGGGAATATATATATATATATTTGAATATAGAGTATATATTTGTTTCTCATATAATAATACTCCTTTAAATTAAATTGCATCTTTTAAAATGTTACTTATAGATAATGTTTTCACATAATTAATAACATACACCGTCCTCAAGTTTCTTATCACTTCTAAAATTTATCCTTCTCATGTCAATTTATTATGTTACAAGATGTGAATGACCGAGTAGAACATAAGTGGCGTAGGAACTTCCACAATGATAATTTACATACATACTATATATATAGAATCTCAAATAGGTATAAGTAATTCACTTTTGACATTTTTTTTTCTTGTGGTATGTACTCTTTTAAATATGAGAATTCATTTTCTAAAAGATCCTGGCTTTCATGATTTGGTAGTTTTGAAGACCTTTCGATGACCTATGTTATATTGAAGGGATATCTATATGATCCGTATAATTCGATCGATTGCTTAATCCCGTGACAACAACGAACTGGGAAAATATATAAAAGACAGTTTTTTTTTTAATTATATTAGCAGTTTTATCTATATTAGTTAATCACAAATTAGGCTGATTGTACTAGTGTCTTAGGAATAAATTGTTCTATATATTAATACAACGGAAGATACTGGCCACATTGTATTGAATAAGAAGATTCCCACTCAACATAATATATAATAAAAATTCAAAAAAAAAAAAAGCACAGCAACTTCTCGCTTCTCAAATTGTAGTTATAGATACGAAATTGATTATATGTGTTGCAGGTTTCCACAGTTACTTTTAAGTTTTAATATTAAAGTATATTGAAATTCTTGATTGTCAGGTTTAAATATATATATAGATATATAGTAACTACAATACAGTATATACCGAGGATACGATTAGGGAGATCTTAGATCTACAACACCACCTTAAACGTTCTAAAAGCTTGAAAAAAAGGTGATCCCACTCAAGTTATTCTTTTTTTCCAATGTATACTATTTTTGCCTAAAAAAAAA